>WEKX01003272.1:0-33470 GCA_013390025.1 Pitta sordida
CTGATTGGTTTGGCCTTGGCCCACAGCGGGTCCAGACAGGAGATGGCTGGCAATACCTCTGCCAGCTATGAGGGAGGCTTCCAGCAACTTTTCGAAGAAAAGCCTCCCCCATGGCCCCCCTGCTGCCAGAAAAAAAAAAAATGGCAACAGAAAACCCAGCACATAAGCAGAGTTTTAAAAAGCATTCTGGGATAAAAAAGGAATTTGAAGAGTGATGCAGCCCACTGATAAAGACAGGAAAAATATTGATAAGGCAAAAGAAGTGAATGAAATATTTTTACTACCCATTTGTGGAGAGGAATGAAAAAGTAATTATATCATATGCAGATGAAGAAGGAAATTCTATCATAGTAGCATCTAGGTAGGTTGTTGAGACATTTAAAATCAAAAAACTTGGGTGGCCTAGGCTCAAGTTTTCCAACAAAGCAGTCAGGGAAGGTCTCTGACTTCCTTGTTTTAACTTTTACCTCAATGTCAGACACTATCTTGCTGTGCTGAAAACGAGCAAGATGACCTGCCTGTTCAAGTATAAGACACGTAGCTGGATATATATCCAGAGAAAAAGAAGTTCAAAAGTTTACAAGTAATACACTTTTTAAATGAAGCTTTTAAAATATATGTATTATTCATTTGGGTCAAAATGACTTTATGGAAAAGTAGATCTTGCCAAACAAAATATTTCATTTTCTAACATGGAAATGAGCAGCTTGGCTGGTAAAGATAACTTCCTTTGCCAGCAAGGCTAATTTAAGTAGCTGCTGCTTCTGTTCCCTCAGCCTGTTCCAGAATTCCTGTTGCTGTTCCAGCAAGTCTGTTGAGCTTCCCTGCAAGTAGGATGAGAGACAAACTACAGCTGAAATAACACCTTTATCCTCGTTTTTAACCTCTTCCACACTTCTTTAGCCAGTTCAATCATAGTTTTATGAACCTTAGTAAAAGGTATGGGGTTGCATGGCAAAGGTAGGAACAAGAGATGGAAGGTGAAAAGGTTGATTTCTGTGAGAAAAATTCCCAGGAAATCCCTAATTCCATAGAACTAGCATCTAATTCATTACAACAACAAAATACTGTTGTCAGAATTCATTCTCAAATGGGGCTCTTCTAAGAATTTTTCACAGTCATTGGTACAAAGCCTGATGCAACACTTTTCTACCAATAGTATATGAATAAATACACAATCATATCTGATGTGTACAGCTTTAATCTTAATTATTTTTATGATAAATATAGGGAGATGCAGAGGAGAGAAGTAAGATTCAACTGGTGGGGGAAAAATCACAACTTAAGACAGGGACCACAATCTGCTGAATATTTCAAAATAAGACTGTTATATGACTTGGTTGCATATGGTAGAAATATCATAAGCAGACTATGTTGAGAAGTCATTCAAGGCATAGAGCTTAAAAACAGAGAGACAGAGAAAACTAATGAGGCTTGTATTAATTGACTCCATGTCTAAAGAGACACTTTGAAAATAAATTAGCATCCAGACTGTAAAAATGAAAGGCTACTTCATATGCTACTCCCCTTAGATTTATACGAGTATTTGCTTCAGAGAGTTTTATGGAATTGTCAACACTGCTGAATACCTGTTAATCCAAATATTCAAAAACAGATCTATAGAAATTCTTGCTAAGATGTTAAGGGGAAAATATACAAATGTAATCATAAACTGATGAACTATTTTTCTTGTACCTAAATATGGAATAGAAGTGTATCTTTTATATAAATAAGCTTGTATAACCTTTTTAAGTAAAACAGATTTTTTCAAATAAAGCCAGAAGCACTTTAATACTTTCTAATTTCCCATAATGCTGGTAATTACCACTTAAAATTAAACAGATTTATACCTCTATAAAAGTGTTAGAGTTTCATGCTTTTTAGTCAGTGTTGCACAGCTCTGCTTTTCTAACTTCCTGATGCATAGCATTTATCATTCTGTTGCTATCTCAATATGACCAAACTCACAGAATACTCTGAGTTGGAAGGGACCCACAAGGATCATTGAGTCCAACTCTTAAACGGCACCACTGCCTCCTCATAGGAAATTGACCCCCGGTCTCCTACATGAGGGGCAGGGACACTCACCACTGTACTAAAGTGGATTTTTACTACTAAAGTGGAATCATTATCAACAAATGCCTATATGGATCCTCTCAGCCCACCCGCCCTGACACTGTTGTGGTCCTGTCTGGACTCCATGCCAAGGGAAGACACATAAAGAAGAAACCAGTAGAAAATGAACCTGAAAATAAAATTAATTTTTCTGGATTAAGGTGTTACACCAGATCACAAAGGAGTCCCACTTGCTCAAGAGGTGAGCAGTAGGAGCTAGTGGCTTTGACCAGGGAAAACAGAGGGGAAAAGAGGGAGAAGGGAATTGGCTGGGTCTCAGCCAGGCACTGATTGGCTCAGCCAAGCCAGTTGTCTACTGTTTCTCACAGATATCTTACCCAGCTTTTTCTTTCTCCCATGCATGTAACCTACCAAGAAACCTCTCTCAAGCCTCTAAACAAGCAACTTCTTGATCTGTCTGGCTTAGCTTCTGCCCAGGTCAGCCATGGATATGTGGTCACTGCACTGTAGAGGAATATTTTACCAACCTCATCAAAGTAAAGAGTCTTATGTAGCTTCATCCATTAAAAAATATTAAAAAATGGTGCTTAATACATGCACATCCTTTAACTAGATTTACAATTGCAAAAATATCAGAGACCAAGCTGATGACAGCAATTACACAGTTGGTTGCCTAAGCTTTTTAAACCAGCATCTATTGAACACTGCTCTTTAAACCAGCATCTGTTGACCACTTCTGTCTGACAGAAGAAATAGGACAAAAATAGAACATCTCCTATTTGACATATACATTAGAGATTTTTTGTTACCTGTATTTCAATCAGAGATTTAAAAAAGGCTAATACACAAATAAAATTAGTGGATTTTTCAATATCACATATCTTAAATTGAGGGTATAAGCTAGGATTTGGTTACAAATTGTAAGAACCAGTAACTCACAGATGGCATCAAAACAAAGAAACAAGAATAACACAATTCTGGAACTGAAGTTTTCTTTAACTTAAGACTCTCTCTGCATGAGAAATACAGTGAATCCTCTCTGTATCGCGACTTCTCCTTCACGACCTCGCGCATTTGCGATGTGAATTTATCGCAGTTTTGATTCCACCATTTGCGAAATTTAGTGGCTCGTGCATGCTCAGTGCTGCTGCTCCACCGAGGGGCTGTGCCGGAGCTCCCCGTGAGATGGCGCTGGCCCGGCCCAACGGGGGGGGGCCAGGAGTCATGCTGTCCCCCTGTTACTTTGAGCGCAGCTGGGGAACTGACCGCCCCGCAGGCACGTATTACTGTTTCCATGGCTACAGGCGGTGAAGGGCAGTGCTGCAGGAAAGTGGGGCTGGGCTGGCCACAGCGGCCAGTGAGACATGCTCACTCCGCTGCCACAGCTGAAACCCCCTGCCCCGTGTGGCGCTGCCGGCATGCACGGGNCATTTGTCCCTATCAATCCCGGACTGATTAGACAGGACTCATATCTTTATTATCTACCTCCTGGCTCATTCAGTATCATATCTACTAATATTTTTAACCATTTTCTTGGAATTGAATGAGTTGTATCTTCTGTGTAAGAGCAACATATAAATAGATTTCCGTACATTAAAAACGTTTCCGCAGTCCTGGCATAATCCCCTGACATTTGCACTCAGCATAATTCAGCAGCAGGAGATGCCACCTACCCTTAATTTACTCCTCACATACATAATTATACTTAACACATAGCAATTTAAGGCTGTGAGACAAAATGATCCTAGATTTTTCTCTAGCTGGAAGTCTCCTTGTTCCTGTGAAAGCAGACGGTTCTGACTCTATGGCATATGCTTTTATTTACAGTGTATGTTCTTACTGATGGCCTTATAAGAAAATTAGTCCCCATACTAATCCACTTTAGTGCAGTGGTAAGTGTCCCCACATGTCGTGTGGGAGACCTGGGTTTGATTCCCGCTAGGGAGACAGTGTTAAGAGTTGGACTTGATGATCCTTGTGGGTCCCTTCCAACTCAGAATATTCTGCGATTCTGTTGTTATTCTGTTATACTAAGTTCCTTCCATGCTGTCACAGCTGTACTAGTCATGCCATCAGAACAAAGGATAGCAGAATATAAATGAGAGGGTAAAATTTGAGAAAACACCACCCCTACAAAAAAACTCCTAACAACCAAAAAGTACCCACAAACAAAAACCAACAACAAATCAAGAACAAATAAAAAAACACTAGAAGGAAAGTTAGGAGCTCCACTCCTGATTTTGCATCTGTTTCACACTTTCTTCTTCCTTTCTACAATGTTATGGTAGGAAATATCTTATATTTTTTTAGGCTGCAGTGCCCTTGTCATAACAGGATCTTCAACAGTGCTTATTAAAAACACATACATCTACAAGATCTATACAGATCGCTCTTCACATACTGTAAACGCTATAGAACTATTCATCCCCTTGATTTCAGGGGACATCTGACAGAAAAGCTAAACTGAGAGGGGCTTAGGGTCTCTCCTGTCCTTGGGTCTCAAAGATTATGAGTCAAAATTATGAGTCACACAATGACAAGAGACATCCAATGCTGTATAGTCTCTCTGGGAGACTTGCTGGGGTACCTGAAGTCAGAATATACAAACACAGTATGTACAAATCACTTCTTTTCACCATTAAACACTGTGAAACCTGCACTGTAATATGACAACTGCTGTGAGAGGCTCAGCAGGTCATAGAATAAAAAAAGGATGAAACCTAATCCAGCTACAACCACATAAAACTGCAGTCAACAGAGCACAGTTACTCTACCTAAAACTGAGACAGGATGTGGAAACAGGTTCTCGAAGATGTCAAAAAACCCTTACCATACGTTTCAGTATGCCTCTTTTGTGTATGCTTGAATCAAAAGGTGACATCAGTTGAAGGCTGAACAACAACTACATGAATAAAGATTATACAGTCAACCCTCTTCCACTTCACACCCTTCAGATAGCAGCTTCCCACCTTAGCGGTATGATTTTTCAGCGATTAAGGAGTCCGTTTCATGGCTGCGCATGCGCGACCTGACACACATGAATATTCAAATTAGGTAGTCATGAATATTCAAATCAACCTCCACGCAGTGCTGCATGGGCCACGAGTGCACTGCTCTGCCCGAGGTGAGCTATTCTGGCCCCACTCTGCCCCTCCGCTCCCGGCCGCACCAGCCCCCGCCCATCAGCTCCACTTGGGGCTGCGCCGACGCCACCTGCTCTCCTTGGAGCAGCTCAGGGCCGCCAGGACAGCAATGCGTGTGGCTCCCGCACCCGTGTCCCCAGCCAAGTGGATAAAGGGTTTTTCCTAGTGTGGGGTGGCCACGGGTGCTGGGAAATGCCGACACAACCAGTGATACACAGCAGGGCAGTGCTGAAACAGCGCTGGAGCGTCGAGGGGCGGTGTGAGGGTCCAGGGTAAATTTGCATTTTAATGACCTGCCATTCTATGTGGACAGAGGGCTTCGCAGCTAGGGGCCATGACCCACAGTGCCTTGGTATAGGAGACCTGACTGAAACAGACATTGCAATAATCAAAAAGTCTCCCTCTCCAATAAGTCAGAAGGTCAGTTCAATCTTTCATCAAGACCTGCAAGAGAAGTGAAGATAATTTGGTTTTCAGCCCCAGAATATACTAAGTGAACCTAGAAGTATTTATTTTGGTGTCCACAACAGCGTGGTTTCCTTAGCATCAGCTTGAAACATTGCTTATGGCTTTAAGATCACAGAATCACAGAATATTCTGAGTTGGAAGGGACCCACAAGGATCATCGAGTCCAACTCTTAACACAGTCTCCCTGGCAGGAATCGAACCCGGGTCTCCCACACACCAGGTGGGGACACTTACCACTGTACTAAAGTGGATTTTATTTCATACCTTTTAGCCTATTTCAGAGTACATCTATGCAAGGCAGGAATCACAGTGTTTTAATTTCACAATGATCCTGCATTATGATTTCAAATATGCTTCCAAGGAAAATTCCAGTCTATGTATAAAATTGACTCACGTGACTTTCACTGTATCAACTGATGTAGATAAAATGATATTCCACTCATTCCTCAGACCCTTTGTTGTCTTCCCAGTTCACATTTAACCTCCACAAAACCGAAATGCCTCTATACCCTTATTTGCCTGGCTGAATGTGTGGGCAGATTTACATGTTTTTGAAATCCTATGGTCATTAACCCGTCATGTCAGAAAAGAACTTTTGAGATTTTTTTATATTCATTTTTAAAACAAAAGTCAAATACATATTGGTGAATTTGGTCCATGAGACACAAGAAAACCATCATCTGGAGCTCACTGAGACAAAAAGAGAGAATGCTTCCTTTCATCAAGACTCATACTGAGAGTCATAGTGAAGTGCTAACTATAATTCGTTGCTTCAGAGCCTGCTTTAAAATCTTACATTCTTTGCAAAAGAAAACTAAAGATTTATCTTATCTGCTAGCTGATACCGAAGATTAGAAGAACTATTTATTATAAGTCTTTTATGGAAGAATTAGCATTAATTCCTTTGAGGAAATAACAACAAACACCACCACCACAAAGAAAATCAAACAAAACCAAAACAAAACAATGAGACAAAAAAATACACAATACACAAACAAAAAAACTCCTGGGAAATATAAGTCAAGTATAATTAAAAAAACACAGTATTTTAATATGCTGTTACATTAAGAAATACTACACAAAGGCAAATTCTAAAGTGATCCTTTCATTAATTGCCTAAGGACTAAAAAATATTAATGATACTTACAATGACATACACCTTTTGCATTATGCAAATCTTAGACCTCAGTGAGAATTGTTCTTGCCTGAGGTCCCTACTACTCAAACTTGAAGAGATTAAAAATAGCTCTCCAAACCATATAAACTTTTCCTTCATATAAAAAAACTTAAGCCTTTATGAAACAAAAAAATGGCGGTAAGGAGCTTGAAACAATGATGCCCCTCTCTTAAAAAGATGCCCTCATATGAGACATCAGCCAACTTTTCTATGGCATTAAATTCAAAAACTGTGACTGTGGAGCTCTGTTGAAGCCCAACAGTCTGTCGGGTGAGTAAAGACTTCTTTGTACCTAAGTAAATTTGTAAGGATAGCTAAGTAAGCACCTTAATTCATAGAAAATGGAAGCTTCTCTTATGCTCACTTATTTCTGCTTTTCCAAAACCTTCATTAAACCAATGGTGTATGGAATAAAACAGGGCTGATCAGCATGTTCCTCACACTTTTGCAGGCTACCTTTAGAAGATGCTACCTTCAGCTACTGTTTAAGAGTCTAAGAAAAGTCTTGCTCAGAATTAAGAGTTGGGGCAGGATATTATTAAAAAAAAAAAAAAGTTATTTTATTTGAAATCGAAGGAGGCAAATCAAAAGATATTCCATAAATCCAGTCCCCCCAAAATAGTATGATTTTTGCAGTACTGTTACCAAAATTGAACTCTCTTTTATGAAGAAATTTTATTATACAACGTAGGGGAATCAGCACAAAGTACACTGACAAATACATAAATTTTGGTCATAACTGGTTTACAGTGGAATTAAAAATGCTGAGGATCTGATTAAAAACAGACAGAGATAATTTATAGCTTTATTAATTTTGGAATGTGCTTTAATATTGATTTTTTTAGCAAACTAGGAGCGTTGTGGGGTCAGAAGACATAAGAGTGAAGATGTGACAGGAAAGTTAGTTAATACAGGCAGAGGTGTTCCAGAAATTATCACTTGTGAGATTTCACAACACAGAATTAACAGCCTTAAGAGGTTAAAATACCCATTAAAGAAACAATTCTGAACTTGTTGAGGGAGAGAGCAAGTTCAGCATAAAGAGAAGTTCACTGAATTAAGCACAGCACTGTAAGCAAAGTAGCTTGAATTTCCCTATATATCTGAACTGTAAGCATCCTTAGTCAAGGAAAAGATGCAATTGCACAGCTACAGCTGAGCAGGAGGTTTGTGAGAGTAGAACTTCTTAGACACATTGTACAGGCTGTGTTTGTGCCACAACCCAAGATGCCAGCCTCTAAACCATTCAGGTATCTGCTTTGCTTAGTCCATGTTAAGACAGATGAGCCCATCAGATAGCTGGGTAAGAAGAATGTTCCTGCTTGGAGAGGAACTAGGTATGCTCCAGGAGGAAAGCTCGAAGAGACTAGACTATAACGCATGCCAGGGACAGGAAAGATTAAGAGAAAAACAAGGACACATCAATGGAAAGCAATTTCTAAGAAGAGGAAGCTGAAAAGCTTTCCTAATAGACAAAAGCCCAATGTTTTGTCACTCAGAAAATTTGAGTTGGCTGACACTAAATTGAACCCATCCAGAAGGACACAGTGTCGAAAGAGCAAAGATGTTCATAACTGGTTTTGTTTCTATTCCTTTTTTTTTGACCGTCTTGGGTTTTCCTAATTTATAAAGTTATAAGGTCATGAAAACCTGGAGAGGGGAGCAGTTGTTGAGTGACTGAGTGTTGCTTAGTGAATTTAAAAGATTTTCCCTTCAGACATTTCACTGAAGAAATAAGTGCAAGTAAATCCTGTGGAATACCTTTACAACCAGATCGGGTATCATCACATATTTCAGGAATAACACAATAACATTCACAAAGCACTACTTACAATTTCTTGTTGGACTCAGAATATTAAGAATAATTCCTGTTCTTATAGATTTCAGCATGAGAGTAGACTTTAAATTTTCAGTAAAGTGGTGCCAGTATTCTCTAGGGCACATTTACTGTGACTCAATGCAGTAAATGCAATTACACTTAAACTAACTCATCTTAAGAAAGAAGAAAGTTCATTTTTCAATATAGTATCTCTGATTTGATTCATAGGAAAAAATTGTGTATTCCACAGGGGGTTTCCAATTCATAATTACAGTTATACCTCCTCCATCGCGAGGAAAGGGACAGGCCAAAGGTCTTGTGAAATATTAATCTCACAAAGAACTGCAGGTCATTAATATGCATGCAGGCCGCGCCCATTGCATCACGCCCCGGAACTGCAAAGCGCTGCAGACAATTCTTTGCTCCTTTCCGTAGTCTGTCTCGGCACACGCGAGCAAAGGGATTCGTTTCTGCGTGGCTGCTGTGACCGCAGCCCAAACCCCATGCCGCTTCCCCCACCCCAGACCCCCAGTCTGACCCCCGTGCTCACGCCGACCCCGGAGGACCCGCACCAGCCCGCGCGTGCTCGCCCCGCCTCCACGGCAGGTAAGCGGCTCTGTTCAGCATTCTTGGAGCCTGGAAAAACCTTTACTTTGCAACACTGCAACACTCCATGCACTTATGGTGGGGGGGAGGTGTTGGTATGGGAGTTTCTTTCCCTTTAACATCCACCAGTCCCGTGAGAGAGGGGCTGCGCTGCCCCTACTATCCCAGACAGAAGCCTCCTCCTGGCGCAGCGACAGCTGCGTCCTCCCAGCACACAGCTTGCCTCACTTCCGTGAGGCAGTCTCCCCATTCAGGGACCAGGGGCAAGGTGCCGCCATTGCGACTCCCACCCCGCAGGGCGGGGTGAGTCCCGCCCCACAGGTACCGTGGCACCGCCTCTTGGCAGAGCAGAGTCAAACTGCGCATGTGTCAGGCAGCTGAGCTCGCAGACTGCTAAATCGTATTTGCGGAAAAATTGCTTCTCAAATGGGCGAGGTCGTGAAGGAGAAGTCACGAGGATTCACTGTAGTGATTTTTATGGAGTTTGCTTTTACGAAAATTTTGTTTTAAACAAAACCCAAGAGCTCCGTAGATTTCATTTGCATTTTGTTCTATTTCTTTCTGTTGCCATGAAAAGTCACTCACTTTTTGGCTGTGATAACTGTTCAAAGAATGTAATATAAGTTTTGATTTATATTTGGACATATTTATGACAATTGGGCATCCATTTAGCCTTACATAGTGTATCAATCAACAACAAAAGTGACATGCAGGTAGGCTTCATTAACAAATGAGTGAAAGATTTCTTGAAATGTAATATATCTCAAGTCTGACTATTCTGCAAAATCTTTTAAAAATTATTCCTATGGCAGGCATATTTTTTGACATTTACGTCCCAGATGCAGTTAAGATTACTATTTAATTTTGACATATTTATTTTTTCCTGTGACAGATTTGTATTCAACAGACAGAATAATTGAGTATGTATGCATTTGAATAACAAATATTTTAAACATTTCTTCACTGAATATGGTTATATATATTTTCTACAAAGAAGGAAAATAATCGGTCAGGTCACAATAAAAGCTTTTTTGTTTGGTCTTCAAATAAAAGGGGAACAAAAAAGTTTGTACTGCCACAGTTTATGCTTCTATAGTTTTCTGAGAGGAGACAAATATTCACATCGCCAAAATAGATTTACATTCAATTTTGCTGAAAACCATTTTTTTTCTTAAATGATGGATATAAAAACTAAAGATGGCAAAAACAATCACAAAAGTTTCCCCTGTAGATTTATACTTACAATTCTCATACTCTTAAGGGAATTTAAACTGCAGATATGTTGTTATCAGTAGACAGAAAAAGATAGTGAGAATATTTCCAGTAGAGAACCAACACATTTTATGAGAATCAAAGATGACAAGCTCACAAGCTGCAAAGAAGCATAACTTGTAACATGAATATTATTCATCAGGTTGAATCCTTTTTCAAAATATGCCAGGGGATAATACAAGGTTGACAACTGCTTTCTGGGAAGTTTTATTTTGTCAAGAATTTCACAGATATGATTATGCTGTGTAATTTCAATATATTTAAACAGACTCCTTCAGGCATGGTTAACACTCTCCTGCAAAATATGTATATCAAAAAAATTGGTGAAGTACTTCAACATATTCGGTGTCACTTACATTAGGCTGGCTGAATAACTGCAAGACATTTACAATTTCCTACTGAGTTATTTGGCACTATTTGCTTATTTGTTATTTGTTGCTACCTGATTAATAAACAGAGTCCCTCACCATAACCAACTAGCATATAATATATATTTATCCAGAAGGTTACACAAGCCCTCCACACTCAACAAGTGAGAACTCTACCTCAATGTGTTATTACAGAAACAAATTTGAAACATTAATACCAAAATTCATAAGTTAAAAGAACTTGTATCATAAGAAAGAATGGAAAATACAGTTCTATGTTTGCACTTGAAAGTAATGATCAGGCACAGAAAGTTGAGTAATTAAATGAAAATAATTAAACCATGCTACAAACAAACATCAGAAAAATCATTTTAGCCTAATCTAAACTAACATGGATTAAAAAATAATTTTAGTCATCTCTTTAAGAGCTGGATTGGTTTTGTGTGGCAAGCTTTGGTTGTGGGGGAAGCTACAGTAGTGGCTCCAGTAAGAAGACGACAGAAGATTCCTTGGTGCCTGACAGAGCCAAAGCCAGCTGGCTCCAAGATAGACCTACTGTTGGCCAAGGCCAAACTCATCAGCAACAGTCTCTGGAATAATGTATTTAAGAAGGAATCAGGGAGTGACAGGGGTCAGGGGGGAAACTGCAACTGCAGCCTAAGAGAGAACTGAGAATATGTGGAGAAACCTGCCTGCAGATGCAGTGGAGAAGGTCAGTGAAGAAGGAGGGGGAGGAGGTAGTCCAGGCACTGGAGCAGAGATTCCCTGCAGATCACAGTTCAGACCATGATGAGGCAGAATGTGTCCCTGCATCCCACAGAGGTCCATGGTAGAGCAGGGATCCACCTGCAATCTGTTAAGAAGCCCCAAACCACAGCAGGAAGAAGACTAAGAGAGGCTGTGATCCCATATGAAGCCTGTGTTGGAGCAGGCTGCTGGCAGGAACCATGGATCCATGGAGAGAGAAGCCCATGCAGAAGCAGGTTTGCCATCATGACTTGCAATCCCATGGGGGACTCACGCTGGACAAGTCTGTTCTTAAAGGTTTACACCCTATGTAAGCAACCTACAGTTCCTCCTAAAGAACTGCAGCCTGTGTGGAGGACTCACGATGAGAAGTTTGTGGAGGAGTGCCTCCCGTGAGGTGAACCTCATGCTGGAGCCTGTAAAGACTGTGAGAAATACAGTAATGGTGAGACACCTCGATGGCTTGTCCAGAGAAGCTGTCATCAGTGGAAGTGTACAAGGCCAGGTTGGATGGGGTTTTGAGCAAACAGATCCAGTGAAAAATGTACAAGCCCATGGGAGGGTGGTGGGCAAGATGACCCTTTGAAGATCCTGTCCAGACTAAACCACTCTGTGATTCTGTTTTTCTGAGCCATTCTCCTGAGGAAAAAGGAGGGGAAGAGACAACGTGTGATGAGCTGACTTAAACTTCCCTGTCCCCTTGCATCACTGCAGGGAGGAAGTAGAAACAATTAGGAGTAAAATTAATCCCAGGAAAATGTGAGGGGTAGAGGAAAGGCGGTTTTAAGATTTGATTTTATTTCTCATTATCTTACTCTGATTCAATTAATATTTTTTTCCACTCAAGCTGAGCCTGTTTGGCCCTTGATGGTAATTGTTGAGTGCTCTCTTCCTGCCCTTAACCCATAAGCCTTTTGTTCTATTTTCTCGTTCCTGCCCAGTTGAAGAGGGGAAGGATAGAGCAGCATTGGTGGATCAGCCTATTGTGCCTAACAAGACACATGTTTCAGAGAGCCACTAAAGCTTTCTTGACCAGAATGTCATCTCTGTCTGTGGCCAGAAGAAATGAAAAATGCCCAGAATCTGTGTAACAGAGAGAAAAAAATGCATTTTTTCCTATGGTCTGCAGTACACCAGCAAAAACATTGAACCATGCAATTATTTAAATGCAATACAAATATGTTACACAAGCACAATGATTGATATTTTCTTTAGTTATGTCTAAGGAATATCAATAAATTCATCAGTTGCAGATCCACTTCCAATGCTTATATGTATCTCTAATTTCAGGACTGCACTTACCCTATCATATAAATATTTCAATGTATTCTTTATCTTCCATCATTAAATCACAGGTTCACAGGTTATTCCAAGTTGGAAGGGACCCACAAGGATCATCTAGTCCAACTCCCAAGTGAACACCCACACAGGGATCGAACCCACAAACCTGGAGCCATGGGCGCCACGCTCCACCCATCTAAGCCTCCCATCATCTAGACCATGTAAAAATCATGTTCTTTCTTTGCCTCCACAGCTCTGCAAGAAACATTTTCCAAAACCTCACTCTGTTTTAAAAAATGCTTCTATAATTACACAAGAAATAATATGTATTACGTCTCCTTTGCTGGTTTTCAGTACTTAAGTAATCATTAAAAGAAAAAACATTGCTCACAGAAAAACTCTTGCAACTGTATGGAAGGAAGAATTTATAATTATAATTGTATTAGGTTTATCATTTTCAATAAATAGACATAAATTTCTTAAAGTGTGAAAATCAGATGAGGGCAACTTGAATTACAGTAATACATAAAATCAAAGGAGCTCTAAATAAATTTCTCCAAGATAAGTTGCTGGGCTCTTGGATCAGGGATTTTTAAATATTACATCCTAGGCTCTGTCTCACAGAGTATTCATTATATTCCAAAATCTCAGTATAGGTGAAACCACTATCTTATCAAAGCCAAAAGATGTTTTAACATTTGCTGCAACATGGCCTCAGCCTAATTTAAGATCGAAAGATGCAAATATGCAGAAAAAGAAGGCAAAAACACACATCAGCCCAGTGTCTTTCTGAATTTTCTTTAAAAAGAAATTTATAACCTCTCTTTTTATGAACAGCTTCAGAATAAGACCAATTTCTCATTGCTGTAGCGACAGTCTATGAAAGATAACGTATCACCAGATTTCAAACATTCAACTAAGGTTTACAGTTGTGTGTGGGTGTTTCAATTTACTCTTTTTCTTGTCCCACGTATGTATTTCAACCCTTTAACAGTTCAAGTCCTCTCATGTTTCAGTGGTGTGTTTATATAATTCAGGGCAGTTTATCGAAATAGCCATTCCCGTTCTAAAAGTTAAAACCACCCATCTGGCACATAACTTGATGCCAACTGTTAAGCACTGAACTGACAGAGAATCATGACAAAATGCTAATTCACTTCATGTTTTGCATGAGAACAGTATGAATATGGAGGCTATTATGTGAAAATGATTGAGGCATGCCTCATCAACAGCATCTCCTACTCTTAACCTCCAGTCAATGATTCAAATAATGTCAAGCCAACATTTTCAGAAAATGTATAAAGAATTTGGCACCTACTTCAGTTCTCTGGCTTATGTTACGAGTAGATCCACAAAAAAATCCCAAGTCAAATAATTCTCTCCTTCAATGACTGTTCTCTGAAATAATCTCAGACTGGTGTCATAAAGAAGATCCTAAAACTTGCTTCTTCTTTTGTAATGGTAAATTCAACAAAGTGCAAAAATAACAATGTGGATTTGAATCTCCATAACTGTACCGTATGATATCAAGAAAGAGGTATTTCTGTGGTCTTTCTGGGAATTTCATGGATTAAACCTATAAATATGTTTATTGGAGTCAGAGCTTTGATGGTGTCTCCTGTCCTGACTGTCTCCTCCTGGCCTCCAAGCACTAGCCCATGACTCAGGACCCCAGAAATGCTGTGAACCAGCAGGGCTGGTCTCCAGTTCCCTATAGACCTCCATGGACTTTTTCCAGGGAAGTGTCCAATGCCCAGGTCTGGGGCTGCCTGCACTTGGCCAGGGGATGAGATGGGCCCTGACCCATGACAAAGCCAGCCCCCAGGGAACTCTGACATGAATAGCACATTCTTTGTTCAGTTACCTATTCTACCTTACAGATTAAGATACTGTTCTGGTTTGAAGGGTTGTTTTTTTTTCTCTGTTAGCGAGGGGGGCAGACAGCTGCTGCCTGAGCCTCCACCGCTGTAAAGAATTCAAGGTCAGAAGCAGATAAAGGCACCTCTGTGAATAACATGTTTAAGAAAGGAGAAAAAAGTAACTAGTAACAGAAAGTAGATGCCTAGACGAGAGACTGTGTGAGAAGCTGAGAAGCTATGAAGGCACGGGGGCCAGGCCGACCAGAGAACAGGTAGAAAGGTTTTTCCAGGCATCTCACTGCTGCTCGTAGAATGGACCATAGTGAAGCAGACTGTCTGCCTGCAAACGTATGGAATAGAGAGAGAGAAACCAGAGGTGCAAAATCCACCTGAGGCCNAAACTGTTAATTTATTATTATAGACTGCCCTTAAGAGCCATGCTCTAAACTGAGTACTTTCTTTGGTCAATCCAGCAAAAGGATGATTTAGTGGTGGTAAGATACTTGAGATTGCCAGGTTAAAACAACCCTTTGAGAGTTTATAATAAGCCTAAATATTTAGCAACCTTTAATAATACAGCAGATCCTGTGGGTGTTAGAGGCCCTGTTTGGAAAAGAGCAGAGGTCTAAGTTCAAAAGACATGAAGCATCCTGGTAGGCCCTGAGGATGCTTAGAGGTACCGAATATTCACCGTTGCTCTTGTTCCCTCCTCTTGTCCATTAGAAAACCACAATTATTATCATTTGGTGTCAATTATGGTCCAACTTTTTCCATATCAATCTCAATGTGAAAAAGAAATTGGCAATTACTTTCAAAAAACCACTAACTCATGTCAAAAGCAATTAGAATTTTTCAGCTGCAGATCAATGAATAAGCTGCCTGCTTTGTTCCTGTCTTACAAATAGGCTGGGGTACTGCTTAGTACAAACATCAAGGATCAGTCTCAAGATCTCATATCCTGCTATGCAGTGTCCTAGCCTTTCTTTGGGCAAGAACATAAAATAAGCCAGCCAAAGGGCCATCTATTCTAGCAATCTTATTTTCAACGGTGGCTGCAAAGAGCAGATAGGAGAAATACAGTAAGGCTAACATATATGATATTTCCATTTCACTCTTCAAATCTCCATTATTTGTTTCCAAAGTCGTATAAGGGTTGTGTGAATTTTCTACTGGCAAGCGAGCATTCTGTTTGGATCATGGCACTCTTTTCAAGATTCTGTGCTTTCAAATACAATCCTTGTAATGGATAATAAAAACTGAAAGAAAACTTAAAACCCCCCAAACAAATCAACAACTACTCAAAGAAATCTGCTGGCTGTATTTAAATCATACTCCAACTCATTAAAATTTCCAAATAATTAAAAACATATTTTTAGAATAAAACTTAATAATTTTAAGGAGTACGGAGGAATTCCACTGCAGAGAATGAGATTCAAATATTCTACCCTCCATGTAGCAAGAATGTGGTTAGATACAGCAGTCTTTGTATAGGAAACCAGCACCCATTCCTCAGGTCTTCTCAGTGCAGTCAAAGCTCAGCTCTATAGAGATGTATTAACATGTACTTTTTTCAAAGGTTCATATGCCTTTATAATACTCCAATTTCTGCTTCTGTTTCAATAACTACAGTTTGTGGTTCTGTTATCATACAACTAAAGGTGAGAAAACAGCCTCATTTTCAAGACTAATAACTTTCTTCCCAATCAAAATCTATGTTTCTGTCTCTATCCAATTTTAGGATGACATAAGGTCAATATTCCAAAGCAAAAGATTCCATTAAGTTTCAATACTTTTTCTTAATGTAATTCAAGAGATAGTATACTATAATATATGTATTTTCAAAATTCCCAGGTGGAGACCAGAAATGTTACTCAAACTGTCTGGAGGAAGACTTCACGGCACATGTCAATTGCTGAAAACTCCAAATTCTACTTAAGAATTTATGAAAGTCATTAAAATTCCACAATGTCACTGACTACTGCCAGCACAAATTGAGTCTTAACATCACGTTCTGCAATTTATATGACTAAATGAATAACTGTTATTATTTCTTAATCAAATAAAAATGGCAGCATAAAATCCAGGGATTTTAAGTTGTCAAATATCTTGTGAGAGAACTGAAGTTAAAAAAAATCACCAAACATTATAGCAACTTTTTCTAAGTGTTCCTTTTTGACTGTATACTATATGAAAATTTCTCTGCATTATCGATTTTCTAGATAAATAATTTATATAATGTACTTAAAAGCGTGGATTTTTTAAAAAAAATAAATTAAATACAGATAAGATGATTTTTTTCCCCATAATCAAAGCTGGGAAAAGTTGTTATGATAATACTTGTGGCTCAATGCAGCCTTAAACAAAGAAATTGTTACTCGGCCTCCATAATATCTCTCTCATCATCAGTGGCAGCTGGAAGATCAGCAGGTTTTCATCTATTATCATTAGTTACTGGGCTTGTTGATGATTATTGTGCCACTTGAGTCTAGGATCAAGTAATTAGTACTTGTAACTGAGAATGTGAGCCTTATCACAGCTTCTGCCACTCTGATGGTGCTTGCAATGTAGAGCTATAAATATGTTCTGCATGACTATTTAGTATCAAGTTTATGCTGAAAAACTTGATGGATAACCATGACAAGATGCCTGAAACATTAGTGGGACATTCCTAAGATGATCAGTTAGTAAAAGGAGTAATTTCAGTACAATTAATAATGCACATACATTAAATGCATATACCTGTAAAAAACACCCTATGTTGAATTATCCAAGCCTGGAAGGAAGGAAAATTAGTGTGGGATTGTATCTTCCCCATCAAATTTAAAAGTATTAGTTCTTTATAGTGTATGCTATCATCTCCAGAATGTCCTCACCTTCCAGACACCTGCAGAAGGATACACAGAATATTTGCCAAGACCCTATCAGTGCTCCTTTGGCCCAGCTGCACTGAGTGGGTGGCCTCCATGGCCTGCTGAGTGTCTGCCTTGGAAATGCCCATAGAGGGAAGACCCAGGGGGAGAGCTACACTAAATGAACCACAGAGAGTTTGACAATTGCTCTTCCTCTCTATATTGCCTCTCCTACTGTTTCTATGAATGCTCACAAATCTCTATGAATGATGTCAGAAGGAACTTCAAGTTTCAATTGCTCCCCACCTGTACTGCTCTAAGACATTTTATTATTCACATAATAAGATCACAGTGCTACAAAACGTGGAAAAATTACTATGAAAAACTTTGAAATAAATTCAAGCTATAGCTAAAACAATCTGCAAGAGATCTATAAGATGATAACAATTCCCTGAATATCTCCAAATATTAAGGGATGATAGGAAGGAATGCATTTCTTCTGGGAAAATAACATAATACACAATGAGGAAATAGAGCAACAAATCTGGATAGCATGACTACCTTCAAAGAAAAGCAATTAAAAATAATCCCTGTAATTAATCTTTAGAAGAAGAAAATACCGGTTTAAAAAACCAAAGGAAAAAAAAAAACAAGTTTCCCTAGATTTAACAATGAAAAAACTTTCCCAATATAGACGAAATCTGAGACATTTATTTCACATTACAGTAAACCCTCAGTACTTCACAGTTCTTATCTTGCAGCTTCAGTGCATCATAGTTTTTTTTCTGTGAAGACACCTCCATTATTTGCAGCATTTCACTCTCTGCGCATGCCCAGAATGTCCCGGCCACCTCAAGGGGTGGGACTAGCCCTTGCTGGGGGGGCTGGACTGCCACACCCTGCAGGGCAGGACAGCTCTCGCAAGGTGGGGCCAGAATCCGTCCCTTATGAGTGCATGCTTTATACACACTGTGCCAACATAACCAGGGGGGTGAGAGGGCAGCCTGCTGTGTGGGCCTAAATCCATACTCCCGTCCAAATTGGTGTGCACTCCAAGTGCCCTAATGCTGACCCGGCTTTCAGCACACCCAGCCAGGGTCCTGTGCTCTGCCAGGAGCCCGGCTTGCTGGGACTGACCACCATGATGCTGCAGCCCAGTGCTTCTCACAGGGGCAGTGCCACGCCAGGCTCAGTCCCCACAGCGGTACATGGCTTGGCACAGTCCCTCACAGTCCAGCAGTGGTCTTGAGTTGCCTGCAGGAGGGTGGGTAATAAGGGGCCAGGAGCTTAGGTCACCTGTGGAAGGGAGGGAGACCTCTCCAGTTGTGAGAGGAGAGATGCTGCCTCCCTTGCATGGTAGATGCTGCTAATGGAGAGGCAGCACCATGCCCGAGTTGCTCCTGGGGGATGGGCAGCGCTTCCCCTGCCCCTTATGCGTTACAAAGTGGCACTGCTGCACCCACACTGCTCATGGGGGGAGGGGGTGGCGACACTTCCTCTGCCCCTTATATGCTGTAAATGGAGTGACACCACCACGCCTGTGTTGCTCTCCGCTGCCGGAGCTGAGAGGGCAGAGTGATGGGTGCGGCTTACTTGCATATTCATGAGCCACCTATCGTCACAGAATTCGGGCTTCATGAGGTTTGAGAAGGCCCAAACCCCCATGAGATTCGAGGGTTCATAGTATTAAAATTAAAGCAAGTTTACATTACAATTTACTATTATTTTTAGAACATTTTCACCAGACATCTAGTACTCTATCAGTAACCAGAGATTGCTTTAAATTAAGAAATATAAAGTTCAGCTATTTTAAAAATATCAGTAATTTCAATTATGATTCTGGGTGCAGGCTTACAGAACATTTTAATAACTAGCATAAAACAATTACTGTTAGGTTTATACAGTGTAATCCATTACTAAGGAATATTTATCACATCTGCATAGAACAACTTTATTACCTACACAGAAAAATAAGTGAACTGTGGCCACTTCAATTTTATAAACTGGAACACAACCTGTGTGCCACATTTCTGACAGTTACATTGTAGAAAGTGATAATAACTGAATAGTAAAGGTTTTGGTAAAAAAAAAAAAATCTATTAAAATTACTTAATCCACTGGACTATGAAATTTTCATATGGTTATCTCATTTATGGCTCCAAATTTCAGAAAAGATGCGAGAGGAAAAAAGAAAAAGCAATAATTTTACTTGGAAATCACAGAATACTATGAGTTGGAAGGGACCCACAAGGATCATCTAGTCCAATTCACCAGCTATCACTCGTACAGAGACCGAACACACACCCCAGGGTGGTGAACATAAACCTAGTTCCCTCACAGGCTCACAGGCCACTCTGAGCCAGATGGGACCCACAGGATCATCCAGCCTGACACCTCCCAGCTAGACCATGTCAATACGCTCCTCATCCAGTCTCCTCTTAAACACCTCCAGGGATGGCGACTCCACCACCTCCCTGGGCAGACCATTCCAATGAGAGATCACTCTCTCTGTGAAAAACCGCTTCCTAACATTCAGTTTAAACCTCCCTTGGCGTAGCTTAAGGTCATGTCCTCTCGTTCTGGTGTCGTCAGCCTGAAAGAAGAGGTCCACACCCACCTGGCGGCAACGTCCCCGCAGGTAGTTGTAAACAACAATGAGGTCACCTCTGAGCCTTCTCTTCTCCAGGCTGAACAACCCCAGTTCCCGGAGCCGTTCCCCATANGTCGGGCCTAACACTGATCCCTGTGGGACTCCACTAGTGACTGGCTGCCAGCTGGATGTGGCACCATTCACCAGTACTCTCTCAACTTGTCCGTCCAACCAATTCCTAACCCAGCATAAAGTGTTTCCATCCAGTCCATGCTCTACGAGTTTCTCCTGAAGCTTACTGTGGGAAACCGTGGCAAAGACTTTGCTAAGGTCCGAATACACAACATCCACAACCTTGTTGTCATTAACCAGTCGAGTCACTGGATCTTAAAAGGAGATCAGGTTGGTCAGGCAAGACCCGCCTCTCCGAAATCCATGAAATAACTTTTTCTTTGGTACATATATGAGCAAAATTTTTTTCTATTGACAGGATCATATTATTAAAATATCTATAAAAGATAAAAAAGTAAAATTTTGTCTTGTATTAGAAAATGTCTAATAGACTAAAATTTCCCTGTTTTCCAAATGATAAAAATGAAGACTTGGATAATGAAAGCAAGATGGAGTCTCAAGTTTAAGTGCATTCTCGAAGTCTATAAAGGAGAAAAATTGGAATAGACAATCATTTGTAGAAGAGGCAACACATCAAGGAAATTATAATAACTATTCTGTTGACCATCATAACATAACTATCAAGCTACATAAATTTAATAAGAGAAGGAAGAGGATTGAGCCAAAGGACCAATAGACACTAGGTCCTATTAGGACATTTATTAGAAACACAGAAGACTCTTTCTGGCACCACATCAAATGTTACAAAGATGTAAATCTCTCTCTCAAATACTATGCTGTTTTTCCATGAAAACATTTCCATGTCATCAGATCTGGAAAGGAATCAGATTTCCAAACCTTCATATGTTTTGCAAAATGGCACTTCTGGGTTTTGGCTATTCCTACTGATTGAATGACTTCCATTTATTTTTACAGAATTGACAGTTTTGAGAAACTATTCTTTTCTATAAAATGAAAGAAAATTACTTCACCAGATATAATTAATTTGCTTTAACATATTCTCATACACTTTGTTTTTCACAAGACAGTACAAAATACTTGATTCCGTTTTTATAAACAGCAGCAATTTCATTTCCAAACAAAGATGGATGTATTTAGATTTCTACACAATTCATTCTAAACTAACAATATTTGCCTTGAGGAAACTGCCTCATTAGAAAAGGCACATTGCAATGCCCAGGATCAAATGAAGCTAGTGACAATACCATTTTCATTAACTTCTTCCCATTTTATCTTAATCTGTGTCTAAATAAAGATGAATTCTTCAATCTCAAGAGATGACCATGCCTTAGTGTCAAATATGAATGAAGCCAAATTTCCATACTTAAACCAAAGTTGTTAAAGTATCATACAAAAGCATAGGTGCAGGTATCTATTCAATACAGAATCCCATTTGTCACAGTTTTCTTACACATAATCCTTAGCATTCAAGAGCTTCAAAAAGTTGGATCATTCTTTAGCAGATTTTTTTAAATTTCATTGGCATAGCAGTATTACAAAATATTGTGAATTTAAACACATTTGTATAGATTGATTCAGGTCATATCAGTTTTAATCAACACAGTTTCTAGTTATGATTAAAATCTCTATTATATTTCTGTTTTCCTATTATTAATCTTCTAAGTTAAAAGCAATTTACACTTGATTATTCTTAGGCACCTCAGGGTATACTTGTAAAATGTAGCATTCTATATAGTTTTTCATATACATCATATAAAAACTGAAGTAAAATATCTAATTTTATACCATATTGTTGGAATACGGGATACAGGCATCTGACAATAGAGTCATTACTTTCAGACTATGAGTTCATATACAACATGAAGTAGAAAAGATAAAGGTAACACCAGGTACTAAACTGCCTGTCCATGACTTGTATTAAATGAGGCTCATAGATTTTAGAGCCAGTGGGGAGTGTCATGTTTCTCAGGTCTGGCTCTGGATTCAGTACAGGTGACAAAGTTTTAGTGCATAATTTCTGCATGAAACCTATGAATTGTACGAGATAAAGAACTTTTTTTTTTAAAGCATTCTTCTTGGTTTACACTGTATCTGATGAAGAATCTACTCCACTGTAATACACCCTTTACTATCAAAAATGTGCCAACACTCACTTAGGGAACAGAATGTTCCAAAACCCATTAAAAGACCAAAGTGTTTCAGTGGAAATGGCAATGTAAAGGAATGTACTTGCCCTGTGCAGATGGAGTAGTGCTCACAGAAAAAACAAAGCAAACAAACAAACAAACCAACAAATCCCACACTAGAAAAAAAAGGTACTATAGTCAGGTCTTCTATATCGTGGACCCGTGGTCTTAGTTGGGTTCCACGAAGCCCTACTTCCACATTGAATGGCAACTCTTTAATATGCACATTTGCACCACACCCTCAGATGTCTCCCCGGTGCTGTTTCAGCACTGTGTTGTTGTGTATTAGAGTTGCCGCAGGTGGAACAGGACAGTCGGAGTGGCAGGGCCACTGCTGTGGGGTGGGATGGAGCAATCTGAGCGGCGGGGCCACTGCGGCAACTCTGAGGGTTGATTTACATATTCATGATTGCCTAATTGAATATTCATGCATGCCAGGTCACACGTGCAGTTGCAAAAAGGGGCCACCTTCATCGCTAAAAAATCATGCCACTATGATGTGAAGCTGCAATATGGGGAGTCCGAAGTGCAAGAGGGCCAACTGTATTTGTGAATACAACATAAAGAGAAAAATTCATAAAAAATAGCATCTGCAATCACAGAACCAGATTCCTGGGTTTTATACAGCAGTTTTAGACCTACCTCTTCCCATCAGATCTTATAAAAAAGAACATATTTATTTTGCTTTTTTGTTCAGTGTTTTTTGTTGATTTTCTTGTTATAGACCCACCACTGCATTTTTTTAAAGAAATAAATTTCAAGTTTTATAGTTGAATCCCAGACTATTAATCAACAATGTAGAATGTTTTATTTTGATTGAAAAATATAGCACAAACTGGTTGAAATGTTTATTTTAATGGTCTATAAGTAATGGTTAATACTTCATCTAGATAAAATGAGATATTGATATTTCAGTGCATTGCTATTTGGAGTGCAGAAAGTTTCAGTTTTCTTCATTTGTATATAATTAGGCTCTAAATTTCATTTATTTACTCTACCAGGAAGGTAGAAAGCAGAGATAGAAACATAAATGATATCCTTCTCAATCCCGAACATTTTACCATCTAAAATACAAAGCTTTTCTCAGTCACCTAATGAATGAAGTACTTGTGTAATTGACTGCAGGAATATGATTGAAGAGCACTAACTTTTGCGTCATCTTAAAATATGTGTGGAAAACAAAGTATGTGAGCTTTAAAGAAAAGGTAATACTAGTAAGTGGAATACTTAAAATATCTTTCCTCTCAGGACGAAAAAAAATCAAACAGAAAAATTGCTTGTTGTGGTTTAACCCTGGCTGGATGCCAGAGATTTACCTACAACCTCTCCTGGAGGAAAAACTGGAAAATAAAGCTGGAAAATAAAACTGGTCACAGGCAAAAAAGCAAGACAACTACAAGTAAAAAATATAAAGGATGTATTTACTAACTGACAAGATCAGAACTGCGAAGGAAACATCATTTAAAAGGCAACCATTCCCCTCCCCGTCTCCTTCTCTTACAACAGATCTCATATTCCCTTTTTTCACCAGGAGACAAAGGGGCAACATAGGGTAGGGGTAAACCAGACAAGTTGGTATTTCTGACCAGATCCAGGGTAGGAACCATCTCTCTCCCCTTCCATGAAGTTCTCTCTCTCTCTCATGAGAGGAAANTTAACCCCCTCGCTGCCAGAGCAGCAAAAAAATCCTGAACCATAACATTGGTTTTACTCAGTGAATTTCATGTATGCCTATCTGTGAAACTTGTTGACTTTACAGAATAAAGTTGTAAAACTGCTTTTGCTAAGTTATCAAAAATTTTGAAGTGCTTAATTCCAGCACAGGCAGAAAAAGCCTTCACCCTTCCTTGTACATAATTATTTTGATTAATCTCTTTCCAATAAATTAACACTATAAAAACCAATGGACAACAAAGGGGTTCCACACATGGCATTGAATGGAGACTTTGAAAATGGCATCTTTCTTCTCCCCAGCATTTTGAATTCTAATATATAGAAAACAAAATCTTAGCTGAAAGCTCCAGCCTCAGGCAGTGCCTTTAGAGACGGCAATTAGAGTTTTCCTGTAAAGTGAAAAATTTCAAATACAAGCCAGAAGGACAACAGAGGGAATGTAGAAGCACAGTTTAAAGTTTCAAAGAATTTCTTGTTCAGATAACATACTTTCAACATATTTATTACTTTAGAGATGAATTCATTTGTTGGATTTAAAAATTTAAAGCATGATTTTTAACCTTCGTCCATGTTTTCCATTTTTTCTTTCCTACTAGGGAATTAAAATAAAATCACTGTGGGGTGTTTTTTTAAATGGATTTTAGACTGAACAGTCTGGCAAAAAAATGCTACCAGTTATCCTCTCTATCCAGCTGGTTTGTTTTCCCCTTCTAGATTCCTAATATGCAGTCTCACAAAAAAAACAGACCAACATCCTTACTCCCTCTGTCCTAGCTCTTCCTGTACACTGCTAGGGCATCTGAATTAAAATATTTCAAGGTATGAAAAAGTTCTTTTTGGCATGCTAAGCAATTCTTTAAAAAAAATAAATTCTCAGAGTAGTACTTTATCCCACAGCTTAGATTTTAAAAGAATTTAAAAGGTCTCATCTGATGAGGTACCACAACTCATACATCAAAATCAGTTCTCATGCATTTGGACCTCTTTGCTGAAAATAAGCATTCTAGACATCAGCTGAAAGAATTGTAGAAGTCATGTAAAGAAGAAGTCTGTAAAGTCATGCTTGTAATAGAAGTGCCTCTCAGCTACAGTGGTATTGTGTACTTAAGAACATCTTCTTTGTTTGATGTGCAGCTAGTACTCTGATATAAAACCAATTGTCCTTCTATGTTTTTCTTCTACCTAACTGTTGTTAGTTGGTTTTGATGATTGAACAGCAGAGCATATGACAGGGCTGATAAGGAATCCAAATTTATGACAGCCTGTGTCTACATCCTATTTACTCCTATGGAAGCTGATGCAGCTGTAAGAAAGATACTATGAAGTTATAAAAAGAGCTTGTCTGACTAGATCAATTCACTCTGAAAGTACTTCCGAAAAACATCTTTGTGGATAAGGACTTCAAACTCAAATGCTCATGAATTTTTTCATTCCGGGAACCTTAATGAAACATCACAACTACAGCAGTTAACATGTTTCTGTTTTAACATTTTGTATTTCTGTACTAAATTACTGGCCACTCAAATAATCAGAGTGCGTTTAAAATTCATAAATGTATGTTAGCATAAGAACTAGCAATGAAGTGTTGGAATTTTTTTACATTATATTGAGAGGAGAAGACAGGAGCTGAAAAAGGTACAAAATGTGCTATTAAAACCTGAAGCACAATTTTTTATGAATTTCCCTGGTTTTCACTTCAGAAATACTCTAGGTTGTGAGCACATGCATGGTTTTGCATTCCCACCTTCTGCTACCCAGTGATACCAGAAGCTGAACAAGCCCGACACTTTAACACTAAGGGAAGGGATTACCTCATTGTATTCTATCTAATAATAATTTGCTTCTATTTAACTTCAGAGTTAGCTATTGAATTTGCTTTTTGGGTCTTGTGGTTTTTTCTGGGTTTTGCTTGTTGGGAGGGGAGTGGTTTTTATTGATTACCAACTATTTTCCCTCTAAATTCTCCTAAAATTTTATTAGCAAAGTGCAATTTAAAGGGGAAAATGGCTACTCTTTTGCCTGGCAAGATTTAGAAATGAGAATTTTTAAAAGTTCCAATCACAGCTTTTGCTCTGCAGTCAAGTCTTTGAAAAAAACCTGATATTGTCCACCTTGAGCAATATTGTTTTGTCAGCAATCCAGCAAGCCATTTCTTATAAAATTCACACTAAGGGCAACAGTTTTTGCTTTGCCTCTATAGAGGGGCACTACTTGGTTTTCAAAAATTCCACATCTTTATCAATTTAAGACAAATATCAGGCCGCCTAACTGCCAAAATTTGTCTGCTGCCTGATGTGTTACATTTGCTGCCAAATCTTCGGTTCATTTATGCTTATACATCTCAGCGGTGTTCTTCATTAGGACACACTGAAGAGAATGACGAACTTTATTCTTTGCATTACCACAACCAGACATATCCATCCTTAGATTCTTTACAATCACACGATATCTGCAGATATACTGATAATCCACTGACTATAAACATTGTTACTTTTTACAGTATTAATGATGATAATTTTATCAGATAGAGAACATTGTCTTCCAATTATAACTTCTTTTAGCACATACATGTTTGTAGCTTTCTGCTCTCTTCTAAACATCCCTATGCTTTTTATTTGAATCACAGTATCACAGTATCACAGTATAGATAAGGCTAGAAAGGACCTTGAAGATCATCTAGTCCAACCTATAATCCGACTAACCTATCCTCTACATCTAGATCATATCACTCAGCACCTCATCCAGCCTCCCCTTGAACACATCCAGGGTTGATGACTCAACCACCTCTGCAGGCAACCCATTCCACATCCGAATCACTCTTTCAGTAAAAAACCTTTTCCTAATATCAAGTCTAAACTTTCCCTGCTGAAGCTTAAGACTATGACCTCTCCTCCTGCCCCCAGAGACCAAGGAGAAAAGACCAACCCCTGCCTGGCTACAACCTCCTTTTAGATAGTTATAGACAGCAATAAGGTCACCCCTGAGCCTCCTCTTTTCTAGGCTAAACAGACCCAGCTCCTTCAACCTCTCCTCATAAGGCTTATCTTCAAGCCCCTTTACCGTCCTAGTTGCCCTTCTCTGAACTTGTTCCAGCACCTCGACATCTTTCCTGAACGGAGGTGGCCAGAACTGAACACAATACTCGAGGTGCGATCTAACCAGTGCCGAATATAGTGGAAGGATAACCTCTCTTGACCTACTAGCCACTCTATTCTTGATGCAGGCCAGGATGCCGTTGGCCCTCTTGGCTGCCTGGGCACACTGCTGGCTCATGTTGAGTTTGCTGTCCACTAATACCCCCAAATCTCTTTGCACCTCGCCACTCTCCAAGCATTCCATTCCCAGCCTATAGTTCTGCTTGGGGTTATTATGACCAAAATGCAGAACCTGACATTTAGACTGATTAAATTTCATTCTATTGGAATCTGCCCATCTCTCCAGTCTGTCCAGGTCTCTCTGCAGGGCCTTCCTACCCTCTAACAGATCAACACGGGCTCCAAGTTTGGTGTCATGCGCAAATTTACTCATGATGGCCTCAATCCCGTCATCTATATCATCAATGAATGTCCTGATATTTTCTTGAGCTTTGTTTTAGCCATGGTTTGAAAGTCAAGTTTTTTAAAAATCAGATCATGCAATATCTTTGAGATTCTTGAGCAGGATCTGGATCTCAGGGAGGCAGAAAGAATGGACTCTCCAAGGAGATGTGGAAAATGCATCTCTTGAAACAGTTTTGGAACTCCAGAAGGAACCCAATGGATACTGTAAGGATACAGATTCTAACGCATGTTTACTCTTGAGATCTCCATACAACCTAAACAGACCTAAATTTAAGCACAATTTTCTATTTTATGAAAATGTTAATACAGGAAAGCTCTCAGTTATGGATCTCTGGTCAGTGAATGCCCTATTAAGATAAAAACACCATTTGGCCTAGATAGCAACCTCTAGGGGATACCAAACCACTGGAAAGTCTCAAAAAGCTAAATCGACAAAGGTAATGTCCTGCATATACCACACATCTACATCAAATTCGAAAAACACTGCTTCCAAATAAATCCTTGATCCTTTTGAGTTTGACACTGTTCTAGAGAAGTAAAGTAAATTAAATGGGCTAAAGACTAATCTCTGTTTCTCAGGCTGGCAACACAGCAGTTTTTATTCACTTGCCAGAATTTCTCAAAATAGAACAATAGCATCTGAAGTGCCCATTGGGAACAGATCCCAGCATATGCTGTTGAGTCAAGCCACTCCTGAGAACTGTCTTGTAGATTCTAGGCTGGAGTAGATCAAAACTGCGCCAGAGAATATGTTAGTAATAAAAATGCATGGATGGCTGCTTAGCAGTGCTTAGGTTCTTGCCATTGCCCTGTTTCAGTCTCCAGTAAGCATGAGAGCCAGATGACCAGAGTTGTTGCACTGAAGTTGTTATACATGCAAACAGCAGCACCAAAACTGTCACTGTTTTTCTAACATATGGCATGGTCGCTGTATGCCTGCTCTAGTTCATGTGCTTATACATGACTCTGAAGGACTCAGCTCTAGTATCAAAGTCAGAGTGAGGAGTCTTTAGAAAAGTATTGATTGGCATAAATATCACCTCCTTTTTATAGAAGCTTGACCTCAGGTCGCAGCTTTCACATGTTAAGAAAAGTTAGGAAAAGTGTGACTTTTCACATGAGAATTTAAGTCACATGGTCTATGCAGATTTGGCATAAAAACTATAAATGTAAAGACACGAGAACTGATGAAGCTGAGGTTGTTATGGAACATACTAGATAGAATATTATGAATGGAATTTCTGAAGTTGCATTTGAAGCTTGTATCAGTCCATAAAAACCCCAAAAATCAACACCCAAGAAAGTAGATGAAAAGCAAACTTTTACAATCTCTTAATTTACCTTAAAGAGTTTACTATTAAAATATGAACTAAGGATGTGGAATTTCCGTAGGCAAAAAGATATTTAACAAATAATGTAATTCTACCTCAAATATCTCACTGAACTTCACTTAAGAGTGAAGTTCTAGCAAGGCTTCTCCATAGCAGAAGCCTCCAAGAATATATGCACAGGATCACAGAATATGCCTTAAAAGTGCAAGGACAGGAGGCATCAGAGGCCCAAAAGATAGTACAAATTGCAAAGGGAAAATTACAGTCTCTAGGATTTCTTGCCAATGAAAGAGATCAAAAAAGCATATATCCAACACAGATGAATTATACAATATACATGCAGAACACAAAGGACATAACAAGGAAAATCATTAAGAGAGTTTCCTAAGCTGAACAGGTCTCCTTTTGGAAGTATCTAACATTCCCTATTGATTAGAAACAGGACTTAAGCAATTAGATTAGGTTAGATACTTAATTTTTAGATGGCTACAATGAGGAAAAATGTACCATGCTCCTCTATATGGCCTTAATTTACAGATATAGCAGCTTCAGAAACAAGAATACATACAATGCTCCATAAAGGAAAGAAAGTTCCATAAAGTAATGCAAACTTTGAAAAAAAATCCTAAACAAATGCATTAAAAACTATGTCAATAAAACAAAATGAGATTGAGGAGATACCTACTATTTAACATATATACCAAAAAAAAATCAAGAACATTTCCTATGTATCAAAAAGAATGTGACTACTCTGAGTTTTTCAAGTCCTTTACTCTTTCAGGAGGGATGGATAAAGGCACTTAGGATGACTGTGACTTAGTGTCCCCAGAGAATTGTTAGGTTCCAGGCAGATTGTTTCAGATGTGAAGCTGAGTGTCCCATGAGTCCACATGACTCCAGGGATTGCCAAAAAAGACCTAATGTCTAGTTTCTTCTCCAAGTGCTGTCTGAAAGGTATTTTGACCTGGGTTTATCTTTCCTCAGAATTATGGCATTAATTATCTTAGAACTTTACCTCACTTATGGTCAGATCTAACAAGACAAGAATAGACAAGCAAGTAGCAGTTGTTTCAGATCCTAAAACAACATCAGAAAATGAAATATTTGGGAACTGATATTATCATATGAGTCGATCCAGTGTTTATCATTAGAGACACAAATCATACAGATCTGCTGTTCTACATAATTTCCAGGCTTCCTAATTCATACTCTGCATATTATTGCTAGTGGGATAGTTATAACAGCAGTTATGTTGGATAATATTTTTTACTAATTGATTTTTTATCACAGAGTAGTGGTAGAATATTGTTAATTATGTTACATGGAAAAGACAGAAATAGGTTTTTCCAGGAACTATCCCATTTAGGAGAGTCTGACTTCCCAGTGCAATATCAGACTAAATTATCAGGCACACTATTTTTCATTACAAAAAAAGCCAAGAGATTTCTCCTCCAAATATACAAAGGTTAAATAAAAGAGATGCTATTTTCAATCTGCCTTTGATGAGGAGTTAGGATAACTTGGAAGAGGGTACTTTAATCATAGGCTGCTGGCATTACACAGTCCTAAGCCTATTCTTTCTTAAGTAAACACAATAGCTAAAAAGCCTATTTTAATTTGTTAAGAACTTAAGCTCTGCATCTTAGCATCTCTTTTTCCTCTTAATAAATAAATACATTTAGCTTATATCTGGAATTCTTGGAAATTCTGCATTTATTTGAATATTGTTCTCACCAACATTTATTTTGGACTTCAATGAAAGCAGACCACAGGAAAGTTTGAATGCTTTAGAAATTTTTTCTCTCAAGTGGGTCCATACCTCCCAGTCTGGTAGAGTAGAAATAAAACCGTATTTTTTATTTTATTTTCTTTTAAAACCCCTTATTATATTATTTGGTGGTGACTTAATCTTCCCCCATGTATGGAAAAATTCCGGGTTGGTAAAGAAGCAAAACACTTGACCTTGACCAGGTCTAACAGGTGTGCAGCAATCTTAACCAATAAGAGCTTTGGAGGTACAGAGAGAGGGAACTGTTATGTACAAAAAGAGTGAGAAATAAGTCAATGAAAGTTACATTAAACATCTGACTTTATTAGATTGGGGGTATTGTAAACATCACAGAATTAATGACTGAATCAGTACAGTTAAGTGCAAATCACAGGATACAAAGAGCTTCTAAATTATGAGAAAACCTATCTCTCCATATAATTAATTTAATAATCCCCTACCATGCAAGACAGTTTTTTCTTACTTTTATGACTCTCACAGCAGAGCACAAAATGGCTCAAAAACTGGTTTGCAACCAGAAATACAACTGCTTCACAAGCTACTGAATGTGAAACAAAACTAAGAAAACTGAATCAAATGGAAAAATCTGGACAATTACGGCATCAACAATGAAACACATAGTTATATGTCAACGGTCTGTGAAGCAAACCACTAAATCAGCAAGAACAAAAGTAGATTTTTAAGCCACAGCATGCAAAACAAAGATTAATTTGTACCAATAATATTGGTTTTATTTCTCAGGATCACTCTCCTTTACTCCTAAGCAAAGTATTGTGATCAATGTAATGCCTTCTTCAGAATTCATAAAGTAAAAATTAAACCATTTATTATAATTATCAGGGCTGCTAGGAATAACTGCAATAGTGAAAGGCATCAAGAGTAATTTTGTATTTCACTCCTTTTCCCTTGGCTTAGAATGAATGCTTTGTCATCTTACTGAAGCAAATCACATATTGTGTTGAGTATTCATTCTTGATTTCATAGAAACAGGGTACTCTTGTCTTTGATGTCATTACCCCAGAAGATTGCTTTTTGCGTTAGATGGTATTACTTTTTCTTTCTTATTAAAGATGTTACATTTTATCAAATTACAGTAAATCTAATTCAGAAGACATTGAGCTGACATCAAAATGTTATGATTAGAAACTGCCTATTATGGAACTGAGAAAAAATTAAGGATTAACAGTTGTTTGGTTACATATTCTGAAAGTAGTCTTAATCCTCTATTCAAAACTGAATTTACTCTTCACAAAGGAAGATGAGAAACTTGCTATTCAAGGCTTAATGAGATTTTCATGCTCAGTTATGGAAAGAATTTTGGTTTTGTATTTTATCTGGCTAAAAGGTGGATCTTCTGCCGCTCTAGTATATTTGAGGGACAGGTTCTCAAAGTTATTATCTATTCTAACAGTAAGTAGCACTACTAAATGGACAAAGAATAACAGGATATATAGAATTATGAAAAATGAATGAAAGACAATCACAAGAAACAAATCTCAGAAATACAGATGATTTTAATAGTTCAACTGGAACAAAATTTTTCTTTGTATGAAAATGTTTTTGAATTGTTTTCTGGTAAGACTGTACTTTTAGCATAGAGTCATATGCCAGAATTTCTAGATGATATTTTCTGTATGAAGACACAAATTTTACAATTTTTGTCCTATTTAATATAATTTGGATTATATTATATATTTTCCATTGCCCCACTTTTTCATTAGTGGAATTTTCTATGAACTGAAAAACATTGAAATATTTTTTGTTCATTGCATGCATGAGTATTCATGTAACAAAGCTCCACTAATTGTTTTCAAAGTAATGAACAAGCATAACAGATTAGTAAGTAAAAGTCTGAACAGAAAAGGACACAAATTCAGAAAAAAAACCCCAACCAACAATCACGTGTACATACACTAAAAAATGAATCTGTTTTAAATGCCAAAGGAACCACTACCTCAGTAACTGTCAAAGACATTTGTCAATTGGAATTTTAAATCAAGATCTTAAACATTACATATATGGTTCCACTCTTGTGGGCCTGATCCCTGGGTGGGCGTTTGCTTGGGAGTTGGACGAGATGATCCTGTGGGTCCCTTCCAACTCAGAATAATCTGTGAACATAAGTGAACCTGTGAACTGTACATATATTAGCCCATATCCTTCCTTTCACAGAATCACAGAGAATCACAGAATCAGTAAGGTTGGAAAAGACCTTAGAGATCATCGAGTCCAACCTATCACCTATTACCTAACCTAGCCAAACCTGTTACCTAACCTGTTGCCATCCTGCTACCAACACACCATCCTACCTATAACACACTACCCTAATATCTAGGTCATGCCACCAAGTACATCATCCAACCTTTTCTTAAACACCTCTAGGGACGGTGACTCCACCACCTCCTTCAGCAGCCCATTCCACTGTGAGACACCCTCTCTGTGAAAAAGTTCCTTCTAATGTCCAGTCTAAATCTCCCCTGACGCAGTTTAAGACTGTGTCCTCTTGTTCTATCACTTGTAGCCAGAGTGAAGAGACCAACACCCAGCTGGCTACACCTCCCTTTCAGGTAGTTGTAGAGAGC
>WEKX01003272.1:33526-67354 GCA_013390025.1 Pitta sordida
CTTGGGAGTTGGACGAGATGATCCTGTGGGTCCCTTCCAACTCAGAATAATCTGTGAACATAAGTGAACCTGTGAACTGTACATATATTAGCCCATATCCTTCCTTTATTCAATGACAAAACTAATTACGTCCCTTATTTCTCTGTGTTCATCTGAAAACCCAAAAGTATATTTGAATGATCTTCCTACAGATCTCTTTAAACTTCATTTTCTTTTGTCGTTTTTTTGGTGCAGACATATAGAAAATGAAGTTTAGCTGTCAATTTTGAAATACCTTCTGTTTCTTAAAGTATTTTGAATTTTTTTAAAAGGTGTTGTTTCCACAATCCACTCTTATATACAATAGAAAAGAAGTTTCAAGTTAATTTTTATCACTAAGGTATTTTCTGAAGTTTTAAGAAGGAGCTCCTAAAATAAAATCACTGAAAGAACAAAATCATACTATGAGCAATAGCAAAGCTTTTCTGAAGTGATCAGTACCTAAAGCTTTTGCCTGACCATCAGGTAACGCCACCTCATATTCCGCAAAAATATTCAGTAGTGAAGTAGCTTTACATTGTTGTCATTTAATGCCTCATCTAATTTCCCAGAATGAGATGAACAAAAACATCCCCGTTTGACTTGTTCCTGAAGTAGAGCATATAAATCTAGTTGGTGAAAAGACACTTCATTGCTATGTCACCATATGCTTCCCAGTAGAAGAGGTTGGAGAAAATGTATTCCCATTTGAAAAGATTCAAGCCATCTGTTTCACTTAAGGATTCACTCTCTGAAGAAGAGTAGTATTTTTTGTTGAAATTATGCCATCTCAACTTCAAATATACTAAGAAAAAAGTATTATAAAATTTATGTGAAAAGCAAGAATTCAAGCACTTCCGAATCTCTTCTGTTATTTGTTTAGATAGGTAACTGATTTTCATGCTGCCACAAATTTTGAAAAGGTCACAGATTGAAAGCATCAAATCTATGAAGAACTGTAGAAGTTGTCAGGTTTGAAGCTGGAGATTTTGGCAGCCAGGGTGGGTGCAGCTGGAGCTCTGGCTACCTAATATGTTGTGATAAATAGCTGGCACTTAAGAGGCCAAGGCTTTAAAGAGAAAATGGGTCTTTTCCTTTTCAAAGGGATCCTGGATGGAAGCCAGTTCTCCTACTGTATTTTGAAAACCCCACCTAACTACATTTTTGCCCAACCAACTCAGTTTAATTTACATTATTATTGTTCACAGTTCAGCAATGCTCGAATCTCTCAGCTGAAATTTGGACTACTTTTTTACTAGACTGCTGAGAGAGAAAAAATGACACAAAGAGCCTGCAATAGATGATACTCTTGCAAAAATACAAGGAGAGAGAAAAGTCATCAAAAGACAAATGGCACAGCACATTTCTATGTCTCCTAGATAAAATTACTATTCTTATGCCAGTGCTACTTCTTCCCTTTAAAAAGGATAATGTTGACATTTCAAAGATAACAATTTGGATTCATATTTCCCTTGACTACATAAAAATGAGGAATTTCCCATCCCTCCACCTCAGAAATGATATTTCAAGTTGCCTGAATGACCAGAAATTAAGCAGTACAGAATCAGAGCTCCTGTTTACATTCTTCCCCCAGTTTGGAAATTTATCTTTGGAACAGTAGGAAATACTGAAAAGAGTACTTAGAGCCTTCTGCACCCTGCTACGCTGGGTAACCACTACAGCAGATCTGCAGATTTGTAGTTGCATACTGTGTGGACAGACATATGCATACATACAGCTTTTTAAAATAAAGAATGAAATCAATGCTGTTAGAGAATGAGGCTGAAAACGATTCTACAGAATGTCAAATACACAGACTGGTCTGCCAAGTAAAACACAGTAAAAAAACCACAACAAAGCAGCAGCATTATTGAATTAACTACTGAATCCACAGGCTCACATTTACCAAAGGGCTCAAGTGATCAGAATAAAACTGTCAGCACAAAAAGCAATTGGAAGGGAAATCGCTCCTAGTAATATTTTTAGCATGTTACGAACAGAAAGAGGAATAAAAGCATTCTCTGTCAATTTTGTTTTGCATTAATTTCCCCTATTTTTCTACAATTTCCTTTTGAATGACTACCAGAATCTTTCACAAGACTAGCTATTTTGAGGAGTTAGGAGACGGTTTTCTGAAAAAATTATAAGCAGCAGTATTGATTTATCAAAAGTAAAAGGAGAAGTTTTTCTTTTTTCCTTTATAAAATTTCAGCTTTCCCTGTAAGACTACAGGAAGACTTGCAATAATAAAATAGTAGTTTCTAACACAGCAGTTATAACTATCTTTTCCACAATTACAGGTTACTACATGATACTAATTTTCATATGGAGAAAGGAGGATATAATTCATTTTCTCCCTATAATTATCTGACATTTGGTAAATCAACAAACTTCAAATGTCAACATTCATTTAGATCACTGAGAAAGGAGTATTGCCACGAAAATTAAAAGATATCTCAGGAGGCACTACAGTGAAACAGACTGTAGGAAAAAACCTAAACCATGAAAATCTAATTTCTTTTTTTTACTTTTCCAATTTCTTTTTTTTTTTTTGACCTTTCCTTATGAAATATAAGCAAAGCTAACTCTCACAACAAAAAATAAGGCTAGTAGGACAGATATACTGATTCTAATCATTAACAGTACTTTCATCCTTTGACTTTCCACTCACGAGCCATTACACTGATATTTTTAAAAACTTTTTCTCATGAATGGAAGGTTTTTGTGACAAAGAAGATAAATGCTGAATTTTAGAATGAAATATTGTAAAAGATTTGAGCTTTAGTGACAATTAGAAGAGGGAAAGAAAGTCCAATATTTTAAAAGAGTCTTTCATCACAACTGAAATATTTTCATAAGAAACTTTGGCATCTCAGTACCTTTGAAGATGGCTGCAAAACAGGACCATCTATCTTAGCTGGGTAGAAATGCCTTTCAAAGACTGGTGAAACTATGGGTTGTACACATCGGCCACATGGGAAACCCCTGCATTTTAACTAGGTACATTGGCTTTGACTTACTGCATAGAAGACTTTAGAAGGATGCTCAAGTTGTTTGGAGACATTAAATAACACTCTTTCTTTAATTCCAGAGGCAACCTTGTTAGCTTGCTGTCATGAATTGCGGGCATACCTTGACTGAGTATTTGTAGAGGAATTATTTAAAAGTATCCTATTAAATTTTGGACCAAATCTGTAGAGATTAGGAATATTATATTAAAAATTGCTATTTCCTTCTGTTGTTCATGTCTATGTGAGTAGCTAAGGTTAAATATCAAAGACACACTTTTAGGGCAAACAGAATGTAAGCACAGAAAAATACATTAAAATGAGAACTAATATAAAATTAGGGTTAAAGTACAATTTCTAGACAGAAAACATGTTACTGAATTAATCCATGAAATTGCGTGCAAGGTTTATATCACAATATTCTATGAAAACACTAAAGACTTGGAAAAAGAATCAAAGCAAGCCATGAGGTGTTTCAGACATTAATAAAATTTACATTTTTCTTAACATTTGTCTTCTGTAGATTACTTATTATTACTTAATATATATATCTGCATTTTTTATGTCTTAAACAGAAAGATGCAATTCTACGTGACTGCATTCAATGATGACGTCAGTACTATCCAATGCCATTCAATTTTTACATACAATATTTTAAATCTGTTCAAAAATATTTTTATATTATTTCAGTTATTGTATCGGCATTTTAAAACTACATTAAAAATTTGTTCCTTCTTGCAGTATTTAAGTACATTTCTTACAAGAAGAATATTTATTGACAATATGGATGAGGGAATAGAGACAATCATCAGCAANGGTGAAAGGTGAAAGGATGGGGCCTTTCCATAACTGGGATTTAGTTGGAAAGATATTTAAATGTTAACAGGAGCTCAATTTCCTCTCCTTTTGTATTTCATTTTTTGAAGCACTGACTAAGCAAAAAAAAAAAAAAAGTACTATTTACAACATTTCAGCAGAGTCAATAGTAGAGGTAATGAGGAGTCTGATCTTGCATATCCTTATCCACCTTAGAGTTGAACTAGCATGAATATTGTTCTGGTTTGAGTGGTTATTTTTCCCTCTGGCAGGGAGGGGGGCTAACAGCTCCTGCCTGGACCTCCATTGCTGCCAAGGAGACCACGGTCAAAAAGCAGATAGAGGCACCTCTGTGAATAACATATTTAAGAAAGGGGAAAAAAAAGTAGTAACAGCAAAGAAGATGGCTGGAGAGGAGCCTGTGAGAAGCTGAGCTGCATGAAGGCACCACAGCCAGCCCGGACGGAGGAGGGGTTGGAAGGGTTCCAGGCATCTTGCCGCTGCCTGTAGAATGGACCATAGTGAATCAGACTGTCTGCCTGCAAATCTACGGAATAGAGAGAAAGAAACCAGAGGTGCAAAATCCACCTGAGGTCACGCTGAAGATGGAGGATCATCCTGGAAAGCTGCAGATGTCTTAGAGCCCAAAAACACGGAGCCGGAGCTGAGAGTTCAGCAGAGATCCTTTGGACAGACGCTTTGTGACAGAATTGCATTGCGGTAGGATCTGAACTATGTACTTTGGGATGGGCTCATATATGAAGCAGTGAAGCCCATGCTTAAACAACTGCATCCTGTGTTGTGACTCTCCGGCAACAGAGAATGGAAGAGCTGTCGCCCCTGGGTCCAGAGATCTCACTTGGGAAAGGGTCATGAAAGACTTTTCCTCTCATGAGAGAGAGAGGGGACTTTATGAAAAGGCAGAGAGATGGTTTCCTACCCTAAAACTCCTCAGAAATACCAACTTGCCTGTTTTTTCCCCTATTCCTGTTCCCCCCTTTTTCTCCTGGAGGAAAAAAGGGAACATGAGATCTGTTGTAAGAAGAAGGAGGGGTGGGGGGAAAAGGTTGCTTTAAAATGATGCTTCTCACATTAAGCTCTGATCTTGTTAGTTAATAAATAAATTCTTTATATTCCTCACCTGTAGCTTGCCTTGTTTTACCTGTGATTAACCTTTTTCCCAGTTTTTTTTCCTCCGGGAGAGGTTGTGAGTGAATCTCTGGCATCCAGCCAGGGTCAAACCACGACAAATATTTACAGCACCAGGTGCTTTAAAAGAGAGGAAATACTTTTTTGCATATATCCTCTGAAAACAATATTGAATTGGATGTATATTCAGTGATGCAATACAAGTTGGTAAACAAAGACCACCCTGTTTGCCTTCAAAATATATGCAGAGTTGTAGAGCTGTCTATGCAGTGTTTCCCATTTAATTTGGCAAGTGATTTGCAGTCCACAGCTCTTTAAAGATATTCCAGACTGTTTTTTGACCAGAGAATTTATGTCAAAATCAATTTGATAAGAACAGCTTTTCTTCCTTCCACAGTTAAAGAATAGCTAATTAATAGATAGGTGGGGACCACATGCAGAGACCACATGTAGACTACACAGGCCAGTGTGCCAAAACGTTAAAAGTCTCAAAGATCATTAGATACACTGTCAGTAGCATGTAAATTAAAATAAGAAATGAGACATGGAAAAATGCACTTGAAATCAAAGTGTCTTTTCCTTCCAAATCTCCAATGTACATAAATTCAACACAAAAGAAAAAAGATGGCAGCTGCTCAATCAAATTACGGAGCAACACAAAGGAGTCAAGTAAGTCAAGCCACAGCCCACTGCAGCTATCTGCAATCACCAAGTAAGGAGAAAACCTGCTTTCCAGCACTAACAGTCTCTGAGGCAATTCATATAAAAAATACCAACAGGAAACTGAAATACGAACTTGCTTTTCACTTACGAAATGAGAAAGCAACGTAATTCATGATCTTTATCCTTATTCATTTCAGAAAGTAATGTAACAAAGCCAAATCCACACCTTTATTGGCTTACAATCTTAAGTGCTATAGGAGAACATAAATCCCAGCAAAGCCTGGTAGCTCCACTGGCCTCTTAGAAAATAAAGAGAGCAGGCATTCATCATCAGACGAACAGCTGGATTTTAAACATTCAAAGCAATTAACTTTCTTATTTTAAACTAACCTCTAACCAAGCAACATCAAGCTTAAGAGACTCGTTCCAGTACCTCCATAATTAACACAAGCTTGTAAGTTACCAGCTATGTGTTATTATGTCAGCTTTGTCAAACTGGGTGCGGACCAGCAGGCAAAGGAATCACAAACTACAAAGAAATCTCTCAAATATCCAATGGCAGAATGAAAAAATACCCACTCTCAGTACCTTATCTTGGAAGCTCACATTGGTTAGACTGTGACCTTTACAGGATTACCCTAACATGGAAGGCAATCAGCCCCTCTCTGAAGAGTTCTCGAATTTGTAATAGAAAATGGATGCGTGACTGATGTCTATGTCGGAAAAAAGGAAGGAAAGAAAAAGGCAAAAAATATCTCCCAGTGTAAGCTGGAGCTCTGATTTACTTTCAAAGGAGTAATGATAGCAAAGTGCCAATTTACAGTGTGCAACAAAACACTGCTACTCCATCATGGAGGGCAGGGTAAAAGGCAGCTTCCACCTTCTTTATCTCTTTTTTTCCCCTCCTCTCATGATTTCCTAATTTTAGCAATACACATATGTACAGATTGATGCTTTCAAATATGTCCTTTGTTCTCTCCCTCCCCTAGACAGATGTTCAGTCTGGCAACAAAGAGAAGTTTAGAAAAAATGACAAAAATTTAAAATATATATTTAAAAGCAACAACTGCTCTTATCCTCTATCAAGTACAGGTAAAGAGTGTAGAGTAGATCTGTCAGACAGCTTTTCAGTCTTTTTATAGAACTGAAACATTTCTTGTGCTGAAAATATCTAGCTATCAGCCATTTATGTATTATTATACTTACTGAATCCACAACAGGTGTGGAAAATTTTCAGCTGTTCTGGATAATTAAGAAGGAAACTCCTTTAATTAAGGATATTAAAGATATACAGTCATACCTCTGGTTTTGCAGAATTTGGGTCTTGTGAGGCTCCCACAGAACGTTAAATCCGCAAATTTGGGTAGGACATAAATATGGCAAATTATTGCCATAAATATGGCAACTTGGCACCCTGCAAAATCCTGACACTAGGAGTAGGGGTGTTTTCCCTTTAACTGCAGTGGCTAGCACAGGTACGATTGCTTTATCTAAGGCTATGCATATGTGCATATGCAGCTATGCGCTGGCAAGTCCAGGCTGCCTGCTGCAGTTGGAATGGCATAGACAGATATGTCCCTTTGTGTGAGCCCATCTGCAGGTGGCTGTGGAAGATTTTTATACAAACTTTCTCAATGGTTTAATGCTATCAAACCTCCGTTAGCGCCTCTGGAGTGCCAGCGGTGGCCACGCTGCCGGCAGTGGGAGTCTGAAGGGTTACGGTGCTGGGATGGACACTGGACAAGACAGAGCAGGGCCCCATGTGTGCTCAGCCAGTGCCCAGCGGGGGTCAGTGCCCTGGCTAGGCTTAGAGTGACAGGGAAGGGTGTGACTTCTGCAGAGCCGTGCTGAACCTCAGTGCCCGCCCACAGCAGCTGGGGCAGCCAGCACTGATGCATCCCCACGTGGGGCCTTGTGTCCCTTGAGGTATGCTGCGGCGTTGTGTGCTAGAGTACATATAAGCCTTTCCCTATATGGACCAGCCACAGAGACACACAGGAGCAGGGAAGGCACAGTGGCACGTCTAAAGGCTCCATGGGATTTATAAACGCCATGTAACCTCCACAGCACTCTTAAGAGAGTGATCTGTGGCTGTCTCCAGCAAGTGAGAGGCACAACCTGCCCACCCTGAGGGGCTGTTCCAGTCTCGCCCCACAGGGAGCACCAGCACCTCCCCTCAGTGATACAGAGGAACTGTGCATGCATCAACCAGGAAGCTGCGCAAGTCACTGAGGAAGATTCGTGGGAAAAGAATCTCTGAGTTGATGAGGTCACGAATATGACAGCANAGTGGCACGTCTAAAGGCTCCATGGGATTTATAAACGCCATGTAACCTCCACAGCACTCTTAAGAGAGTGATCTGTGGCTGTCTCCAGCAAGTGAGAGGCACAACCTGCCCACCCTGAGGGGCTGTTCCAGTCTCGCCCCACAGGGAGCACCAGCACCTCCCCTCAGTGATACAGAGGAACTGTGCATGCATCAACCAGGAAGCTGCGCAAGTCACTGAGGAAGATTCGTGGGAAAAGAATCTCTGAGTTGATGAGGTCACGAATATGACAGCACAAATTACCAAGGTATGACTGTACTATCTTCTTCCTAATGTCAGCTTCCGTTCATGTGACTCAAAAGCCCAATTTTTCCTCTTACTGCTGATATATTCCTTTTTGCTATTCTATGACCCTAGTCTGGAATACCAAATTCACTTTAGATAGCCACATTAGATAGACAGTGATGGTAGCACTCTAACAATATCATAACATTTCCATTCACCTTCTAGGAGTTGCTTGATTTGTAAATTTAACATAAAAATCCTTACTATTTTAAATTTAAGTAGCATTTCAGAATATACAGACAATACCTATATTATTCCTACTAGCATAAAAGGTGATATTTATTTACTGCATTTCATCACTGTTCAAAATAACCAGATGTATCAGGCCTATTTATTTTTTACCAATGAGATATAAACAAAAGTCCTGGGATATTGTGGCACTTGCATTGTTTTTTTCTGTGGCTAGGTTTCTGGTAGCGGAGGTGGATAAGGGGGAGACTTTTCTTCAAGAAGTTGCTGGAAGCCTCCCTCACAGCCGACAGAGCCAAAGCAGAAACATCCGACCCTCTTCAATCTTTATTTCACAGGTTCACAGGTTCCTCCAAGGTGGAAGGGACCCAGAGGATCATCTAGTCCAACTCCCAAACAGCCTCCCACCAACTAGACCATGTCACTAAGCTCCTCATCGAGTCTTCTCTTAAACACCTCCAGGGATGGTGACTCCACCGTCTCCCTGGGCAGGCCATTCTAATGAGAGATCACCCTCTGTGTAAAAAAAATGCTTCCTAACATCCAGTCTAAACATCCCCTGGCATAGCTAAAGGCCATGTCCCCTTGTTCTGGTGCTGGCAGCCTGAGAGAAGAGATTCACACCCACCTGGCTGCAACCTCCCCTCAGGTAGTTGTAAACAGCAATTAGGTCACCTCTGAGCCTACTCTCCTCCAGGCTGAACAATCCCAGTTCCCGGAGCTGCTCTCCATAGGGCTTGTCCTCCAGTCCTTTCACCATCCTTGTTGTCCTTCTCTGGACCCTCTCAAGCAGATCAACATCCATCTTAAACTGGGGAGTCCAGAACTGCACACAGAACTCAAGATATGGTCTGACCAGTGCCGAGTACAGGGGAAGGATAACTGTCCGACTGACTAGGTTCCTGATACAGGCCAGGATGACATTGGCCTTCTTAGCCACCTGGGCACACTGCTGGCTCATATTGAGTTTTCTGTCAATCAGAACTCCTAAATCCCTCTCCATTTCACCACTTTCCAGCCACTCATTCCCCAGTCGATAGCGGTGCATGGGGTTGTTACGTCCAAAGTGAAGAACCCGGTACTTAGTCTTATTAAACCTCATACTATTGGAGTCTGCCCATTTCTCTAGTCTGTCAAGGTCTCACTGAAGGACCCTCCTACCCTCCGGCACCTCGACATTTGCCCCCAGCTTGGTATCATCCGCAAACCTGCTGATGATGGACTCAATCCCGTCATCCATATCATCAATGAAGATGTTGAACAGTGCCCGGCCTAACACTGACCCCTGTGGAACTCCACTAGTGACTGGCTGCCAGCTGAATGTGGCACCATTCACCAGCACTCTCTGAGCTCGTCCAACCAACCAGTTCCTAACCCAACAAAAAATGCTTCTGTCCAGTCCATGTTCTATGAGTTTCTCCTGAAGCTTATTCTGGGAAACTTGTACAGTTAAAATTTTATATCCCCGCCTGCTAACCAAGCTCTTTCTTCAAGACTGCAATCATAGCTCCTTGCATTTGAAAAATCATCAAGCATTAAGAAGCACCCTAGAAGGCCAGACTGAGTGTTTAACATCAGGCTCTGTGCACAGGGTAGGCCTTGCTGTGCAATGGGGATGTGAGCAGTGGAGCCAGCCCTTCTCGGTCGGGAGCTGCCTTTCACCCATGCCTGAGGGGCTACAGCCATGCCTGTCCCTGCCCATGCATTTCCTGGACCCTGACATGCAGTCTCAGATCTACTTCAAGCAGCTCCACTGCTGTAAGATGCCCAGTTTGGCAGGCTCAGGCTCCTGTGGCTGGGCTGGTTGGCTCATGTAGCATGGTGCTTGGCACAATACAGCATGGGACAGCTGCCTGACTACATTACCACAGGGACTCACTGACATATGATCTGTCATGTGTTAAATACCTCATAAAAACACACAGTCCAAGAGAGACAGATATACTTCTAGAGTGACTTAAACAAACCTCACATAATAAAGGCTAAGCTGTTCCTATCAGAGGTATAATTTGCAACCCATGAAATCACAGGCTAAAATCTCCTGAGGCCAAAAGTCCTAAAATTTGTAAAATGATTAAGGCTTACAGTGTTTTCAAATAACAAGTAAGGTGAAAGGCCACGGGAGCAGAGTGTAGAAGTCAGATACAGCCGTGGGTGGCAGAGACACAGTGTCTGTGGCTAGGACCAGGGGAGGTTTAGACTGGGTGTTATTCACAGAGAGAGTGATCCCTCAGTGGAATGGTCTGCCCGGGGAGGTGGTGGAGTTGCCATCCCTGGAGGTGTTTAAGACGAGGAATTCAGTGACATTGTGTACATAATGGGATGATGGGATAAGGAATTAAGTTATATAATTTAAAAAAAAGAAAAAAAATTATGATGACACGCCCCTGAGATTGGCTCAGATAGATAGAGCATGGTGTCCATGGCTTTGGGGTTGTGTGTTCGATCCCTGTGTGGGCATTCACTTGGGAGTTGGACTCAATGATCCTTGTGGGTCCCTTCCAACTCTGAATATTCTATGATTCTCAGCACAGGTGAGGCTCAGCAAGATTTGCATTCAGAGATGCAAGGCAATGTGACCTCTGTCCTGTCAAACCTCTGGTCTCACAGCTGGCTGCAAGTCGAGATGCACTAAGATGAAAAATAGCATTGTATTGGCTTGACCTTCATCTTGCAGGCAGGCAAAGTCAAGCAGTACTATAATATTTCTGAATTATCCGTAACAAGATAACTAACAGTCGGCCCTCTTGCACTTCGCGCCCCCCATAGTCCAGCTTCAGATCTTAGAGGCATGACTTTTTAGCAATGTAGGAGACCTGTTTCGCAACTGCGCACGTGCGACTTGCCACCGCGGCGGTGGCTGGGACGGTGTCCTGGGCAACGGCGGGGGCTTGGGTGGCAGCGGGGGCAGCATGGGCACCGGTGGGGGTGCAGATGACGGCGGTGGGGGCAGCGGTGGCGGAAGTTGGGCTACGCGGGTACGAATTAAGACCACAGGTGCACGATATAGGAGACCCGACTGTATTCCCTTTGCTGCATTAAGGAGACAAAGGGGATAAGAACACAAAGAAGCTGTTTCTGGTGAAAAAAACAGCAAGACTAAACTATTTTTTAAAGGAACATTTTAAACTAATCCCCTGTCCCCACTGCACGGAAGATGCAGCTCTCAGGTAGAAAACAGAAGGATTCAGAAGTCTCATTCCTCATCTTGTTTAATACTGGACTTCTTTTCCTCTTGTACAGTGAATCCCTGCTGCATTGCGACCTCACCATTACGACCCCGCCCATTTGTGAAGCAAATTTTTCGCAGTTATGATTCAGCGGTCTGCGAGTTTAGCCGGCCAACACATGTGCAGTTGCTCTGCTCTGCTGAGAGGCGGTGCCACGGTGCCTATGGGGTGGGATTCACCCCGCCCTGCGGGGAGTAGGCACGCAATGGCGGCACCATGCCCCCATCCCTGACTGGGGAAACTGCCCCAAGAAAGTGAGGCAAGCTGTGTGCTGGGAGGGCGCAGCTCTCGCTGCACCAGGAGGAGGCTTCTGTTCCCCCACCCTCTGGGACCATACGGGCAGCGCTGTCCCTCTCTCACAGGACCGGTGGATGTTAAAGGGACTCCCTCACCCCCGCTACCCTGTGGGCTTCTCCGGGCTGCTGCGGTTGCTCCCACAGCCCAAACCCCGTGCCACTTCCCCCCACCCCCGGTGATTGTGCCCGCACTATCAGCCCTGCAGCAGCGCGGGCACGTGGTGGGGGCACAGTGCGGTGGGGCTGGGGTGCGTGGTTTCTGTAGCTCGCAATGGCGTTTAGAGCCCTGCGACACCACACCCTGGTCCCTGACCCGGTCCTGTGTGCTCCGCTGAGACTCAGCGCAGCTCCACCACAAGACATGCCATTCCTTGTTACTCAAAGCCCAGTCACAGCCCGGGCAGCGCTGCCTCTACCAGGACTGGTGGATGTTAAAGGGAAAGAAACTCCAATACCAACGCCTCCCCCCTGCCAGAAGCGGCAGGGGTTGTTGCAATGTTGCAAAGTTAAGGTTTTTCCAGGCTACAAGAATGCCAACCAGAGCTCAGGGATACCCCTTCCCTGCTGCGGAGGCAGGGCGAGCATGCGCGGGGGCCCCTGGCGTGGCGCAAGCACCAGGGCCAGGCGGGGGGCTGGAGGGGGGAGCAGCGGTGCGGGGTTTGGGCTGTGAGCACACACGGTCGCAGCAGCCCCTCAGAAACGGTTCCCTTTGCTTGCCTGTGCCAAGACAGACCATGGGAAGGAGCAGAAAATTGTCCCCAGCACTCCGGAGTGCCAAGGGGTTGAGAAATGGGCGTGGCCTGCATGCATATTAACGACCTGCACTTCTTTGTGAGTTTAGCATTTCATGAGGCCTGTAGCCTGTCCCATTCCTCGCAAAGGATGAGGTATGACTGTATTATGTTTTCTCTTTAAAAAAGTGTTTTCAATTTGCTCTAAGCAATTGTCGAGAGAGTTCTTTCATACCTTATTTTTCAGTATTCCTATCTTTATCCTGCAAACTGTTGATACTTGGATGTACTGTGCTTTTGCTCCTTGCGTCTCATTTTTATTAACATTTTCCTTCTAGTGCTTAATGTTTTTCAACTACAATTTCCTTGAGTAACACAAAGGGCAAAAGCCATCTCAATTTCCTCTGCTACTGTCACTATACACACCAGCTTATTACCCTCAGGTTCAATTACAGATACTGTTTCAATGCCCACTATGCTTTTTAGCACATTCTTAAAGTATTGTTTTCCACATGTATATCCTTCTTAAAGACTTCCGCCAAAGAGGCAATCCTACTGACTTTCTTTTGCAAAAAAAGAAGGTTATTTCTTGGTTCTATTTCTCCAGCTGTTTCACAGTGTTCAGTCTTTAAGCACTTCAGGTTCCTTTGGAAATTTCAAATTTACACCCAGAAAAGGGTAACACCTCAAACATATTTTAATTGTGTTTACCTCAGGTAATAGTGACAATGGAAATGTAATCTGCATATGATTTTATACACCTATTTGTTCAGGCAAGTTTCCTCTGTCCACACTGAAGCCTCTGCCCATGTAGAGCTGACATTGTAACTATCTCCCACACTAGCCAGACACACTCTATGGCTCCAGATGCCACTGGCACAGTAACCCAACTGATGTGCAAACATACGCTTAATTTCTTTATAGTAAAGCTTCAGAAAAACTACCAAAATAAAGCTGTTAGCTAATGACTGCATTTCCAAATAGTCTGCCAATAGAAGAAGCTGACATCTCTAATTTGAAATGCCAGGTCAATTAAGCATTTCATAAATAAATCAATAAATGCATAATGTTTGGAGGTATTTTTGGGTATACTTTCAGTTCAGGAACTGTAGTCTAATTTTGACTGAATTATCAACTAGGTGGTTAAAAACTGGAGGGCTAAAAATGACAATGAATGAAAGATGAGCAAAATAAACATACAACACTAAAAACCAACTATGGTGGATGAAATTATGATTTCAGATATTAATTCAGTTGATATACAAAATGCACATTCACATTATGATTTAATAACTTATCAAGAGAAATCCTTCCTTAATAATAAGCAATTGGCAAACACTATAAAGGCAAAATTTTGTGCAAAAACATAAAAACAAACAAACCATGAATCTGAAATGTACTGAAAAGATAGTGCCAACAGATCCTGGTGCCAACATTAGTCATCTACTAATCAATATTGGAATGGGCTACCCAGGGAGGTGGTGGAGTCGCCGTCCCTGGAGGTGTTTAAGAGAAGACTGGACGAGGAGCTTAGTGACATGGTCTAGCTGGGGTGGTGTAGGGCTGGATGACCCTGGGCCCCTTCCGGCTCGGAGTGGCCTGCTACACTGTGAGGGATCTAGGCTGGTGTTACGCTCTGGGATGTGCTCTCGGTCTCTATACGGGTGTTAGATGGTGAGTTGGACTAGATGATCCTTGTGGGTCCCTTCCAACTCATAATTTTCTGTGATTCTGTGATTCTGTAATGGAAAGTAAAGTAAAAAATAACATACAGTCATAGGAAACACTGAAAAGTGAAAACCAAAAGGTTAAAACATGAAAAAAAATAGAAAGACTAGCTAAAATTCATAAGCCTAGCCCAGTACACCAATTAAACTCTAATTTTGTCAGCACTTGCGCCTTATAAAGAATTAAAATAAGGAATTAACTCTCAGAACATGCACAGAATGATTTTATCACAAGTTTCAGAGAAAAACACACTTTTTGTCTTTTATAGTTACATTTTAAAGAGTTTAAATTTATATATTTTATTCAATAGATTACAAACTAGAAAAATCCATTACAATCTAAAGTGAAATTTCATAAAAAACATCTCAGTTCAGCCAAACAACACTTCAAAGAGAGATTTAGTTAAATCCGATAAGTAGGATTACATGCAGATGCCAATCAATAGGCACTCCATATCTATCTGTATTTATAAAAAAATTGAAATGTCATGCTGAATAATTACTTTTTAAATGTCGTTCTTATCTAACATAGCTTGAATAAAATTGTGCTGAAGTATGTTACCGTATGTCTGCGCTCACCGTCCGTTTCACAGTGCATTCATGTTTGTTACAGAAATCCATTATTCACCTTGAAATTCTGGGTATCTTGTTTAAACACAAATGTAAAAAGATTTTAAAAAATAGAAAAGAAAAAACCGAACTCTAGAATGACCTTTTCCTTTCAGAGATGTCTACTAGAATAGACTTTTCTTCTAACTAAATAAGAAAAGATCCAAATGAAAGGCTAAAAATACTTCAAAGTTTACAGTTAAATGTATTTTTAAGATGTGGTGTATGGTTATCTAGTATTTGAAGTCAATGTAGTATAATTAAGTCTAAGTATAATTAAATCCTCTAAAAATATTGGCATACTCGCCAAGAAAAAACTTTATGCAATCCAACACGTTCAGGTTTTTCAGCAGCCTACTGAATTACAGCACAATAGTGGCAAATAAGCATGCAAGAGAACAGAAACTGCTCACTTCTACCTCCTCTGTGCAAACCAATTAAACTGAGTGATCAGTAACTCCTTTCAGTGCAAGTATTTCTCTTAACCAGTCAAAGGGTCACACTAGTAGGCTTCTGGCCAATGTTTCATACTGCTGACACAGCCAACTTTCTATGGCTATATGTTTGTTAGCAATAAATGCCAGAGGCAGCTTGCTCCTGGGATTTGACTGTAAAGGTACCATTGTGTATGAGGAACTTGCGCTTAAGGTGTAATGGGAAAGCCAGCAAAGCACCAGTTCTGCAGCTTTGCCCTTCTGTTTTTCTCCACGATACAGTTCAGCTAAATACATTCTCTGATAAAGTCAGCAAGGAGGGGCTGTGTGTGCTCTTTCATGGTTATCAGTGTGCAGCACAAATGGAAAGTTTAAAAAAAAAATCCAAAAACACAATAGCAATGAAAAAACAGTATCATGCATGTTACTTATAGAATCTGGATGCCATAGACTAGTTAGCTGTCCTAATGAAAAAAAGGGGAGCGATTAAAAAAGGCTTTAATTTTCCTTTAGTAGTGGTCAGGTATAGTCGTCTCTCTTGTGCCTCCCTTCTCAATGTCTGAGTGAAGCAGCACTAGAGAACAGAAACCAAACAGGAAAGGAGCTGACAGTGCACAGACCCACTGGTGCCTCAGAGAAGATCACAATACACAACCTCTCTTGAGTACCACAGCCACAGGCAAATTGCTTTATGCTCACAGAATATCTCCCTCCAACAGACTGTCGGAAAAAACAGATTCTTTTATAAGTATATACAGTGCAAACAGCAAGGTAAAAAAGGACTGTGGGTTCAGATAAAGAAGCAACATGATGAGGAACTCAGCAACATGGACGAGATGGTGGGAGGCTTGGACGGATGGAGCGTGATGCCCACGGTTCCACACTTGTGGGTCTGATCCCTGCGTGGATGTTCGCTTGGGATTTGGACTAGATGATCCTGTGGGTCCCTTCCAACTCAGAATAACCTGTGAACATTTCCTGGAACCCGTTTTTACTGTACTCATCTGCCTTTCCCAGAAAGTTCATTGTCTTATGAGCCTCTGCTCTGTCAATCCCATACTCAGAGATGCTTAGACAATTCACTTAAAATTTGCCCAAATTAAGGCAAATACAGAAAGGTAATTTAATTCTATCAAACACTGATAGAAAGGCTTTTCACTTCCCAGACAACAGCAGACAGCAAACCATACCAGTCCTACTTCATCTACACATGAATCTTTTAGGAAATGGGTCTATAGCATTGATTTACTCTAGGAGAATTATCACAGGTTTCCACCAATGCTGGTATCTCTTCTGCAGAGCCTCAACCTACACTGGAGCCCAAGCGTCTTTCAATACGCCTTACTTTCAACTGAGGTTACTGGAACGCATCTCAGAAGCCTTTACGATTCTTTTGCTTGGAAGAAATGTAACTGATGTGGACAGCCATGAGTATTTGAACATCCTAGTCTTCGCCTGTAGTTGTAGTTACTGTATTTTTAATGCAATTGACTTATTTTTTAATTCAAAATTTTACATCACTACATCCCAAAATTTCCAGGCCATACAATTTTGAAAAGTACGTTTTTCTAACTCTTCTTGTAGGCAGGCATCTCATTTACTAAGTTCCAGGGAACTGGGACTTCTTTGGTTAATCCTGGTAAAGGACTGAAAGTGAGTCAATAAGCACTTCCACCAAGTCCCTCAGTATCTCTGGGTGGATCTCATCTGGCCCCATACACCTACTGATGTCTGAGGGGTGTGCAGGGCACTATGTCCCCTGGTATCACGGGGGCTTCATTTTGCTCCTCATTGCCATCTCACAGCTAAAGGAGTGGAGTACCCTGAGAACAAATGGTCTTACTGTTAAAGACTGAGCCTTTTCCTCATCCTTTGTCACAGAGATTCTCCGTGGGCCTCCTTTTGTTGCTGATGTATTTATAAAACATTTTTTATTGTCTTTTATGGCAGTAGCCAGATTAAGTTCTACTTGGGTTTTGGCCTTCTAATTTTCTCCCTGCATAACCTAACACAGCACCAGAGGTATTTAATTAACATCTATTTTATTCTATTACATCTTACTTGAAGCTGAAAATCGTGCATGAAGAATTTTTCTCGAATCCTCTTAGTTTAAGCTAATCAAGTGTTTAATGCTTGATAGCTGGAAAAATTAAATTGCAAATGTGTTCTTAAAAAGAAAAACTAATTCATTATAATGAAAATCACTGTAACAAAATAAAAAAAAAAACAACCTCACAGTTATAGGACACATATTTTTAATCTCAGTTTTATATTTCAAGATCCAAATTTAGAGCGGCTCCTGATGCTACTATAAACAATTTTTTAAAGATGAAATAAAAGATTTATTGTCTTTTGTTTATATACGTATACATATATGTGTGTATATATATATATATATACAAGCCTACAGTAAATAATAACAGCCAGCTTCATAGAATGCTTTGGTTGGTTAAAGAATACAGATAGAACTCAATGCAAGTTACAAAACCAGACATAATAGCTGTTATCTGCCAAACAGCTCAGGGGTTAGGTCAGTCAGACTCACTTCAGTCCTAGCTTTGTATTCTCTTCCACTTAATACTACCTGCAAATTCTACCTTAATTTGAATTTTAAGGGAAAGGGGGGGGAGGGAGGTGGGGAAAAAGGGAAACAGGAAAATATTCAAATCCACTTTAGTACAGGGGTGAGTGTCCCCACCTGCCATGCAGGAGACCAGGGTTCGATTCCCACCGGGTAGGCAGTGGTGTGGCTTAAGAGTTGGACTCTATGATCCTTGTGGGTCCCTTCCAACTCACAATAATCTGTGAATCAGCATTCAGTCACATTTAAAACAAAACTAACTTTGAGATGCCCACAGCGGAAACAGTGCATACAAGTTTCATTAAAGAGTGTTTAATGATAGGTCTGCATCCAGATGGAATGTGCTTCGTGGAATTTGTATTGTAAAAAGAGGAGAGTTTTCTCATTCTTGTTCTTGAATTTTCAGTTTCTGTCAAAAGTTTGTTGTACAAACCTCTAGTATACTCAAGAGACAACTTTGTCAACCCTGATAAATAAGCCTTGCAGAGTAAAAGTAAATACAAAGAAGTGTCTTATAGTAGAGAAAATATTTCTGATTATATACTGTTGAAACAATTCTCTGAATGAAATATCAATAAAGGAATGATTTCCTCTTCTGCAACAAGACTTGCATCAGGATGTGTCTGCATCAAGATTTTACCAGCACTACTGAATCATTTATACTTTTATCCATTTCTTAACCTACACAACTATGCCTACAGCTTCCTTAAAGTAGAGCAAGCCCCTGTGCATGTCTATGGATCATTTACTCTGTGTGTTACTTATGGGCTAGAAAAAAATATAAAATGAACACAGAATTAAAAAAGATAATTCAGAAGAAAATATGGTGTCAAGTGAAGACTGCATGAGTATTTGTAATGGAAAATTACAACAGACATACTTATTCCAAAGTACTTCTGAACCCCTACCAAACAGCCTTCTTAGATATCTGAATCATTCAACAACTCCAGTATGTTACCCTGATGTTACGAATCACACACCTTTCTGTTTACTTCTAAAAAAGAAATAAATATCTTCATTTTCTATGTAAACGTATCAGCTGTTAATACAGACACAGGACTTGTGCTTTCCCTCTCTGACAAAATTTCTGGTACCTCCATTTTAATTTATTACTTTAGACTGCAGACAAGAGTAACCACAATAATAGCAAATGACCATGCAAAAGTAGCACTACTGACTTGTTTGCTATTATGCACACATACTGTTGTTTGTTACTTTCTCTTACTCATAAATAAAAAACGGACCATTCTTCACATGATGAACCTTATGAAAGAGAAGTATTAGGAACAAAAAAAGTATAATTAAATTCATAGTATGCAAGTAGTAAATGAGTTTTTCAGATTCGGTGCCAAATTTTAAAGAAGACATGGATCTCAAATAAATTTTGGGAAGAAATGGATGATGAGACCCAAACCCCAGGGTGACTATGTATTTTTAACTTCAGTTTGGTACAGTGTCTTTCTCCCTTTTATACTAAAACTAGACTTACACTCCCTTTATACTGATAGACAGACTTTGATTTCTCTGGGTTTTGAATTTATTGTTTTCTGCATAAAAAATATTCCTACCACGTATCATGTAAGTGGAGATACAACCTAATTAAGCTTGTCAGTTACATGCTCTCATTTTCACCTGATTATAACTCAGCACTTGCTCCAGCCCTCCAACAGAGTAGAAATCTATACCTCTGGTTACAGAACTAGAGTCTGATAAGTCAATAAGAAATCTATATCAATATACTCTCTCCCCTCTTTAGCATTAGCAACAAACTAATTCATGGAAAGTCCACTAGATCAGGGAGGCAGATGTTTAACTTAAGAATTCAGATCTCCAACATCCCAAAAGACACTGCCAGACAAAGTTTTCAGTAGTTCTGTCTATTTTCCTTTAGCCTCTGAAAGGAAATTAGGAATGGTCTGCAACAACATAGCTTATAAGCACTTTGAGGTTGCAAAGTCAAGCGCTTGCAAGTTGGGAAATGCCAGATTTACCCAGTTGTCTGTGTAAATTTAATTCTCTCCTTGCTACACTCAAATCTACACATTGTGGTATAAATTTTAATTACCCAATTGGATGCTGCTTTTTCCACAGAACATCGCTCAGCCCACTAGCTGAATGCAGATGGGCACTGAATTAACATGGTACTGACAACACTAAAAATGTAATTTTCAACTTGCAAGTACAATGATCCCCACATATTCGCGGCTTGCATATTCGCAGATTCAATTAATCACAGTTGGATTTTCAGTGAGTGGTGAGACCGCGCATGTGCGCAGAATGTCCCAGANTATTAGTGAAGAGTACATGGCTACAGGTGGGGAGTAGTTGAATATTCATGGGTTTGGTATCTTCATCGATTCCATAACTCGCGGAACCTGCCCAGACCCAACCCCCAGCAAATTCCAGGGGATCACTGTACTTGATTTTTGAACAAAAGCTACATTTTTTTGACACAAATCCAAATAAAATTTGCATTATATAAACACACATAGATTTGAAGAAATAATGCAGCAAGAGGGAGATTAATTATTTATATATGACTTGCACCAATGCAATTAATAAAAACAATAGGAGATGTCAATATATCCATGGTTGAATATACTTTAGGAACACATCATCATCATAATTTAGCTATTTCAAAAGATTTCACAAACCCACAACATAATTAAACATGACCTTAACTCTTCCAAGATAATCTATAGAAAATGCAGTACGAGAAAGATAATGAAGACCAAAAGGGAAACTGGTTCACACTAAAACTTGCTGCTTATTCTTCAAGTTTGGTATAAACTGAAAAGGGAAAACACCTGTCCTTCTGTAAAAGATGACAGGATGTCTTTCTAAGATGCACTGGGGTTATACTGGCACTAATTACAAAAAAAAAAAAAATCTGTACATAGAAGCTGGAACTGAAAAAAGAACCAGAAACTGACCCAAGAGACACACACTAATGTCAAAAACTCCAGCACTGTGGCATAGTTAGTCATCCAGAAAATTGAGGCTATATTTAGTTCACATTTTCATGCTTTTATTAGCAAAAATCAGCTACAGCTAGAACAATCCAGGCTAAATTTGTTATTTCTGATTAAATTAGTTTCTAACATGGTATTTGCTTCTTTGTGCACAGAAGCGAGTCCAATGTTTTCCCCAGTTTACAAGTCTCCAAATTCAAAGACATATAACTGATGTCACATCAAACAGGTAATTCCCTTTGTCTCATCATTTCTTGCTATGATGCATCATGTTGTTATTAAACACACTACCATAGAAAGAAAATTATGGAAACATAAATAGAAAGGCTTTCAGTTGGAAAAGAAATCCTGACTGTTCTGATGTTTTATATACAATGTTGAATTCAAGCATTTGTCGTCAGACCGAACGGAACTCAATAACAAAGATTTTATTTTTCCCCCTCTTGTAGTGGATACGTTGACCTCACAGGTGCTGCTACTTACAAAAAACTTCATTAAGAATAAGTACTCATCAAGTAGGTAAAGATACAGTGATCCTTCGCATAGCCGCGGTCCATAATTTGCGGGATCCCATACTCACTGTTGGTTTTCCAGCGAGTTGCGGGACCTGGCACAAGCACAGAAACTACCACGACCTCAGTATGATCGGCCCCCCGCCTCCCCGCTCACGGCACCGGGTCCGCACCCCCCCGCCTCCCCACTCGCACAGCCAGCCCTGGCCCTACTCCCCCCCTGCCCTGCTTGCAGGGTTCGTGTCGTACACCCCCCCGCCCCTATCCCATCCCCAGCGATGGCCCCACCCCCAGCGCTCGCCTGCCTTGGTTGTGCACAGTCAGACATCTGAAACAAGCCCTGCTCTCAGGACCCACCCTCCTCCAGACCTTACATGGGGAGGGGGCGTGGCTATGGGTGTGGCGTACTCAACTACGTAGTGAGTTTGCTATCTTTGCGGATTTCACGACCTGAGTGAGGCGGGCCAGACCCAACAGCCCTGAAGTAACACGGGTTCACTGTATAATCATGTGATTATATTGGTTCTTTTTTCATCCTAACACTGAAATACCTTTTTTTTCTGGCTAGCTGCTCTGAAGGAAGTTTTCCAACAAAGCCAGCAAGAATTTCTAAACAAGTAGCTGCCTTTTTAATTAGAAATAGAACTAAATTATACATACAAACTTATGTCACAATCATTTTACCTCTTGTTTTAAAATAACCTTTCCCATCTTCCAAGCCCCTTTAAAATGAAAATCGATCCACAGCACAGGCGACTGGATTCAGTCTTCATTAATTTCTCCCATGCACTGCTGCTCCCTGGATTCACAAATTTGCCCTGTCAGCAGCAAATCCAGAATATTTCTCATCAGCCATGCTTGCTGCTTCCTCTTCCACCTCCCCATGTCCAGCCTCATCACCAGCTCTCAGTCACATAGTTACAAGGCCAGTTCTTTTCATGATTTCTGAAAATACAACTAGCAAATTCACACTGCTCTTTGAAAAAGGACAACTCTATTGGAAAGCAAATTTAATGTAGGACATTAAGGAAACTGATGTTGTGACTAGTGCAAATGTCAAGTTCATTATAGCAGCTATTTCAGCTGAAGATTACTACACATTAAACCCCAAAAACAAATGCGCAGAGCATTCACCATTTGATTTAGTGTTTCTGCTTCCAAGCCCACAAGATTGAGCCAGAAGCAGCTTCAGGCATTATTGCCTTGTCTGTATGTAGAAGGAACAAGCTTCTTGCTGGGACATTCCTGAAATATGACCTGCACACAGACTGCTGAGGACCATTTTTATCAACATGTGGACATGTAAGGCGTTGGTAAAGTACAGAAGGCAAAATCTACAGCTCATGCAGTTAAACATTGAAAAGAGTCCTAGTAAGGCAATAGTAAGGAGCTTCTACCATATTACATACATTGTTACAGAAATACCTTCACTTACAGGAATCAGGTGTTGTGGTTCTAACAAACTGTATTGCTTTCTAGTAGCTTTACAGTTCAGGAATGGACCTGCTTTTGTCATCTTCACACCAGCAGGTGAAGTCCATTATCAGGAACGGTGATTTCTGTGGCTCTTGAAATTCTCTACCCAAAGCTAAAGCACAAAATACTTTCCTCCCTTTTGGGCCCAAAGTAATCTGCTGTGATAATAAAGGTGAACAGTCATTTAAAAAATAGAAAGAACAAACTGCCTTTTAAAAAAAATTTATTGAAAAAAATTCATGTGTTTTGAAAAGCTAGTTCTAAACCTCCTTCCTAAGATTATAATTCAGTTTTTCATTAGCAGTCTTAGTTTGGTTTACAAGACTACAAACTGCAGCTTCTAAACTCTTCTAAAAGCAGTAACAACAGCCCAAACAGATGAATCAAAATTTAAAAAAAATAACCTCTATATGACTGTAAGAAATCAACACTCCATGATCTCCCTCAATCTTGCACAGGCCATGGTACAAGGGAATCCAACGGATACTGCTTCAGACAGGAAAAGACTTTGCCATAGCCCTATTCCCATGGAGATGCAAAGGGACTTGGGGGTAGTAGTGGACAACAAACTCAACATGAGTCAGCAGTGCGCCCAGGCAGCCAAGAGGGCCAATGGCATCGTGGCCTGCATCAAGAATGGTGTGGCCAGCAGGACAAGGGAAGTTATCTTTCCCCTGTACTTGGCATCTTGAGTATTGTGTCCAGTTCTGGGCCCCTCAATTTAAGAAAGATAATGAGGTGCTGGAACGAATCCAGAGAAGGGCAACAAGGATGATTAAGGGGCTGGAGGATAAGCCCTATGAGGAGCGGCTTAGGGAGCTGGGTCTGTTTAGCCTAGAAAAGAGAAGGCTCAGGTGTCTATAACTACCTAAAAGGGGGTTGTAGACAGGGAGGGGCCGGTCTTTTCTCTCTGGCCATTGGAGACAGAACGAGAGGTTATGGTCTTAAGCTCCAGCAAGGGAGGTTTAGACTTGACATTAGGAAAAAGTTTTTCACTGAAGGATTGATCTGGCCTTGGAATGCTTTGCCCACAAAAGTGGTTGATTCACCGTCCCTGGAGGTATTTATAGGTAGACTGGATGAGGCGTTGAGGGCCATGATATAAATGTTATAGCTGTCAGATTTTAGTTGGATTACAGGTTGGACCTGATGACCTTCAAGATCTTTTCCAACCTTATCAACACTGTAATACTGTAATATTTGCTGGGTCTGCCCTCTGTGTGCAGCATAGTGTATGCTGCAACCTTTCTCTGCTTTAGACTTGTCTGAGTGTAAAGACCCCAGCGGCAGTTCTGCAACTCCAGGGAAAGTGATTCTCTGAAAAAACCAGCCAGTCTCTTGCTTAAATGTCCCACAGGGTGGTTAAGGGAGGTATAAACAGAACAATATTTGTAGCTTTATAACTATTTTTTTAGACACTTATCACAGAATATTCTGAGTTGGAAGGGACTTACAAGGATCATTGAGTCCAACTCTTAACACTGTCTCCCTGGCGGGAATTGAACCCAGGTCTCCCACACGCCAGGTGGAGACACTTACCACTGTACTAAAGTGGATTTCTAAGACAGGAAACTATCACCCATGGTGAAACTACTGTAATCCCTTGAATATCACAGGGAGTCGTCTCCAGAAAGATGCCACAATGAGCTAAATCTGCGAAGTAGTGGTAAATATGGTAGAAACACAGGAAAAAAACCCACAATATATTGAACCTGCGAATGGTAAGACGTGAAGTAGCAAGGGATTACTGTACTTCTTTTCTGGTGCTCTTAGTTAAAGACATGAACAGAAGAAATCTTCTGGAGGAGATTCTTCTGTCAACAAATGAAAAGAGAGCTTTTCTGGTACTTTAAATAAAAAAGAAATTAATTCGCTGTTTCCCATGGTTCAGCCATCCTCAGGAGAGCTGGGCCCTATTACATGTAATGGTGATACAGGAAAATAAACATCATCACTCCAAATATCCTCTGCTTCATCCATCTTCCCTCCACTTTACACATTGAGCATGATGTCATATGGTACGGAATATTTCTTTGATCAGTTTAGGTCACCTGTCCCAGCTATGTCTCCTCCTAGCCTCCCATGCACACCCAACTTCCTCACCAGTGTGGCAGTAGGAAAACCAGAAAAGGCCTTGGCACTGTGTGAGCCCTGCTCAGCAATAACAAAAAACATTTCTATATTGTCAAGGCTATGTTCACCACAAATCCAAAACACAGCCCCATTGTGAAAAAAACTAATTCTAACCCAGCCCAAATCAGCTAAAATAGATAGATAATAGAATTGATAGATAATGGAATCAGTAATAGCTAATTGTGACAGAAATTTGAATTTATGTTATGTACTACAGCAGCTTGAAAGCATATTAAAATTAGTATGATTATCTCAATGTAAAAAAAAACAAACCCTGAAACAAAACACGATAAAGTCAACCACTGGGAATTTAAGTACTCAGTAAAGCAAAACAAAATAATATTTCCATAATTCATAAAATCACAACTACATAATGAAAAAATGAAATACTACTTACAGAAGAAATATTAATGTAATGCAACAAATATTGTAGAGTTGAGAAGTTCCATTTAACTGAGATAATACTGCCAAATAGGTGGCTCAACAAGTGGCCTTAATATCATCCTATCTCCTAGCATTCATGGGAAACAAAAGTCATGAATTTTTTTAGAACAGTTTTGCAAGTAATTATTTGTTTTTCAAGTTTAAATTCTTTTGAGACAATTGGGGAAGAAGGAACAAAACATTGCACTACTAATGCCTGTTCTTAAAATCCAGGGAGGACTCGAAGATCACAAACTTGATCATATGCGACTTGGCTTTATTTGGCTCAAGCAAAGAAGAAATGAATTCTAGATAGAATACTCCGAACTACAGAACAAAGTGGGATAATTTAAAATTGAATAGTCAGGAAACTAGACTAGCAATTTTCCAGTGGTTGTTTCTTCTTCTGCTGTATCTAAAGTCGAAGTTTATTCATTGGCAGCCTTCCTGGAGCTGTAGTACCTGTAGTACTATGGGCACAGGACACAGCTGCCTTTATCCTCTCTCCTAACATAGGATACACAGCCGGTAGCTGTAGACATCATTAAGCTGTTTGTTCCTTGAGAGCTTCGTAAGAGTTCTGGAAAAAGCAGGATGCTGATCTATTCTCTCAACATGTCAAGATGCCAAGTGACAGCCACTGCATATTGGAGTCATACCATACACAAGGAGTGCTAATCCTTGAAATTATCAAAATACCTAAAAGTGTGCCAACCCGTGAGATAATGCATGTCTTCTAAACTGTGGAATTCAACATGTCATGCCATAATCTCACATGATAGGCAAACTCATGAAAATAATCAGATATACCGTCAGAAGATTTTCTCCTTAAATATATTTGGAAGATGTATATGCTTTGTATAACAGCATTTTTTGCTTGTATTAGAATGTGCTTTAGTGGGGAACACTAAGGAATACATTTCTATTCTCTGGCATTTGCTAATGACAAAGAAGTAATTGATGTTAATGTCTGCTATTAGAATCACAGACTAAATAACTACATTATGCCATACACACAATAGCCAACCCTGCTAGAGAAAGACATTTAGCACTGACATGAAAAAAATTATGTATACTTTCTAATGATTGTCTAATGACAGATAGTTTATGCTGAATAAAAAAGTACGTAAGTTCGTAATTATATTTCACAGATTTCACAGAATACTATGAGTTGGAAGGCACCTACAANATAACATGAACACATTCATTGTGACAAAATGATAAAATACTTTGCAGAAATCTAAATACATCATGGACCAGAACACAGCGTGGACCAGAACAGAGAGGGCATAAGAACAGCAAGTGTTGTTTGACCACGCTGAACTGGGAAGATGGACAAGATAGAATGAAACCAGTTGTCAAGGCAAGCCTGGTGAATGAGGGCCCAGACAACTAGAGCTTAGTGCATGAATTTTTAAAAGCAAACTCATTGAAGTGGGTCAAAGTGCCTCCAGTATAAATGCAGTAGAATGACCTTAATCTGTATTCAGCTCTTGCATTTACTTATCTACTTAGAAGAACAAGAGAACTTGTTAACTTACTAAAAATCTAACTCATGTTTTGACTTGCTGGGCCTGGGGATTGAACTCTGAAGAATATTTCCATTTTTGAATGCTGTCTTGTTCTATTGATTGAAAAAGGAATAAGTGCTGAAGAGAAGTTATTTAGAAAGTTACAGTTCAATATCATATCAATAGAATGGTTTCTGTAAATGAATATCAAAATAGAATATTTCTTTATTTTTAATCAGCAAATTTTAAGAGTGATTGCTATACACCACAGATGTGTCTCAAATAAGCAGGTATCTGTTGTAACTTCCTTAAGAAATGTTGCATTCTTTGTTAAGAAATGTTGGGGTTTTGAGGGAAGAGCTGGATTTAGCAAAGAAGAGTCTGAATGGGATTACGGAAAGGAGCATGAATTTCAGTTATCTTCCATCTTCCCTATCACTTCCAGGTCGAGGCTTATTTTAGTCTTCACACTAGATCCTGCGCTTTGGTATTTTGCTCTAAGATTCAAATTTTGATAATACTGCCTGAGAATTTATCTACTCAGAAAAAAAGTCAATCAAATATGTTAATAGCTAGTCAAAATCCCATATGATTTTTCTTTATTCAAGCATCTAAGCTTTTATAGTTATGCTTCAACCATCACAAGAGTGAGACAAGGAAATAAAACGCTTCCTTAGACTGGAAGAAGACTATACATGTCTGTATGTAGCAGTAGTGGGAAAGTTGCCTATTAAATGCCACAGATTTAAAACCACATACAAATATAAATAAATATCTAGGTATCTATTTCATTTGCCAATATGCTTAACTGCCCAAGTGTGGCAGCAGAATTTAAAAACTATGACATTTTTTCTTTCTGCAGAGAAATACCCAGTGGAGACAATACCAGATGTGCTCAGTGACTGTGATATTATAAAACCTCCAAATATTTTCAGAAAGAATAAGCAGGACTTTTCAGCTCTTTCCAGAAAGATACTTCAGTATTTTGACAGGAACATCCCTGTTTCCCAATCTGAAGAGAGATAGTAAAGTTGTCAAGAAATTACACACCTTCATCAGAAAAAATGACAGCCAGATAAAACCTATGGTATGGATATTGCATAACATAATACATACTACAATAGCTCTTGCAGTTATCTTGATGATTTCATATATTCTTTGAAGTCTTCCTAAAGTAATACATTGTATGCTGAAAATGAAGGCAGGAAGTAGTATGAGCAATTGAAGAGTTTTTCCTTGTGGTAGGTGGTTGGATTATGGAACAAGTGACTGAGGCCAGCAATTTAGCTGACATTTATTAGTACAGAAAAGCATTAGCAATAAACAAATTATATGTTTGTTTGTTTGTAACAGAGATATAGTGATCCTATTTATATTTCATAAATTTCACTATTTTCTGGATTAGTCTTTTCCTAGCATTTACTAAATCTGAGTTCTTATGCATTAGAAATTTGCAGCAAAATATGGTAAAATATTATTAGCCTTTAGGACCCTGTAATTGGCTAAAATAACACTTTTTACATCCAGAAACTATCAATTGTTTAAGAAAAGACTGGATGAGGAACTCATTGACATGGTCTAGATTATGGGATGATGGGACAGGGAATTAGGTTATATGAAATGCCTACTTGAACCACATGTTTTTAGCCATTTTGGAAAGCATTTTGTTAACATGGATGCAGATCCCCAACTTACTCAAAATATGAAAAATACGTAACAGATGCAGTTAAGATATATACTTACTGTGAATAAAAACATCAGTTAAAATTAATAACTTGGAATCAAAGTTCCCTGTTAAATCTTCCAAATACAACAGCACAAACAAAACAGTGTCTTCGGGGCTAAGTTTCTGCTGGGAGCTAGATAGACATATGTGTATATATATAAACTGTACATACAATGTGTGCAGGATATATAGGAGGTAAAAACTGCTCACAGTTGTGAAATTTGATAAATTGCCCTAAACCACAAATAAACTCCACACGAGAATACTCAGACAATTATGTCCACTGGACACACATATAAATAATTTTGTAAGCATGGCATCCTCTAAAGGAATCTCTAAAGGCTTACCACTGTTAAGTTATAGGAAACTGAAACCAATCACATCTACAGTTTCAATTAAATCATTACCATAAAATATTATTTCAATGTATATTTCTGTTTCCCTTTCTTAATATATTCAGCATTTTCTCACTGTACAAGTAACAAACCCATGGCTATTTCTCTATGGAAATCTTTCCTGTTTATGAGTTAGAGCAGACACCAAATACAGAATGGAGTTAAGTTGAATCAGTTATAAACAATGACAGTTCAAATCTAAATTCTAAAACTAAAAACAGTGGGTTTTTTTGCAAAAATAGTGTTTATCTGGCTTTTTAAAACCAACCTCAGGATATGCTAGCTTTCAGATTTTTATTAGGTGTTACAAGTGATTATTGCAGAATCACAGAATTGTTAGAGTTGAAAGGGATCTTCAGATAACATCAAGTCCAGCCACACTGCCAAAGGAGGGCCATCACCTGCCTTTGATTTCCAGTTTTATCGTTTCCAACAACAGTTGAAAATTAACTAGGAGCATGCTTTATTTATTATCCACTGACATAACGTATGACAAAACACTGAACTGAAAAAGAAAACTTCAGGAGGGAAGAGTGTAACACCTCGACTCTTCAGCAAACACTCAGTTTAAAACACAAACATTGCCTTATTTGCAACATTTAATCTATCTTTCATAAAAGCATGATAAATTGGAGAAGACAAAGTGAATAACGAAAACAAGAAAAAAGCCTCAAAGCCCACATGTCTAATTAGAAGTCTGGTAAAAAAAGTATACAAATTCAATTCAGCACGAGGGTAGAAAGGCTCCAAGACACTGATCTATGAGTCCTCAGATCATCAACCTAAACTCTGCATTGGAGAAAGTCTTGACTACATCAAACACAGAGTCACAGAATATTTTGAGTTGGAAGGGACCCACAAGGATCATCGAGTCCAGCTCTTAAACAGCACCACTGCCTTCCCGGCGGGAATCAAATCCTGGTTTCCCGTGTGAGAGGTGAGGACTCTCACCACTATGCTAAAGAGGATTTCAATTTAAAAAAATAATAAATAAACATGTGGATAAATAATAAAGTGGATTTCAACACAATTGAGAACAAATGAAAAAAACCCAAAACAAATGTTTGAATGAGAAATCAACAACCAGGGTGTCCAGAAAGAATATTTTTTCTTACACAGTCACTGTACCTTGACTATAATAAGAAATAACCAGAAAGAACCTCACACATAGTCTGCCTAACAGCAGAGTAAAATTCAAAAGCAGCAATGGTAGATCACACTGTAAGTCATTTGGACTCATAGCAGCAGATTTAGTACCTCTTGCAGCTCAAAATTGGCAGTTCACCTTCCTGGATGAAAGACTGGAAATTAGTTAATGTGCTCTGATAAAAAGAAATCACATGGATGTAAATTATTATTATAATGAAAAATGGTCAAAATTTAGTATAAATATATACTATAAAGAAATATATTTATAAATAATATCAAAATTTTTTGTCTAACTCATGAATGAAGCTTCCAGCCTAATATAATCAAATAAGTCATGTCTCTAAATACCATTTTCCTCAAGAAAATGGAAGTAGTCATTTTCAGAACAACATAGTTACACAACTATGAGGATTACTGAGTTATAGGGACATTAAAAAACATATTTCAGTCTCCTCTATGTAGTATAATGAAGTCAGGACATGACAATTCTTCAACAAGACCTCACATGCTGTCCCTGGTATGCACCTTTTAAAAAGGCATTGGCATGCTGACATTTCAAAAAGGATCAAATGAAGTTATAACAAAGAGATTTCAAAGACAGCAATGGCAAAACAAGCCTCCAAAGAAAACCTCATCCTTCTCTCATTTAAGGAAAGGTTATTTTTCTCTCAAATACTCTTTTCTTCAACTCTAAGGCAACTTCTCTCATGAAAGTAGCACTAGAAACCTCAGTGCTGACTATTAGTCTCCAGTACAGTGAAACTTTAAAGCTGGGTATACTGGCCAACTGTGAGCTAGTATATATCCTGCAGGGCTATTATTGTTCTCCGCTACTAGAAAAGTTTGATTTTTATTTTTAACTGTAAATACACAATACATCACACTAAATCACCTTACAATGGAAATAGCACATTCCTAATGCAGTGAAACAATGGAACATATGAAAGTTTCCACAAATGTGAACAAACTGAACTCTTTCCAGTTTTATATTTCATTTCTTTATTGATTATCAATTTTTTCAAAATTTTCTGTAGCTCACAGGGGCCCTGCAAAGTCAATTCTTCTTTTTAATAGAAAAATAACATTTCTGAGAGATTTGAATTATATCAGGAGGTAAGTAATTCACAGGTTGCTTTATGACTGACATATATACAACCAGAGACATAAAGAGATTAAATCCTGTGGCTAGAGGCATGAACCCATTCTGTGTCAATCTTCCTCCATTTGTTTCTGGAGACTGACACTCTGAAGCGCTCACAAGTCAGAAATGCATCAATCCTTCAGAGAAATAAGAGAGAGAGTTTTCATTTGCATTCACTTAAATAGATGAGATCAGCAATGAATTCCATAGGAAATGAACACTTCTGGGAATGCTGCTTTTATTACCTCTGCAGTGATAAAGGATGGCATTTACAGAACGGTCCTCTGAAAAGCAAGTGTACAAATCACTGCAGGCAGAGTGTAGGTACTAATACTGTCATGTGCTACTGCATCCAGTTTCTACACTCTTCCAAAATCAGAATTAGAATTCATAGCTCTAATTCATAACAAGGCTAAATGCTTACTTGGCTGAATAGTGCTTCAAGGGCCAACATTTCTGGTTGAAAATATATCCCACCAAATCAACGGTTACCGGTTCAACCTTCACAAATCTTATTTCCTCTGATGTATTTAGAGTTGCATGCACTTCTGCACTACATAATTCTTCAGTTGCCTTGTTGGATTATAGGATAACAATTCCTAGTACCTGCCTTCAATAAAAATGGTAATAAATATTGAGTATACCGAGCAAGTTTAATATTTTGTTTCAATTTGTTGTTGCAGGTAATGCATTCACCTCATAGCTCAAGTCACGTAAATGAGCTGGAATATTTCTTAAATTGGTTTTCCAGACAATAGACCTGTACTGGTTTGCAGTTTGGATTTTTTGTATAATTTCTTAAAAAATGTACTGAATAAATTTCAAGTCTTTTTAATTTTTTAAAAAATATTGCCATTTTGCAAAGTAAAAGTCTTTAATCTCATCTGATGCTAGACTTAAAGCATCACAATTTTGATGACCCATTAAGTGGGTCTACCACTTAAGGCAGATTTCTCTAATGCAATCACACCTCTTTTGAAGGTGATAACAGGTTCATCTCTGCTATTTTAGCTGTTGGACCTTGAACACAGTTCTTTATATTCTTCACAAATATATGCATGATATTAACACATAGAACATTTCCTAATCCCCTGTTTACAGTTTTATTTTGCTCTTTTTTTAAATATGGGCTATATGGTTGCTGTCAATTCATAAGCTTCTGCAATTCATCTCCTTGGATTTCCTTGATTTTTTAGTTATCTATAATACATCTCAACCTTCACCTTATTTCTTGCTTTCCTGCCTGGTAGGACAACCTAAGATAATTCATGAATCCTGTCACAGAATCATTTTTTCTTTGGTTGCTCATCTAATCCCCTCACATTTAGTATGTGCCATATAATAAGGCATAACCTCTCTGTGAAATCTTTCAGGTCTACCCAAAACGTTTTTATCTTAAATTCCTACAGTCCTCCTAGACAACAGCTTAGCGTGTATTTCTACATGTATCCTTTCTTCCCCTTCTTACTGTTCTGTGTTGTTGTGCCACTTCCTCAACTCCTGTATTTATCATAGTGACCACAGAAAAAAATTGCAGAAATATTTTTAGAAAACTAACACAAGTTTGAACTACTACTTGATGCCCAGGGAGGTGGTGGAGTTGCCATCCCTGGAGGTGTTCAAGAAAAGACTGGATGAGGAACTCAGTGACATGGTCTAGATGATGGGATGGGGAGTTAGGTTATACAATTATACCCCGTCCTTTGCGAGGAAAGGGACAGGCGACAGCCCTCGCAAAACCCTAAACTCGCTAAGAAGTGCAGTAAATATGCATGCAGGCCACACCCATTGCCTCACCCCCCGGAACTCCAGAGGGCTCCAGGCACTTTTTTGCTTCTCCCCTTGGATTCTCTGAGCACGGGGAAGCAAAGGGAACCATTTCTGAACCCCCTCTGACTCAGGAGACCCCTGCCACCCCGAGAATCTGTGGGCCTCTCCGGGCCGCCACGACTGTGTGCTCACAGCACAAACCCCCTCGCTGCTTCCTCCTCCCCCTCCCCTGGCGCTCGCACCTGGGCACCCCAGCCCCGTGGCAGGGACCCGCATTGGCAGCCTGCACTGGGACTCCCACCAGACGGTTCAGCTGTGGTCCCGTGCCCCACTGGCAGCGCGGGGTTCAGCTGCGGTCCTGCGCACCGCTGGCAGCGCCATGTGGGGCGGGGGCGTTCAGCTGCAGCAGCCAAGTGAGCATGTCCTGCTGGCCACTGTGGCCAGCCCAGCCCCACTTCCCCAAGGCACTACCCCTCCCCACCTGTAGCCATGAAAACAGTAACATGCGCCTGCCGGGGGGTCAGTTCCCCAGCTGCGCTTAGAGTAACAGGAGACAG
>WEKX01003274.1:0-11021 GCA_013390025.1 Pitta sordida
TCCTAGGCAACCAGTGACAGAACAAGATAACGCAGTCTCAAGTTGTTCCAGCGAAAATTTAGGCTGGATGTCAGGAAAAAGTTCTTCACAGAAAGGATGATTGGGCATTGGAATAGGCTGTCCAGGACAGTGGTGGAGTCACTGTCCCTGGAAGTGTTTAAAAAGAGATTGGATGTGGCACTTAGGGCCAAGGTTTAATTGATGAGATGGTGTTAGGTAATAGGTTGGACCTGATGATCTCAAAGGCCTTTTCTAACCTAATTAATTCTGTGATTCTGTGAATTCAAACATCCAGTTTCTGAAGAGAAGAGGTTGTATAATAATTCCAATGCACCAAACAATCGGCCATTTGCAAAAGCAGCAGAGTGCTTTGCTGAAACCAGGTTTGCATAGGGAAACTGAAGGGGAGGAGGAGAGTTTTTGGATGTATGACAGTGAAGCCTCTGATCTGCATAAGAACAGCCCAGGTGCAAATGGGGTGCACACCCACCACTGGAGGATGACCATGACAAACAGACCTTTATTTAGCAACAAGCTTGGGTTAGAGCCAGATAATGGAAAAGGCTGAGAAGAAGCAGATCCTGCTGGGTGATAAAATGCTTTTTATGCCAATCTCCTCCCTCTCCTCTGCCTCCTGGGTAGGAAGGAAGTATCGGGACATTCACACATAGGTCTGAAGGTATTCATTCCTTCTGCAGGGGCAAAACTGGCTCAATTATGCTGTCATGTCTTAGAAGGGGTCATAAAACAAAGGCACCTGAAGTGTCCCAGGACACATTTCTAGGGCCTTCCACCAGAGGACTGTGCATGATCCAGTGTTACATTAGACAGTGTAAAACTATCCACCAGGAGACATAGTTGGGCGTTCCCACCTGAATCTGAATGTATATTAACCCATTGAACTCAATGTTTTGTGGGCTTCCCCTACCCCTTTTTTTAGTCAATAATCCACAAAGAAACATTAATCACTTGTTTGGTGTATTATTCAGTTGTCATCAAAATGTCAAACTTAAATAATCACAGGATAATAGAAAAAATGCGGCTTGAAGGAACCATCAGAGGTCATTTAGTTTATCTAATTAGCCCCCAGGTAAGAAAAATGATATCTACATTGTTTCCATGAACTGACTGACCAGTTCTTAAAAGTCTCCAGTTCTGGAGGTTCCATCACTTACAAAGAAAGCTATGGCAGTTCTTCAATGACTTTGCAATTTTAAAGTGTTTTTTAAAAATGAAATAGGTAAAGGTTTCCATAGTTGTAATCTATCACATTCACTTATTCCAGACTATCTCCACTGGACCATATAGTTGTGGAAGTACAATGCCCTAAACAGCAGATTTCTAGATGGCTAGCCTACCAGAGGCTACATTTCTGATTANTTCCCACCTGAATCTGAATGTATATTAACCCATTGAACTCAATGTTTTGTGGGCTTCCCCTACCCCTTTTTTTAGTCAATAATCCACAAAGAAACATTAATCACTTGTTTGGTGTATTATTCAGTTGTCATCAAAATGTCAAACTTAAATAATCACAGGATAATAGAAAAAATGCGGCTTGAAGGAACCATCAGAGGTCATTTAGTTTATCTAATTAGCCCCCAGGTAAGAAAAATGATATCTACATTGTTTCCATGAACTGACTGACCAGTTCTTAAAAGCCTCCAGTTCTGGAGGTTCCATCACTTACAAAGAAAGCTATGGCAGTTCTTCAATGACTTTGCAATTTTAAAGTGTTTTTTAAAAATGAAATAGGTAAAGGTTTCCATAGTTGTAATCTATCACATTCACTTATTCCAGACTATCTCCACTGGACCATATAGTTGTGGAAGTACAATGCCCTAAACAGCAGATTTCTAGATGGCTAGCCTACCAGAGGCTACATTTCTGATTATTTCATACATATTTCTGGCTGTACTTTAGCTTTGTGCTTGCTTTATTTCATAGCACTGTGAGCTCATGAACCGCTTTTTCTGAAAAATTGCTATCAAAGCAGATGTCCTCATTTTGTATCACTGCAGTAAATAATCCCTGCTTCATGTTTTCACATGTATTGCTGCTTTGTCATTTTCACTTTGAATTCTGATCCCATCCTGCAGCATATGAGCTCTCTCCCAGTTTTGGATCATCTCAAGATACAATAAACATACTCTATTCCATCACTTAGGTTGTTCATAAAAAGATCCTATGGAGTGTGCTGCATCAAATATGATACGTGACAGCTTTGCCCCTCTACTTTATTTGACTTTTTGCTTTAGAATTTTTCTGAGGATTGATGGTAATTGACAACAATTACCAGATTGTTCTCTTTGTTCTGTTTACAGTTTGAGCAGTGTGATTGCCTTTTTCCAACTCTCTTGATATCTTGTCTCCTTCTGTACAAATCTCAAACATAACAGTCAAAAGTTTCAGATGCAGACATATATAGGATAATAACAAAGGTCACGTCATGAAACTTCATAGAAGAGTTGTACTGCTTACATAGCAGAAAACCCTAGAGCTTTCTGCTCTAGTCATGAATCAGGAGATATCCTGGGCTAAGCCAAAGTGGCATAATGCTATGCTTTGCTGCAAAACTAATCACCAGGGAGGATCAAAATTGTTGAAACAAAAGGGGAAAGGTTTGTACTGCAGCTAGCAGCCATACAGGATGCAGAGTACATGCTGTGATTGGGACACCATCTACCATGAAACGTAGACTGAGCAACAAGGATGAAGAATCATATTTACTAAAAATATTAGTCACTGTGGAAGCATGCACAGTAAGGAGTTAATGTATCACTATGCTGCAAATATCGATGGCCACTCAAGTGGGCAAGTTAGAGCAGGAGGTGGATGGAAAGAGGCACAGAGGTAGGAGCTACTTTCCTACTGTGGTCCATGGTGACTACACAACATAAAACCCACTGCCAGCATAGGAATGGGGTCATGAAGGGGGCATTAACACTTGACTGAAGGTAAATTAAGCAGAGGGGGCTTGAGATCACCAAAGGCCTTCAAAACCCCCAACCCATTTCCAGAAAGGCCCAGACGAACAGACTGTGCATCCTCACTCATTTACATGAGTGAGAAGCCTAATCCCAGGGTGGATAAAACTCGCCTGTAAAAAGATACCCCCAACAAAGATTATTCTTCTGAATAATAATAAGGGTAGACTCTAAAAAATAATTTAAAAACCAAACAAACTAAACCAAGGAAATATGTTGTATTTGTAGATAAGGGTTGCGTTTGGCTAGCAACAAAATAGCCAATTAGTCCTCAACACTGAGGTGAGAAAAATGCACTGATCAAAACCTAGCAATCCTCCACACAACACAGTAACCTGGAAGAGACTTGCTAACAGCATGCAAGAGCAGCTGTGCAGCTGATAAACTCACTAGAGACATGGTACAGGTATACAAGTGTAAGAACAATTAACTTGGGAATTGCCAGTCAACTAGATGTTATCCCTACCAGCAATACTACTATTTGTAATCACAAAACAATTCACAAATCAGTACATATCTGAACCTGGCTCAAATCTTGAGAGTAACGTATTAGACCTCTTTCTAATAAGCTAGAAAGAGCTAGTAAGAGAACCATGATCGGGCTTCAGAGCTGTGTGAAATAGTTGCTTGTGATAGATTGAATGTGATAGTTTTAATGACTATATACAAATTTATTTCAGTAATGTTAGCTATCTATGTTTTAATTCAGTTTAGTGATGTTATATCAAAATATACTTCTAATCAAAAAAGCAAGCTGTAAAACCTGGAAATTATTTGCTGCATCCTGGACAGAAACATTCCTCAAAGAAAAAAAATCTAGATTTCAGTTGTCTTAAGACTTTGCTTAAAAAATCTTTAATTTTAAATCATCTTTAAATTTTGTTTGTATATGGTGATATTTCAAAAAATTACCGGTCATATTACATACATTTCTCACCTATAGGAATCAGATTCATCCTTCTTAGCAGGAAAGCCCAACATGTACAGGTGTTAGATGGTGAGTTGGACTAGATGATCCTTGTGGGTCCCTTCCAACTCATAATATTCTGTGAATCTGTGAATCTGTGAATCAGTTCCGATGCATCCATGAAGCCCCTTCTCTCTGCCTCAAAGTGACCTCATTTAAAGTGATAGCTAAAACCTGGTATGAAGTCCTTCATCTACTTAAGTCCCTGAAAAACACGTAATGACTCAATCGAGCTAGAATTTCACATCTTAGCCCTTCTTATAATTCTTACATCAGAGTAGATTTGTAGCCTTACTTTTAAACTCCCTTTAAAAAGTAGCTAACCAGTTTGATAAATGAGGTAAAAGGCAAAAGTTTATGAATCAGGTACCACATATAATGTAGTACAGTTGGGTGTCCTATATCACGGACACGCGGACTTAATTGGGTTCCGCAAAGCCCTACTTCTGTGTTGAATGGCACCTCATTAATATGCAAATTTTCCCCACACCCTCAGACAAACCGGCGCTGTTTTGGCACTGTGTTGCTGTGTATCGGTTGCCGCAGTGGCTGTGCCGGGGGGGTGGGGAAGCAGTGGAGCCACCACAGCTCGGATGGGGTGAGTGGAGCAGCAGGGCTGCCACGGGCGGTGGCTGTGAGGGTTGATTTACATNGGGGCTGCCACAGGCGGGACGGGGCGAGCGCAGTGGTGGCTGTGAGGGTTGATTTACATATTCATGACTGCCTAATTGAATATTCATGCATGCCAGGTCACGCATGTGCAGTTGTGAAAAGGGGCCTCCTTCATCACTAAAAAGTCACACCGCTTAGATGTGAATCCACAATATAGGGGGCGCGGAGTACAAGAGGACTGACTGTATATTCCCGGAACACTTACATCTTACCACTATGCAAACAACACAGAAAGGTGACCTTGCTGAAGCAGTCCTTAACAAATGAGAGTACTTAGCTATTTAGTATACACATAGTGCCTTACAAATACAGTCATACCTCAGTTATTTGCACTGTCATATTTGCGTCTTCTCACATTTGCAGAAATTTTTCCCACAGTCTTCACTCAGTTATTCACAGAGCAGTGTGGTCCTGCACTGCCGCGGTGGGCGGCCCCAGCTGGCCCTGCCAGGAGTCAGGAAGTCTTTAACTGTAACACAGGGACCCACGTGGGCACCATTCCGGTTCGGGCCACAGCAACCAGCCTGGACTTGCCAGTGCATACCTGCGTATCTGCATATGCACATATTCATAGCCTCAAGCAAAGCACTCCTGCCAGTACTAGCTGTTGCAGTCAAAGGGAAAAAAACCCCAACTCCCATGCTCCTCGCTGCTATAAGGAGCCCTTACGTTTGCTTTTTGTACCCCATTGCATTCCTTCTCCAGTCTGTCATGTCAACTAAGAAACAATCAATTGCAAGAGCAATCTAAAATGCGCCATAAAATGCACAGATATCTGGGGAATGCAACACTGTTAAGTCAGGTCTCGATGAATGGCCAGTTCATCAGTGATAAGAGCCTTGACTAGTGGAGCACTCCTGTACCACAAGAGAGAAAAAACCCCAACAATCTAGCCAGAATGTTCTTGAAGCCTCTTCAGACTGGGAAGTAGTAGAATTAAATATCTGCAAAATATTATAGTGTTTGCAATGTTACAATCTGCTGTTACTGACATTGTAAAGTAGTTTGCAATCTAGTTTCCATTTTCATATCTTCATTTTAAAATCATTAACCCTCTAGGCTTGCCATTCTCTTTGTTGAAAAACATATCTGTTGATAATACATATTTGCAAAATTTCAGCCAATTGCCAAAGACTTATTCCCTTTAGCAGGACTAGAACTCCACTCAAACTTTGAAGCTTAAGACTGATAAGCAGGTTCTCTTTAGAGAGGAGTAAATCCTTCACTGAGTTTGCAATACAAGGGTTTTTTCCAGTAAATACTGGAAGAGTCTGAGTGCTGTATTGAGCATATAAAATATATGCTTGGAAGAAAAGTTAAGTGTGGTTCAGGTAGAGCACATTTAACTTGTCCCGACAGTACTTTTATTTTACAGCGTCGCCTTTAGTCTTTTAGTTATTGGTTCAAACTCTTTCCAGGATTTCTTTCTTTCTTTCTTTAATTGAGGCAGAATTAAAATGATCTCAGACCTTGAAAGCTGCTTAAACCCCTAACCTCTGAAAGCCGCATACATTTTACATTATCTGAAATATTAGCCTGCCTTACATTATTTTGAAAATAAATAAATAAAAATAACATAATTTTTGCAGTTAAGTAGCCAAGATTGGGTTAGCATAATTTATTAATATCTTGCATTTAAGGTTACATATCAGGAGATAGGATAGTAGTCTTGATAAATCCAGACTCTTCAGAGTTTCCAAATCTGAATAAGTTTTAAGACTTTTTAAAAGACTAAATAATAACTATTAGGAAAAGTGACATTGGCTACATGTAAAGTGAACTGTGACCATACACACTACATAATACCCTCGGATCTCCTGATCTCTAAAGTCAAAAAGAACAGACATTTGGCCTAGGCTAAATGTTCTTTCCCTGGAAAGCAGGACACCCAGAAGAATAGAAAAATGAGAGAGAAAAAGGCATGACTATAACAAAACTCTTATCTTGAAAGTTTATTTTCCCTACACTTTCCCTTTGGAAAGTAAGGAAACTTTCTCTTGGAGATGTTAGGAGATACTACAGTATATCCCCGTTGCACTGTGATCCTTTCATTACGACCTTGCAGATTTGCAAGGAAAATTATGCGCAGTTCAGTTTCAGGCATTTGTGAGGTTCCCCAGCCAACGCATGCGCAGTGCCTCTGCTTCACCAAGGGGCGGTGCTGGCAGTCCCTCAGGGGCAGGACTGGGCCGACCCCATGGGAGGAATTGTTTTTTAACTAAAAGAGGAGATTTTTAGATTAGATTTTAGGAAGGAATTTTTCACTGTGAGAATGGTGAGATGGTGGAATAGATTGACCAGAGCCTTTGTAGATGTTCCATCCCTGGAAGTGTTCAAGGCCACGTTGGATGGGACCCCAAGCAACCTAATCTTGTGGGTGGCATCCCTACCCATGGCAATGGAGTTGTATCTAGATGGTCTTTAAGGTCCCTTCCAACTCAAACTTTTCTGCGATTTCTGAAGTTTTATTTCTGTCCTCATATTTCACATTGTCAAAAGCTTTCAGTAATAAAGAACTATCACAGTGATTTCATGTGGAAAAGTATTTGATAAATCATAAAATCATAGATTTCATAAACATGAATGAAAAATATGATGTTATTTCACAGTTCATGGCAAGTCGTGAATAATCAGATATAAACTGTCAGTAATTTAATATATTTACAAACTTTCAGTTTGCCACAGTGATCAAAGATTAATCTGTTCAGAGCATTTAAGGTCTGCAGGTACATTCACCCTGCCTGCTCTCTGACAAGGCAAACTTTTCCATTAATTGCTCTTGTACTTTGATTGCTCTTGACACAGTTCATCAAACTCAGCCTCTTAACTTTCTTGTTCCTACTTACACTCACAATAAATTTATCATCTTTCTAGCCTCTTACTCATCATTCCCTTCACCTGAAAAACACTAAGCACCTGAAAAACACTAAACATCTCATTAAACAGGGTTGAGATAGACACTATCACAGTCAGGCAGTGTAACTCCACATATTTATTGCTTTATGTGACATAGCTGCCTGTGACAACAGGGCATAGGACTCCACAGTCCCTTCCAGTGCTTGTCCCCACGTGATGGAGTGCAGCACACAATGAAACAGAGAGGGGAGAAGTCTGGCACGTGGAGTCATTTCAACCCTCCTGTTCCTTGCATTTCTGCTAACCCCCAAGCTGGACACTGCAGTAACAAAACCTTGGAATGACTACCTGTAAAAATCTTTGGTTGAAGTGGGGCAGGAGGATCAGCTTTTGTCTGCATAGGATTGCACCACAGTGACAATAAAACCACATGCCCTTAAGATAATAACAAGAAAAATTAGCATCATGAGTGCATAAGTGGGTAATATTTTTAGCATCCGGGTTTATCAAGCACAGCCACTCTTAATTCTCCTCATGTTTCACTGGCACTGGTGTCACATACTCTTAAATTGATGTGTGAGGAAAGAAATGATATGAAAGAACAGCAGGAGGCAGATGTGACACAGTGTAAAAAAAAATTGGAGATGAAAAGATGCTTGAGAGGCTGTAACATTTCCTTCAGAAGGAAATGAAACATATGAAAACTAATGTAACTACTACAAAACTTTTTAACAGTCCATTTCATATTTCCGTCTGTCTTAACACTTGTATAGTTACATAGGAACAATATTAGACGTACAGGTCTTCAGTAAGCTGTATGTGTCAATAGACATGTATTTGTATTCATCTACAGATGTTTGGCAAAGATACACAGAGACTTTCTGTTTAGTACAGTGGAGAGGGCTCGACAATCCATATCAAGTTTCCTGGTTTCTCTAGGGTTAGCCAGAGCAAAACAAGGCAGCTGACAAGAGCCCTAACTATTCACACAATTGTCTCTGTGCTTCCTGCTTGAGCAATGAAATGGAAAATGGGAAATGGTTGTGTTGCAGATCTCAGCAAGGGTTCTCTTTTCATATAGGATTTGAGCTATGTATTTTTGAGTAGATTATGGCTTGCTTTCCTTAATCTTTTTCCCCCACTCGCCAAAGATACCAATATTGGACACTGTAACATATGATGCAGTTTTGACACAGTCCTCGTTAAAGAGCTGAAATGGCAAGAAAATTTCAACAATCATTCTCCTAGCTTCATATACTTTTTCTCCTTAGGTTACAAAGGTGAGCTGCATAAAAGAAAATTAGTATACAGTAAGTTTCTGCTGCATTGCAACCGCTGCTTTACGGCCCCACGGATTTGCGAGGAAAATTTCTTGCAATGTTCCTTCAGCCGTTTCTGAGTATACCCAGCTGACACGTGCAGTGCCTCTGCACTGCCAAGGGGCGGTGCCGGAGCTCCCTGTGGGGCGGTGTCAGCCCAGCCCCAGAGGGAGGGCCAGGAGTCACGCTGTCCTCTGTTACTCTAAGCGTAGGCAAGGACTGACCCCCCCAGGCATGTGTTACTGTTTCCATGGCTACAGGCGGGGAAGGGAAGTGCCCCAGGAAAGTGGGGCTGGCCGCGGCGGCCAGCGGGACGTGCTCACTCTGCTGCCGTAGCTGAACCCCCCACTGTGGAGTGTGGGGCCGGCGAGCAGTGCGGGGCTGGCGTGTGGCAGGCACGGGCACCAGGGCTGGGGAGGGGATGGGAGCAGCGGCACGGGGTTTGGGCTGTGAGCATGCACAGTCAGCAACTGCGGAAGTGGCAGCACAGACGAAGAGAAATCTAGGGACTGTCGGGGGAGTCTCCCTAGGAAGAGAGGGCACAGAAACACTTCCCTTTCCTCCTCTGTGCTGCGAGAGCCCCTGGGGAGGAGTCGAAGAGGGTTGACATTTCGTGAGACCTTTGACATGATCCGTTTCTCGCAAATGCAAGGGTATAACTGTACAAAAGACAGGCTGGAGAGGAACAGAGTACTTCATATCAAAAAGATATCTAATATAGACTTATCTTCATCATCTAGGTTCCCTTTAAAGTCAATATGACAAACAGGCAATTCCAAGGCACATTTTTATCTTATATTAAAGCTGATGTCAGATGAGTTACACTCTTACTTTTCTCACGTGATTATGAAGATTGGCTTGTATAAATCACTTTCACAAGAAAATCCAAATTGCAAAACCTCATATTAAATGAGATGAATTCTTTCCACCTGCTTTCCCACAGAACATCAGCACACTTACCTATCTTTTGACTCAGACTGGAATTTTTAAAGTTACTTTGATTTTTTTTTTAGATTTTCTCCATTCGCATCTTATACACAAACCTACTAAGCCGGTTCGAAAGCACCACAGAACTTATCTTTACACATTCCCCCTTTATCTCTCTTATCCACCATTCACCTTAGTTTTCCCAGCCCTGTCCTCCTAGTCTCCCTTGCTGAGAGCTCAGAAATGGCTCATTCTTAAAACCAAATTTTATCACCTCTGACTTAACTGACTTGTTGCCTACCTCACAATCACATCTAAAGATAAATCCTATCTATTTACTACACTCAGTCTGTATCCTACCCTTTCTTTGCTGCAGATTTATGTTTTCTCCATCTCATAAAACTGATACAAGTTTTTCTATAAACCATAGTGAAATTCATCTTCCTCTGCTTCACTTTATGAATTTCTGTGTTGAGTATCTTATGATAACATTTCCTGTGAAGGATAGTTTGTAAAGTAATAGCATTGCTTTCTAGTATAGCTATTCCTCTCCTATGAACTAAGGAATGGTTTGAGAGACCCTACAACTTTCCCAAATCATTTCCCAAGTCAGATGTGTGTGTTGAATACACAGGAATACTTTAAACATTAAAGATTTTGACAGAAGTTCATCCATGAAATGCACAAACACCCAACAAAAGCAAATAAATGTTCCTCCTGTTTCTCATCGATGTACTAGGTTCACATTTCAATCACAGCAGGCACAGAGAACTCAGTTCACAGGTTCACAGATTATTCTGAGTTGGAAGGGGCCCACAAGGATCATCTAGTCCAACTTCCAAGTGAACGCCCACACAAGGATCAAACCCACAGCCCCAGAGCCATGGGCACCACGCTTTGTCCATCTGAGCCTCCCATCAATGTGAGATAGTACAGCACAAATGTGTACTAAGATACACATGTAACTATTAATCATACAGCTCCCATTCTACACTGGTGTTGCTCCAACCATATTTATCTGATTGCCTCAGAAAATGCCTTTAATAACTTGCATATAAAAAAACGTACTCCTTCACTTTGCACTTTCATTCTTTGATATTTCCGTAATACAGTCAGGTATCACAGTATTAGCAGTATTAGCAAGGTTGGAAGAGACCTTGGAGATCATCAAGTCCAACCTGTAACCCAACACCAACCCATTGTCTAAACCATGGTACTAAATGCCTCATCCAGCCTACTCTTAAACACCTCCAGGGATGGCGACTCCACCACCTCCCTGGGCAGACCATGCCA
>WEKX01003274.1:11154-51773 GCA_013390025.1 Pitta sordida
CCGGGGAAAATCCCTTTTCCACTCAATTGGGAACAATGGTGCAGGAAAGCCGCCCATGCCACTGTCCCGGTGTCTCTCTGGGGTGCTAGACGTGGTCTCTCCATACTTGGGGTAGACGAGTATGTTTTGGAGAGTCATTCGAGAGTCTCAGACACCATGTCTAACCTGAGAGTGTGTAAATCTTTCATAACTGCCCCTCTCTTGGAGTGGGGCAGGTGCCCAGTTGTGCTAGGAGAGGACCTGCAGCTGCGTCCACCATGCCCACCTCGCCTGGAGCGGAGCTGCTGTGGCAGTGGCTGTGTGGGTAATTTGCATATTTGTGACTGCCTAATTTGAATATTCACGTATGTCAGGTCGTGCAGGCGCAGTCGCGAAACGGGCCTCCTTAATCGCTGAAATTCACTAAGAGGTGAAGACACAATAAGGTGGGCGTGAAGTGGAAGAGGGTTGACTGTACAATATCTTCAGGTTAATATCATATTTGTTTAAAATATACATATTTTGGTATCAGAGAATTTGCATATTTAAATTATAAAAAAACCCCAAACATTATATTACCGAACCTGGAGTGTTTTGTTCTAGCACTGTGCTTGGCAACTGCTCCTGTTATGAAATAAAACCCAGCATTAGATGTGTATTGAAAATATTTATTATTAATATCAGGATACACATATGAAGTAGTTTTTGCCTATGCTTCTGTCTATTCTTTTAATGAATCCTTCCATACCAAGAGAGGTATATTTTATAAAGAACTAGTAAACAGAACAAAATCAAAATATTTTCTAAACACTCATTTCAGATGAAATGAAATTTTTACCTTCTTCAGAATTTAGAATGAAATTTCTTTTTATCAAAACTTCCCACAAATTCACAAGCATTCACTATTTTTTATCTATGGCTTGTGTTGTTAAGGTTAGAGCAGCTGCTCAGGTGTCTTTTTATCTTTAATGTGATACATCCAGTTTGCTTCCCAAACTTTTCAACATTAACCCAAATAAATCTTCTCATGAGGTCTACTTTAACACTCCAATGAATAAGACCTGACTGTACCCTACATTCTCTAAGAACATGTGGACAGATATACTGCCATTTCTTATCCAGGTGTCCCAGTCTTTCTTGTACTCTACGCCCTAATCTGCCAGGGATGCTACATCTCCTTTGTCCTAAATCAGAACTGAAAGCTCGCTTATTTCTCCTTTGTGCTCTTGGTCACTTTGGTTGGTAGTAGACACCATGAAATTCAACAAACAAATGTCTTTTGTAAAGGGCCTCGAAATGTCATTGCATGATAAGGCGATACAGACTAAAGACAACTCAGATATCAAGAATTAATCATGGACATTGAGTGATTCTGTATCCATGGAAAAATCAACTTTATGAGTGCTAAGGACTCAGAAATTTGGCAGAACACAATAGATTTGCTACTGGACTAAATACCAGATAACTACAGAAGACAGCAAACCAAATGAGAAATTCTCTCTTGACATAGAGAAACCCTGCATATTCACAGTTCACATATTCACGTATTCAATTAGTCACGGTTGGATTTTCAGCGAGTTGTGTGTCCATAAGCATGCCATAACATTCCCAACCCTGGATTCCACATCTGGGAGGCACCAAAAGGCACTTCCGCCATTTTAATGAGGTGCTACAGTGCGAGTCACGCTCCCAGGACTGCCCTCCAGACATAATTAGTGAAGGGTGCGTGGCTACGGGCAGGGGTAAATGAATATTCATGGGTTCAGTATCTTCATGGATTGCATAACTCACAGGACCTGCCCAGATCCATCCCCCTGCAACTTCCGGGGATGCTCTGTACTTCCAAACAACTCTTGCTAGCTGAAGCACTTCCATAAAATCCTATCTGTGATAAAAACTTAGTCCTTAGTACAAGATTTTAGCAAACATCCCAACAGAGTAGTATACTGATAACATTTTTTAAGTGAGGAAAGAAGATAACTTTTCCACAAAGCAGAATTATGTAAATGTTGTGGACAGGATGGTGCTTTTTCCAGTGTGTTAAGACTATTTTATTTTATTAAAGGCTAATCCCCACCAACACAAAGAGCCCAGTGAGGACTGGAGGAGCAATGCCAGGCAGGAGAACCCAAGTAATTGAATCTAATCTGAGGGAAAAGTTGCTCAGTGAATTGGCGGTTCACTAAAACCAGCGAGGGGAGTGGTTATGCTACAGTCCCAGGGTGAAACACTCCAAGGTGACACAGTGAAAGAAACGCTCTTGCATGGCCACATTCCACACTGAAGGGAGAGGTTGTGCTTGAGTGTTTGAGACTCATTGTGGGGTGAAGAAAAAGAATATTTTTGGAGACAGTAAAAAACTTTCAGAGGGGATGTTTTAAAGAAATTGTGGGAATGTGTGGAATTTATTATGGGATGTTTACTGGAAGGACGCAAAGTGGAGAAAGGGAGGTATCTAGGTGGCCCGGGGAGGAAGAGGAGTGACAATATAGAGGGTAGATCAGACAAAAGGGATTAATCAACTGGAAACAGGCAATGATTCGCTATACCTGTCTGACTATGTTCTGTGCTTGATCCCCACATTTTATTCTACACACACAGTTAATTCTATTATAGCTATCTTCTGAATGGATGCACTTTTGTTCTGAGAGGGCACAGGTAAATGCAAGCAAACATTATGCTGGACTGCTTGGCAAATGAGAAATCTGAACAAAGCAGAAAGCAGCCAGGCTGTGGTGCTCCAAGACCCCTATATCCATATGTCAGCAGCTGGGGAGACCTGGGATCCCATAGCTAACCTGTCAGCAAACTGAGAGTCTAAGACTGGCTATTAAACTGCTCTGTCGTACATAGGTGTGTGTGTATATATATAGATATATGCATGCATATGACTAATGACATATTTGTGTGAGCCTGGAGATGGAGAGCCATAGGAACCCACTGTGTTCAGCTACCAGATTCTGCAACCTCAGGCATCATCAAAAAAAAATAATCAAAGGTTGTAAACTTAAAAATGTCTGCATTCACAAACATTAACATACATGTGTTTAGCATCTGAGTTGGAAAAGAGAAAGATATAAAAAAAATAGATGGCTTTGAAAAAGGAATCTTTCAGTAACTGGAGAGGTCACATGCGTGGGGAGAAAGCCAAAACCTGAAAGCAATAAAAGGAGCAATCTGGACAGTGTTTATGTGGGACTGATGGAAAATGAGGGAGGCAAAAAAAAAAAAAAAAAAAAGCAGAAAGATTCAGACAGAAGCAGGACGAAGAGCGAAAAAAAAGAATGAGAAGAATCTAACAGATGAAGAGCTTTGTGAAAGGTCTAGGGAAACAGAAATGTAAGACTAGATGCAGCACATTTGACATATGGGAGAGATAATACCTTACCTATCTAGAAAGGCCAATGCAAAAGTGGAAATAATCAGGCATGATGAGGACAGTATGAAATTATCTACTGTGATGAGATAGAAAGAAGCAAAAAATAACTGAAAAGGAAGACCATCAATCATGATAGAGAAATGGGATTCCCTCAGGAACACGACCTTGAGAGATAATTCTTTTTAGAGTTTATAACTACATGGGGTTTTCCACAATTCTTCACTTCGTGTTTCAAATGATCAAAGTTATAAAGACAAACTATCTTAGCACTTGAAACTACTTTGCAGTAAAGTTTTCCAACATATTATTCATAGGTTCTGAAGCCAGTTTCTAGCCTTTTCCCATCTGACATATCTTAAATATTATAAAATGTGTATGAAAATTCTAGTAAATATTTAAATACAGACATGCCAGCACCTCAGAACTGAAGTACCATAAATAAATGTTAACATTTATTTAAATAAAGAATAGCCAATTTTGATGAATAGCAAAGCAAGTAGCCTGCTGCTGAGATTCCAGGAAATTACTGTGTAGCCATTCTGGGGAAAAAGATTATAAAAGTGAAACACAATGAGAGTCTATTACTCATCCTTCCCACACAGTCCAGTAGGAAATACACTTCTAACATGAAGTTTCATACGAACTTGCTGATGGCTCTTCTTCACTGCTTTGTTGGAGCAGTCAGTGTCACTGGACCTAACTTCTAGTCTGTGTTTCAGTCTTGCAGAGTATTTCCAACATGGCTATGAGGGGAGAGATATTCAGTCTATCAGAGCCAACAGACACAATGAGCTGTGCTTTCTGAAGTATACCTTTGATACTTTACCACATGTTCCGTTCTGAGTTTTTTGCTACTTTATGCACAGCTACTTACTTGGGTTTAGGTTTGTACAACACATCATGGTGAGGTTGATACAGGAGTGTTTCATGGTTCCACTATTTCATTTTAGCAGGTTTTCTGTAGTGCTCTTCTCCCAGCTTTCTTTGTGATTATGATGCGCATGATTCCCCATTGGGTAAACAGACAGCAAGGAAACAGACCATGCTCCTAACTAAAGTGGTAGAGAGAATTTCATCTGCCTCTGCACAATCCTGTGATCCAGGCAGCTGTACACTGCCAGACAATAGCCAAATTTCCTGACCTGCTACAAGCACTGCAACAGCTCTCTTTGGAGAGGGCAATAAGGGAAGACATGCCTCTCTGTATTCAGCGTTTCCTTTGGAAGAGAGTTTGCATATATTCCCAGGCTAATAAACTGGAGTGTTCAGGCTGAAGTATGTGCCCACAGATTGTAGCTGCCCTTTGCAGCTCCTACTGAAATATCAGCTGTGTTGTTTCTTTTTTGTTGTTGTTTTTTCCTCTGGACAGCATCTCTTGCTCACAGTGAAAATTAGGACACGCTGCCTGATATTCTGGAAAGGTGCTAAAAGATACAATTCCACATAACAAGTAATAATAAACCCCCCGCTATTTCCATTGAAAAACAGTAAGGCAACATTATAATTAATTAGACTTTCAATCACAACCAACCAACAGCTACAAATATGTATTACACACACAGACAAAAAAAAACACATTAAAGAGCAACATTTTCATAAATGAGCCTTTCAATAATTAAGAAGTCCAAGAATTAAAGTTTCTTGGGGGATTTCAGTTTGCCACCCTAGCTTCACTGGCCTTAATTACACGATCTAATTCTATCTTCCACAGGGTTCTGGTTTCACGCAGAATTTATGATGGTGGATGCTCACTTAATATGTATCTATACAATATTCTGCTATCTCGATGAACAGACAAAAATATCTGTAGTTATCATTAGCCTCAAAGATTATTCAACTCTAGACATTAATAGCATTTCACAAACTGGTTTATTTTCTTTATATCTGATTTGGTGCACGAAGAATTGAGGAATACTCAGAAAATAAGTCAGATAACTAACTATGCTGAACTGCTTAGAATACAAATTTTAAGACAATTTTGTTTTATGTATCCCATCTAATACTCAAAGTAGCCTTCTCAGTGACCTCTGTCCCAGCTAAGGTCAGCATTTCTCCACAGCATCAAGTTATGTCTCAGTAAACAGAAACACTACATTTGAGACCCTTTGTAGAAAGGATGGTAAAAACACATAATTTGGGAAATGTAAGAGTTTCTGTTTTCTCCAGTGTCTTTTCCCAGAGTGATTCAGCAGACCCCTGGTGGTTATAACAAATTTCCTTCTACAGGCATTGAAGTCACTAACATTATACTCTCTTGCTTTTGAAACTTAGACTACACATCTCCTTTTTTTTTTGGTTAGGTTACAAGTCAACTACTTCGTGTGTGTGGCAGGAGGGTCTACCCCAAAAGCCCTAAAATCCGATCAGAGAACTCAAGCAGTGCAAGCCATCATGCAAGCTACCTGTGATGAGTTACTAGTAGTCCCACAGCGCAGTTTTGGTGTTGAATTATACTAATACCAGCTAAATATATACTAAACACACATCCTGCTTTTTGAAGCTGAATGTGACAGATAAGCTGGTAGCTGGCCTGTAAATTCGTAACTAGCAGTCAACCACTTTATACTATAAAAATCCAGTCCCCTTTCATACAGGCAGGTTCTTCTAAAATAACCCTTCTTGGGAGTGGGGGTGTAGGTTCCTCCCTCAGGTGGGGATGCCCCACAGGGATGCTCCTCAAAGCTGAGGAAAAGAGATTTCCTTGCATGGGTGAATTACATCAAATCTCTACTTAATAATTATTTCTTTCTGCTAGCTTTAATATAATTGCTTCAACAATAGTTTCAATATAATGCATTATCCTATCTTACACTGTACTGGTAGCAGCTCTAGCATGTATATTGTGTAGTAAGTAATTCTGATTAAGATTTTTTGTCTGACCTATTATTTATAATAAATGATTAATCTTATATAAATACAGTCGGCCCACTTGCACTTCGCGCCCCCCATATTGCAGCTTCACATCTTAGGGGTATGATTTTTTAGCGATGAAGGAGGCCCCCTGTCACAACTGTGCATGCACAACCTGGCATGCATAAATATTCAATTAGGCAGTCATGAATATGCAAATCAACCCTCACAGCCACTGCAGCGGCTCAGCCGCTCCACTTGCCCTGTCCTGCCCGCAGTGGCCTCATCGCTCCACTCGCCCTGGCCCAGCCGTGGCTGCTCCATCGCTTCCCCACCCACCCGGCACGGCCGCCGCGGCAACCGATATACAGCAACACAGTGCAAAAAAAGCGCCGGGGAGCCGTCTGAGGGTGCAGGGCAAAGCTGCATATTAATGCGCTGCCATTCAACACAGAAGTAGGGCTTCGCGGAACCGGATTAAGACAGTGGGTCCGCGACACAGGAGACTCGACTGTATTCCCAGTTTGCCATCATTCAAACTTGTGGGACAAAAGTAGGTCAATCATACCTCTGCAATTCCTTAAATTTAAACCATTGACATGAGGTTGATTGGATTCAGCTGCACCTTGACTCCTCTCTGAGATGGAGTTTAGAAAGCAAGGGAATCCTTTCTGCACCTCTTGACCCAATGGAAGAGCTTTTTTCTTTAATACATTTTGTCTAAGCCTTCCACTCACACCTGCAACAGTGTGCATATATATAAATATATATATATATACACACAACACTGACATATGTCAAGCCAAAGAAAGAAGTAGTCTATGTAAATGTTTTTTTACATAGATTAAGTCTAGTAGAATCAAGACCTTTTGAGAATTTGTTATGAAGTAACATCTGTATGTTGTCTGTCATGTCCAGTGTAAACATTTTCACTTGTGGAAATGAGTAGGTTGATTATGCAATCAGAGTAGGGACAGTCACACTTCTTGATTAGATATTGAAGAATATGAAAGAATAAGAATAAATTTACACAAAATACTGTAGTGATGCTTTACGACTACTGCATTTGCAAACAGCATCATGATAAATGGGGAGATATTATACAATCATTTGGAATCCATATGACACTTCCTGGCGAAAATTCCTAAGTGAAGTGTATTGGTGTCTGCTGCTGAATAATAACATTTTTTCTATAGAGAAGAAACCGTTTCAGCTGACTAAAAATAAATGGTACCCACACTCTGTAGCTTTCACATTATTTCCTGACTCAGGCAAGTTGTTTCTTGTATTTTAAAGCTCTACTAGAATTTGGCATATACATAATTCTACTCTGGAATTTTTCATTAAATCACTTTCTCTTGAGAAAGAAAATTTTACCTGTCTTTCCAAACAACTGAAGTTATGGAAAGATTGTTTCCACCATTTCTTTGTGAGAAAAATCATAGAATTACAGTATTGACCTGAGTGGTATGACTAATTTTTTAAGGGCAGACATACTTTCATAAGAAGTATGTTTCCTCTAAATTCAGGAAGAGGGAATAGCTCAGTTTCTTCAATTGATGGTCTGAGAAGAAAGTGAGGATATACAAGGCTTTCCTTTTATTGATTCAGTGAGCAGCTATGTAAGATTTGAGTTTAATTAGTAGTGAGGAATTCTGTAAGTATCTAGAGGGAAAAATAATTGGAAAAACAGTTATTATAGTTAATATTTTAATTAATTGGAAGATCAAGTAAAATAAAGAGGGGTAAATGGACTTCAAAAATCTCAAGGCTCTCTTGAAAAGAAAATCTAAGCTGAAGTAAGCAAGATAAGGTAGAGATGCTGGAGACAATAGTTATAGATAGATTGTTCTCTGAAGCAGGGCTAATACAGGACCAAGAGCTCAGAGTGACAGCATCATTAGAGGCATTGATGAAGATATTTCCCAGCTGCTGATTCCTACTGAATTCCAGGCTCTGCAATTGCTGAGAGCTGCTATCTTGCAAAAAAGAAAGTTGTAACTGATAACATGATTGACAACACATATCTCCTTGAGAGACAGTATCTTTCACTTGCTGCAGAGTCTTAGCCTTTACCTTTGGGGAGAAAAAATTGCAATCCAATTAGCTATACACCCTTGATATTGTCCTAACCAAAAGAACAAGGGGAGAAGAACTGGCTGTCCTTGTAAACAGCTACAGAAAAACTCGAACAACTAAAATATTGCTAATCTAACATTGCCTTGGTTAGGTGGAAGCTGAATAAATAACGCTGTTTCTGCTATCATCAATGTCATAATGTTTTTCATCTTTGTGTGTACACTTCAAATTGTTTTCCCTTTTCTCAGTCTGACAAAACAAAGCAGTATATTTAGTAGCTTATTCGGAAAACACATCCTAGTAAGTGCATCTTAATGGTCTGAAAGCACAAAAGGAATCATAGAAACACATGGGAGTAGTTTATGTTCATATGAAAAGAAATAAAAAAGATTAGTGTGGGAAAATCAAAAAAGTTCTTATTGGAACAAGGAAGAGAAGGCAACAGAAAGTGTTCATAACTATATTTGATCAATAAAAACAAAAGAATGTAAAAAGATTATAAAAAAAGGGTAGCCTTTTCCCCAAATCTTTACATGAAAGACAAATAGTGAAGACTAAATTAATAGAATTAATTTTACAACCATATTAAAATGCACTGATCAAGAAAACCTTATGAAAGAAGATGCAGCTCAGTCAAATGTTAGCATTGGATTAGAGATTGAAAATACTAACTTTGAAGATTTTAGGAAATTAGCCATTTCAATTCTGACTATGAGTAAGTATTTATCAAGGGCCTGTCAGAGAAGTAAAAAAACACCCAAACAAATGAACCAATGAAAAGCTCTTAGGGCCAGTGAATCACTTAGTCAAATTACTAACTTCAGAGCTAAGCATTAACCACAATATTTATGAGTTCCTAGAAAATAAGATAGTAAAAGAATGGACCTATATCTGTCTAAAAGAATTCATGTCAAGCCAACCTACTTTCTGTCTATGACAAGTCAACTGCAGAAAAGGGAAATTGCAGATATGATATACCCCGAATTTTAATTACAGCTTCTGACACTATTCTATATAATATTCTCATAAGAAAGCTAAAGCACAAAATGTAATCACAATCAGATAGGTTGACAATCCAGGAGGATTTCAAGTAGGACTAAGCTGGGAACTAGAACGGTTGAGATCTACCAAGCACTTCACAAAGTCCATTTGTACCTACTGAGAGTAGAGGGGTTCTAAGCACAATGAAAGTTGGAATTAGAATTATTTTTAGACTAGGGGATTAAAATTTCACCAGCTGGTTGGAATTAGTCGAGGCAAGCACCAAGTGTTATACCTGGAAAATAGCAATCAAACAGTCAGAATACACGGAGTAAAAAGGTAAGCAGCAATTGAGCAGATAAAGATGCAATAATTGTGCACAATTCAGCAACAGTGAGCTCCAGTATCCTCTTTTCACAACAACACTTTAAGGACGATGAAAATAAAATGAAGAAAATTGCAGTGAACAGAAAAAGGAAATAGAAAAATAATAGAACATATAACTTGCAAGCAAAGATTTCAGTAATCTGTAGTTCAAGTAATAATTAAAGTTGAGAAAACCGAGTATGACACAGTAATATTCTTTCAACATGCAAAAATATGTTTTAAAAAAAGCATGATTAGTGCCCATTTTAGAGTAGAGAAGAAACCAATGTAATTTGCAAAAAAAGTACTATCAACACTGCATAGTCAAAAACTTTGCAATTGTTAGGGCAAAAGGAATTAGGAGTATTACTGAATCAGTTATTTGGAAGTTTTTAAGTACAGATATATTGCTGTCCAGCTTGATACAGCTCAGAGACTGAACTAAATTACTTTTCTTCTTCATGTCATCTATTTGAATCTGTCATTATTGACCACTACAAATGAATCAAGTATAAGCAAGTAATATATGCCACTTCTAGTATCAGAGATTCCTAAACTAATAACTGCTGACGAAGCCACTACAAGCTTTTAATTTATCTGAATTATTAGTGAAAATCCATTAGTGCTGGAGGTGCCAACTTAGTAGCTGCAGACTTTCCCACGTTTAACTAACAATATATATTTTAAATAAATGGACAATTAGTGACCAGGAGGAATACAATGGTAAATTTGTCTTTGAAATGCTGTGCTAACAAGGCTGATACTTGAGGAACCATTACAGCATTGAATGGATTGTTAAACCCACCATATTAAACTATGAAGAAGTTGTGAATTTCATCTTTGAGATCACCTGAATTTCTGAGATAATTGGGACAACAATTTTATCAAAAAGAATGCATGTGCAAAGTTGACTCAGGTTGCCCCACATGCTTCCACAGCCCTTCTGAATAACACAAGTTCTGTTTTGATATCCAGACAGTGTGGACAAGCTGAGACCTTCTGCATGATACTATTATGTGGACATCCAGCCCAAAAATCATGCTTTAAAATTTTTTCACGTAAGCACACAGTATAGCACAACAGAAGAAATATTCCTGTTGATCTGGAACCAGATTCAAACCAGTCATGTCAAGCTAAAAAAAATGGGACTCCCATGAGTTTCAGCACAGATGTAACATTTCTGCAAGCATAAATACAGTTTCATGTTCCAAGAAACAATGAAGGTTTAAAAAAACAGAGCATTATGGTAAATGCATAATGCAACAAGAAACTTAAAGAAAAAAACCCTCTAAAATGTCATAAAGAAATATAAAATCTGAGAAATACTCAGAGTAGTCAAATTTTATGTAGAAGTGGATTTAGTGTAGTTATAACCAAAAGGTCATTATTGTTCCTGGGGAAATCACCAGAGATATTTCTTTTAATACAAATAAAGTGGGATTTCATTTTTAAATTACGTCCTTCTGAAGATGTATTTCTACTCCAAGGGTAGTGGCTCTACTCTAAGGGAGTTTTACCCTGGTTTAAATTTTGCATTGGTAACGCAATGTTAACCCCGTGTTTGAGCACACAAACAAACCACACAGTTCTAAGTGCTGAACAACACCTGCAACTTCAGAGGGACATTGACAGACTACAGAAATGGGCAGAGTCCGACAGTATGACATTTAACAAGACTAAGTGCCAGGTTCTTCACTTCGGACATAACAATCCCATGCATTGCGATCGGCTGAGGGATGAATGGTTGGAGAGTGGTGAAATGGAGAGCAATTTAGAAGTTATGATTGACAGAAAACTCAATATGAGCCAGCNAGGCAGCACAGAGTAAAATTGTTACTGTGCTGGATTTAAAAATGTAACAGTTTTGTGATTTCTAGCATAGCATTTTGAAGTAGACTCAGGTACTCAGAATATAGGTACATTTATAGCCTTATTGCTTTCTACTAAAACACTTTAGTTTGCTGAGAACAAAATTCCTCTTTTTAACTTTCTGGGTTTTGCATCCCCAGTGAGCTCACTCAGAGTTTGGGAATAGATTTTGTTTGGGTACTTTTTGGAGCTGACTCTTTGCCAAACCAAGAGAGAACCAAAAACCCCCACCCATTTGAGTATAGCTTGTACATCACCAGGAACTTCTATAGAAACAATTATCTGTCACATTAAGCTGTTATAAAATGTCAAAATGTCACTTACAATAAACATTTTTTTACTTGTAAACTTGATTCTTTATCTTGAAATGCCAAAGTCTTTCAGGGGAAAAATATAATTAGAAGTTTCTGTTTGACCTAGTACTTTTATTTTAATAATAAACTTTGGCTTATTACCACAGAGAGATCAGACACATGTAGCCTCTTGTTTTGCAAGACACAGTCTACATTTCTCAGTGATTTTTCTGTATTAATATTGCAAAACTCTACCTCTATTTTTTAATTAAGGAAGTCAGACTTGTTACTATACCATTGTCAATTAAAATACAAACAAGAATTTGGCTACATTTGAAGTGGATGTTCATATGCATTTTCTTCATTGCCCATTTTGCCGGATCACATCTAATACCTAAATAAAAATTAAAAATAAAATGTAAATGAGAAAACTACCCTACTTATGACATTGTGTTACTGCTTATGTATCATGGCAGTGAAGAGAAAAGGTATTGATAGCATCCCAGATTGTGCAATATAAACTATATATCAGCAGATATTGAATTACACAGAATAGATCTATTTATCCAATTCAAGCTCTGAAGAATTTGTTCCACTTTAGAAAAACGTAAAAGGACATGTAAAACCAACTGCAGTAAAAAGCACATCATACTTTTCACTTTAAGAAGTGAAAAGCCTCAACAGACCTACTTAGATTAAGAGGTTCAGTTTCATTTAGCCAGAGTACAGAGAAAAAAAAAGTATCGTATTTTTCTGTTTTATCTAGAAAAAAACCCCACCACAATTAAAATACCTTTGTAACTACTGATTTTCCTAAGTACATGAAATTATTCCATGGCTTACCACAACATAAATACCGGTGACAGTCCTAGTAAAAGGTAATTAGCATATCCAATGATCCATAAAGCACATAGCTTTCAGTATAGAATTTAATTGCCACTGTCCCACACTAGGCTGGATATTAGGTTGAGATTTATGACACAAAGAAAGGATTATGATCTTCACACAAACACATTTTCTAGACTACTCAAGTAGACTGAGAAGCATAAAAGGCCTTTATGATGGTATAGAGAAAAGCAATTCAATCATATGTGCAGGTTGCAGAATCAGAGGACTGTTACTGCCACCAGCACTCCTAGCGCAAGAAGAGTTATTACTTTACAGAGAAACTAATTTATACCAATAGACAAAACCAATCCAAACCACACTGCAGATCCTACCTAGAAGATTTTGAGTCTTACTCATCTTCAAAGTCACACGCAGCAAGAAGATATTAAAATGAAATAACCTTGACTGATCTCATGGAGTTATAACTAAATTTAAAATGGAACATATTAATGTAAACCCTAAATTACAAATAAAGAAATAATTTCAGAACATATGCTATTTACTTAGAGAAATTTATTTTTTTAAGGTGTTAAAAAACTTAAATGACAGATGCTTAACCTTCTGGTAAAGCTAAAATAAATGTTTTCTTTGTTACTTTGAACAAACTTGCAGCTTAATTTACAGATGAAAAGAGAATGGACATGAGAAACTTACTGAAATGAATTGCTGTGTTGATGTGGTAAAGTCTTTGTGAAGGTAAAGATGATCTAGGCTGACAGAGAAAACACATACAGAAGCGTGTGGAATACTATGTGATTTCAATCATTCAACCTTTTTTTGTTATTGGAATTTGCTCCCATAGTGTTGAATGTCTGAATCTGCTGGTGTAGTGGAGATTAAAGCAAGTAAGGTTGCATACTGGGGAGAAGACTGAAAAAGACTGAAATTCAAAGACTGAAATGGACAGTGCAGCTTAGCAATAACAATCCTGTGCTTTTGAAATAAATTCTTTCAACTTCTTTAGAATTACTTTAAATAGCTCTTGTACACAAATCACAAAATCATTAGAAAACATTTCAGAAAAAGGTTATTTTCTTGCAGATCAAGAACAAATCAAGACAAAGTTTTAGAATCTCAGAATGCAATATGTGCACTCAAAAGGTCAGATATATTTTCAACAAAATTGTGCTCATTTACAACACAAGAAAAATCAGAGGCCACATAGAGCAGAATTGATGAAAATCTGACTTTTCACAAGACCATAACCTCTTCTACGAAAAACAAGTCTGTCTTGTTTGATCTACACATCTAATCTCATTACCTGGATTTTTATAGGCTACGTATCACCAGGTATATGGGATATGTGACATACTCTAAGCCATAGGAAAGCAAAATTTCTTCCTTAGTCACACGGGTTTCAAGATGAGTCTCCCCCTCATAAGACCCCACCTGGACTGGGACCCCCAGAAGAACGCACAACTGTTGGAGTGAAACCAGACTAGGCCATGAAGACGATCAGAGGGTTGGAGCACCTCTCTTGTGAGGAAAGGATGAAAGAGTTGGGGTTGTTCAGCCTGGAGAAGACAAGGTGTTGACTTATCTGAAGCCTTCCAATATCTGAAGAGGGCCTGCAAGAGACATGTAGAGGGACTTCTCACTAGGGCATGGAGTGATAGGAAAAAAGGGAATGGCTTAAAACTGAAATGGGGCAGATTTGGATTAGGTATTAGGAACAATTTCTTTATTGTGAGGCTGAGACAAGTTGCTCAGAGAAGCTGAGGATGCCTCATCCCTGGAAGAGTTCAATGTCAGGTTGGATCAGGCTCTGAACAAGCTGGTATAGCAAAAGGTGTCCCTACCCATGGCAGAGGGGGTGGAATTAGATGATTTTTAGGGTCCCTTCCAACCCAAACATTCTATGATTCAATGAATATAATAGGGAAACTACTAAAAAGAAAAACATAAAAATATCTTAAAATCATAAAAAATAAGATAACACTTGAATAACAGAAAAAATACAACACCCATTAGAAAAAAACTATTGAACCATGCTTGCTGAGAATAATCAAATATTTCCATCATGAATGAAAGTCTTCCTAAATTAAGAAATTAAAAACATTAAACAATTTTTAGTATTTCTGATTAGAGTGCTTAGAAGCATATTCCATGCCAAAGTAACACAAATAAAAATGTATATATCTGCATAATCTTTTTTTTTTTCCCCTCAACAGAGTATTATACCAGTTTAAAACACTTTTACAGTTAGAACAAATTTCAGTAATGGTTGATTTTCTGTGACTTATATTACCATAAAAAGAGAGCCAAAAATACAGAATTTTTTTAATTTGAAGATGGCAAAACAAAACTTTGTATACTAAACCCCAATAAAATAGTACAATAAAACACTGTTTCCAGAAAAAAAATTAAGTATTTTACTGTTGCACTGATATATTGACCTATCCTTTGCAGCTATCAGGGAAAAAGAAAATTAAAAAGAAAAAAAAAAAAAAAGAAACCAAACCAAAAGTTAGACTAATAAAATAAACTAAAATACATAGAAAAAACACTCTTGATTTGAAAATTCAGAGAAGGACCTCAGATCTCTCAAGATCTTTGTTACCTGCATAACGCTGGTAAATATCTTGTTCTAAATATTGTAACACCTATGTTTTTGCATTACAATGGCAAGGCAAGAAGTGTATTTCTTGAATTGATTCTTCAGGAACAGAACAGTTAAGAAATGTACATACAGTTTTACACCAAGAAAACCTTTCTAAAGTTGCATTTCTAGAACAGTTTTGTAACTGGATTCCAACAGACAGAACGCGGTGTTCCTTGAGCATTATCATGACCTGAACCCTTCTTCTTCTCTCAGTCTTTACCAAGCAAGTGCACCTAAATTTGAAGGAATTCACATTTTGTCATTTTCTACCCAATATTTTTTTTTGTGAAAGGCTGTTTGAAGCCTTGAGCACAAGAGTGCACCAACCACATTTAAAACTTCTGTAACAAGTCTAGCAAACCAGTGCAAACAAATGCAGTTCCTCTGCTGTTCCTCTGCACTCCTCCTATGCATGTTATTACAGTAATCCCTTGAATGTTGCAGGAGGTCAGTTCCAGAAAGACGACACAATAAGCACAATCCAAAGAGTAGCAGTAAATAGTGTAAATAGGGTAAATACAGTAAATATGATAAAGCCAGTAAATATGGTAAAGCCGGTAAAACCAGGGAAAAAACCCTCATGATCTATTGAAGCTGCGAATGGTGAGCCGTGATGCAGTGAGGGATTACTACATATCTAAATTGCTGTGTTAAGATCCAAGTACACCTACAAGTACTAACCCACTTAATTCTGCTTCCAATACCAAGTGATGATTCTCTTCATCAGCAGTGTATAAGCAAGAAACATTTCTCCCTCTCTCAGCACAAACATGAGAGCTTCAGGAGTCTCTGTAACTGCTGTAACTGCTTCAGAGGCAGAATCAGACAATCTAGAGAGTATTATGTCTTGACTGTTTGCTGGAGCAATTTTTCCAGGCCGTCCAATAATGTATTTCATAGAAAACTGGGGCAGTTAAGGAACGTGGGAGGCATGTGACTGAAAGCTGAAATATCCATTTTTTCTGTGATACTTGCTTCTGACATGGGTCTTACAGTCAGTGGATTAATTTCACCTTATAGAGGTCTTTAAAAAAACAGTCAGATGAGGAGACTTGAAGCACAGTGTGGGAAAATGACAGAAGAATGAAGAGGATTATTGCAAACACACACAAGTGACCTGCAGATAGGGTGTACAAACCCATTTATATCATACTAACAATTCTTTAGTTTTGTGTGCTTGACAAAAAGATATATAACACAGGCCTGTGATACGCAGACGCACCCTATCAAACTTGTCAGACATTAGAACTAGTCAGCATGGATTTAGGAGAGGTAGGTCTTGCCTGAACAACCTGATCTCCTTTTATGATCTGGTGACTCGCCTGGTTGACGTCAAAAAATGCCATGGATGTTGTGTACTCGGATTTTAGCAAAGCCTTTGACAGTTTCCCGTGGTAACCTTCAGGAGAAACTCTTAGGGCATGGACTGGATAGAAGCATCTTATGTTGAGTTAGGAATTGGTTGGATGGACGAGCTCAGAGAGTGCTGGTGAATGGTGCTACTTCCAGCTGGCAGCCAGTTACTAGTGGAGTCCCACAGGGATCAGTGTTGGGCCCGGCACTGTTCAACATCTTTATTGACGATATGGATGATGGAATTGAGTCCATCAACAGCAAGTTTGCAGATGATACCAAGCTGGGGAAAATGTTGAACTGCCAGAGGGTAGGAGGGCCCTTCAGAAGGACCTTGACAGGCTAGAGAAATGGGCAGATTCCAATCATACGGGATTTAACAAGTCTAAGTGCCAGGTTTTTCACTTTGGACATAACAATCCCATGCATGGCTATCGGCTGGGGAATGAGTGGCTGTTGAGTGGTGAAATGGAGAGGGATTTAGGAATAATGACTGACAGGAAACTCAATATGAGCCAGCAGTGTGCCCAGGTGGTTAAAAAAAAGGGGAGGTGAGTCAGAGGCTGTTTAAGGAAGCTGTTAAGCGGTGCAGGANGTGTGAGATTCTTGCTCTGCTATGATAAAGATCTCAGCACAGTGGTGAAGTATGCTTTTGTGAACCTCAGAAAGACACATGAAAACAGCAGGTTCAGCCATCCTTTAGCACAGACCAAGATCCACATTGCCTGTGTCCCTGCTTGTGTGCTGCTGCCCAGGTGCTGCTTTGGGAATCCCTCAGTTGGCAAGATAACAAAAATAAATTTATTCTTCGCATTTCATCTGTGGTTTTGTGTTTGCTCTTGTGCCCTGTTTTTGCTGGCACACAGACACTGTTATTTCTCTTTCTTGCTTGTAGTGAGGGTCAGACACAGGATGTTAGACTATGGCTAAAGGGTGTGAAAAAAGCAAATGCTGACAAAAAAACCCCAGAATGTATGAGCAGAGGGAAGGAGTAGTAAAAGAATAGAATACAGTCGGGTCTCCTATACCACGGAATCACGGTCTTATTCGGATCCTGTGTAGCCCGACTTCCGCATTGATTAGCAGCTCATTAATATGCAAATTTGCCCCTCGCACGCCCCCCCCCCCGGCCCACCAGTGCTGTTTTGGCACTGCATTGCTGTGTATTGGTGTTTGTGTCAGTGCTTCCCGGTGCACAGCAGGACTGGTGTGGGTCAGAGCAGAGGGACAGAGCGGGGCCGGGGCCGCCTGGAATGGAGGGGCAGAGCAGGACTGGCATAGCTTGGAGTGGAGGGGCAGAGCCGGGCTGGTGTAGCCCAGAGTGGAGGGGCAGAGTACAGCCAGTGTGGCTCACCACGGGTGGAGCAGTGTGCCTGTGGTCTGTGCAGCATGGCGTGGGGGGTTGATTTGCATATTCATGACTGCCTAATTCAATATTCATGCATGCCAGGTCATACGTGCGCAATTGCGAAAAGGGGCCTCCTTCATTGCTGAAAAATCATGCCGCTAAGATGTGAAACCACAATATGGGGGCGCGAAGTGCAAGAGGGACAACTGTAATTTATTAAACTTTTGGATGTGAGGGTTTTTTGTTGTTTTGTTATTGTTGGATTTTGGGTTTTTTTCCTGAGCAAGGCAGCTTTCTCATTCAACTTTTTGTTTCCTTTCCTTATTCCTCTTTCTGTTTCCGGTTCTGTCCTCTAAGACTTCTTCTCATCCTTTCTTTCTATGTATAATTATTCAGGTTCCTAAATGCTTGAATTACCTATTCATTTCTTACAGAATGCTATTGATGTTCTCAGCACTTTATATGAATAAAGCTGAGGCTCTGCATGAGAAGTCACAACTTTCCTTTCCTTTTAGTTTTTATTACACTACTGGCAAACTTAGGAAGACACACTTTTCCATTTGCTAACTCTTCCCATCCAAAAGTACTTTGGTAACAGAGGAAATTACACTTTTTTTTTTAACCACAGCACAGGAATTAGTGTTCATATGATGAAGCTACTCTCCTGACATTAACATAAAAATCTTAACGGCACTAGGAAAAAAAGAATCCACAAATAAACAATAACTTAAAGTTTGACCTTTCTGAGTGCAGTAGTTTATTTCTTCAGTAACTGAAATAAATTAAATTGCTGCCTGGCTAAAGAAGGGGAAAATAGGAGCTTGGTAGATAAGTCCTAGCAAGGATTCAAAAGGTGGTTTTGAAGACGAAATTTTAGGTTGCTTCTTGTAACTGAAGAGAGAGGTTGTTCCAGGCGTAGAAAGAAAGCAATGTGAAAATACTGCAGAAATTAAAGGTTCTGGAAGGCGGGCAGTCAGTAATGTGCCCAGAGTTCTGGATGGCTGCATTTTAATTAAATCAAAGTAAACAAGCCACAGCAGGGCCAAGTGTGAGCCAAGCTGTAAGCAAGCTTGACATACGAAGTTTGAAGGTTAGTCTAAGGAAATCTGAAATTGCTGAAAAAAGAGAAAAGACAACAACAAAGAGAGAAGAGATGGGTAATATGCTTGAGGGAGAAAGGAGGACAGTAACTCTATCTGCAAGATGATGAATAGCCTACAGCAGTGAGAGATGATGTGTGTACAGGCTGGAGGAAAGACAGTATTACTTGTAAGTATGTGGGTGAGATATATAACTCATCCAGGACTTAGGAATGGCACTCACAGTTTACATATTTCTTCAATCCTTAACTTTATCCTAGACATGCATAACAAAATACTATTGAAGGTTGGGTTTGCATGTCAGGTTTTGGTAATGGGAGATTTCTGTGAGAACCTGCCAGAGGCGTCCCCCATGTCTGGCAAAGCCAATGCCAGCCGGCTCAAGGCTGGACCCATTGCTGTCCAAGGCCAGGCCAATCAGGAGTGATAATAACATTTTTGTGATAACATATTTAAGAAAGAAGCAAAATAGTTGTTGTGAAGATGAAACTTGCAGCCAGAGAAGAGGAGAGTGAGAACATGCAAACAACAATGCAGACATTAAGGGCAGTGGAGAAGGAGGGGGAGGAGGTGCTCCAGGTGCCAGAGCTGAGGCTCCCCTGCAGCCTGTGGTGAAGACCATGGTGGAGCAGCTGTGCCGCTGCAGCCCATGTCGGATCACAGGGGCGCAGAGACCTACCCTCAGCCCATGGAGGAACTCACCCTGAAGCAGGTGGATGCTGGGAAGAGGCTGTGATCCCCCGGGAGGCCCATGTTGGAGCAGGGTCCTGGCAGAGACCTGCTGATGCATTGGGAGAGAGGAGCCCACACTGAACCAGGTTTTCCTGGTAGGACTTGTGGCAGTGTGGGGGAATGACATGGGAGCAGGTTGTCAGAAGGTCTGCACCCTGTGGAAAAGTGACCCGTGTGGCAGCAGTTTGTGAAGAACTGTTGCCTGATGGACTCACACTGGAGAAGTTCATGAAGAACTTTCTGCCATGGGAAGGACCCCACAGGAAGCATGGGAAGGACTCCTCTCCCTGAGCAGCAGAAGAAAGAACAAATGACTGTAACCCCAATTTCCATCTCCCTGCATGGCTGTGAGGGAAGAGGTAGAACTTAGGAAGGAGGGACAGGTGGGGGGAATGTGTTTTTAAGACTTATTTTACTCCTGATCATCTTGCTCTGTTAGTAATAAACTTAATTAGTATCCCAAATTCAAGTCTGTTTTGTCTGTGACAGTATTCGGTGAGCGGTCTCTCTCCTGGTTACCTCAACCCATGAACACTTTGTTTTATTTTCTCTCCGCTGTCCAGCTGCAGGGGGGAGCGAGAGAGCAGCTTTGGTGGGTGCCAGGCATCCAGTCTGGGTTGATCCGCCACAACGGGTCACTGGCCAAATTTTGCATTTTAAAGCAAGTTGGTCCATTTATTTCCTAATCCTGTAATTTGTGAATTGTGGAGCAGCTGAGTAATCAACAGATACTCTATTTTTTGGAAACAAGTTTAGGATTAAGTTTATGAATGGATGTAGAGATTAGTAATAGAATAGCAATTCTACAGGTTGGGACTTGTGGTGCAGAGGACAACACAATAGAAGACTATACAAAATGTGTGCAAAATGGAAAACAAAACAAAGTCTTCATCCACAACTAACATCACAGAATTCATCATCCTGGATAGTGTGCTTCCAGTGCCTTTGTTTTCTGACAGTTTTTCTTTAGATTGGCCAATAAAATAAATAAAAACCTTGCTAAAAATCTAAGCTAAAACACTACTTGTGAGCAAGTGGCATGTCAGCCGGTCAAAATGCTTTCCCCCGGATATTTCACCCTCAATTTACAGAAAAAAATATTCGTATAGCTTGAATTTTCAAATGATCTAATAGTTACAAAGTGGCATGCTTTTTTATCTAAAATGGGAATATAAGTTTTTATATTGAAACTATTAAATCCAAGGCCATTTATCTAATGACCATTTACACATATGTCTGCTGATTCACCATGAAAATTATGGACACAGCTGTAGGCAGAAAAAAATTTTCTGTATATATGGCAAGCAGACTTATTATCAATCACTAGAGTATTCCCAGAATGCCATGTTTCAAGACATAATTAATTCAATTAATTGTAAAATGCTTTTAGAATTAGTTACACAGAAGAATTTTGCAGGCCATTAACTGTTTATGTTTCTCACAAAAGAGGCCCTACCTTAAAGAGTAAGTTAATTACACTAAACATATTAAGCTAAAAATTGATTACAATGATAGAAGTACTTATTTTGAATACACAGATGTTTTTGTCTGAATGTCTTTCACAACAAAAACAGTCTTATGCTGTTTTGGTATCTGCAAAGACATTTGAAAGGAAACTTTGTTCAACAGCAAATTAAACTTAATCCTTAGTGTTTAGAATGGATGAGTGAACTTCTGGAGGTATCATGGGGTATCTGTATACAGAAAATGCCCTAGTTTGATAACACAGCAATGTTCTCATGGCAAGCAGGCTTTTAAAATATGGGTTTGCATACAGAAAGTATTCATAAACAGGACATATTTCAGACATCTCAGGGTTTTATCATTTTAAGTCATTTTTTATCTCATCTCTGTATTTTTTGTAACTTGATTATGCAAGTGCAGCACAACAGAAATGCATACATATCACACAGAATCACAGAATATTCTGAGTTGGAAGGGACCCACAAGGATCATCGAGTCCAACTCTTAACACTGTGTCCCTGGCGGGAATTGAACCCGGGTCTCCCACACGCCAGGTGGGGACACTTACCACTGTACTAAAGTGGATTTCAAATCCTCAATATAGCCCTTAGCCCTTACCTCCTTTTTTTGCGTGTATGTTTTGTTTGTTTGTTTGTTTTTCCCCCCAGGACATTCAACACTGCTTCACTGTTGTATTCAGCTTTACATTCTGGACAATTACGGCTGACTTGATAATTAAGAGCCTAGCTAAGGCTTAGCTTTCAACAGGAATTCAATGGTAGGTGGGGCAGATCTATTGATCTACGAAATAAATACTTTCTCTGTTTCTGCAGCTGTCAAACAAATATACCTAATTAAAGAAAAAAAGGTCAGAACAGGCTTAAATTGATTATTATTGACATATAATGAAATATTTAAACTTGACCGCTTAAGACAAAGCATGTGCTCAATTGTGCAGCTGAGTGAACAACTAAACAAATAATGTATTGATCTCCCTTAGGTTGTTTGTTGATGAGAAATTTCACAGCTGAATTTTACATGCAAAAATGAATACATTGCTCTTGGTCCAAGGCCTGGCAATTGTGTAGCTGTAAAACCTATATTACATAGCTTACTAGTAACTTTGTACCAGTTTTCTAAAACGTAGTTTATCATCCTTATAAGAGTTTCTACAGACAGAAATTTAAACGAGAAAAAAGGTTCTTCTGTTTGTGAAACTGGACTGAGGAAAACATCTGGCAAAGCCAGTAAAATCTAGTCAAAAGGTTTGAAACCATTCCAGAAGGTGGGTACTATGCAAAAAACCAAAGGTCAAGATGAGGAAGAAAGAAGTCTTTTGAGACCTCCGACTCAAATGTAGAAGGTGTTATCAGAGGCATGATGAGGGTGCTACTGTGGGAGGTTCAGGTTTGGAAGTGGGTATAAGACATGAGGTAATATCTGAACATTGCAATTAGATGATAGTATAACTGGAATATTTCTGTAATTGTCCTCATGGCCCAGAAGACCAACAGTAGAATGTACAAGTGTCTTGTGATAATGATCTTTTGAGTAACAAGGCTTCTATATAATCCTTTATCAGCAATTTTTGCTGCTCCCTTGGCACCTTCTTCTACTCTGTTTTGTTTTGTTTTGTTTTGTTTGTGGTTTTTGGGTTTGTTTGTTTGTTTAAATAGCTTCTCCAGTTCTGAATTTCCTTCAAGTATAGATTATTTCATGTTTTTCACCTTCTTCCTTTAAGGGTGCCAACAGGTACTCTGCTTATCCTCAGCTACTGAAATATTTTCCTGAGGGTTATATGCATTCCAGACACAGAGCACAGCAGCTTCATTTTTGCAAATGAGCATTCTCTTCATCTTCATAGCATTATTGTGCTTTGGGAACAGCAAAAGCTCTGACATGCCTGAATTCTGTAACTACTGAAAGGCTCCAGTCTCACCAGAGCACTAATAGGGATGCCACAGGTGATCAAACAATTGCCATTCTGTTGCAGATCTTCTAAGAGCTGTAGCTGTTTTCATTCATCACTGCACCCCCAAGAAATTGAACCTCCAAGGCAATTGTGTCGAGGATGATACTTAGTAGTGTACAACTGTGCTGCATTGTAAGTGCAGTCCATGGACGTTTTAGGGACAAGTGGCAGTGGAAGCAGAGAAAAATTTGAAGGACTTTTCAAGATATGAAATATTTCCTGTAAAGGAAATAGGAACTATGTATTGGTCTTAATTTGTTAGTACTCACGTTGTAAGTTGCCCTTCTGCCAACCCATCCAGCTATCTTACACCTAAAGTATGCAGCTTTGGGAAAAAAAAGTTAGCAACCAAAAAAATCAGAAGTGCTAGCGCTCAATTGTTTGATTTAGACTTTTAATGAACTCTACTTGATAGAAATAAGACAAAAAAGGAGAGTACAGTGGGAAGAGAGGGAAATAATTTCTAGATTGGTTTAGCCAGCCTTCTATGGTGCATCAGCCTCAGAGAAGAGACAAAGGACAGAATGGATTTGGATATGAAGCTTACCTAAGAAAATGAGATGCTGAGTTTCAGGACTGTGTTTAATTCCTGCTATATGGTTAATTACAAGTTGGATTTTTTTTGCATTAGCACCTTTTTTTTTCTTATTTAAAAACTAAACTAAAAACAATCCACTCGATGAAGATTTGATATGCACACAGCCCTTAAGCTTTCCTTAGTTACCTAATGTAAAAGTCCAGATGTGTTTTGAGGATCAAGGCTGTTTGACTACTCAGTGCAGTAAAATGGCAAGAGACATAAATTGACTTGAGGGTTAACAAAATATGTTGAAAAATAGAGTATTATTTTATCTCTTTCTTTCTCACATACAATAAAAACACAAAAATCACAGCCTCAGTGGTCAGACTCGCAATAGTCACTGAGGTTGCTGTTTGGAAGCCAGCAATCCTATTGCTGACTCAAGCAATGCTCAAGCACTTCTGTGAATCTAAAACAGACAGGCTGATGTCAGTGTCATAAACTTTATCAAAAAACTTACTTTCAACAAGCATATTAAACTCCTCTTAGTGTTTCAAATAATTTTCAGTACAATTAGTGTTGTAAAAAGTAACCTAGTGCATGGTCCCTCCAAAACCTGATGGTACTACAAAAGTAGTGGTGGAATACAGTAGTCCCCCATTACTTGTGGGCTGTTGGGTCTGGCCCTCTTCACACAAGTTCTGGAATCCGCAAGGAAAGCGAACCTACTAAGTATTCAAGTACACCATACCCGCGGCCATGCCCCCTCCCCTAATAAGGTCTGGAGGACGGTCCTGAGAGCAGGGCTCCCTCTGAAACACCTCATTAAAGTGGAGGAAACGCCTTTTGCCACTTCCCGGCTCCTGCAAGGGAGCTTTTCCGAGCACAGAAACTGGCACGGCTGGGAGCTGGGAAGCTGGTCCCCGGCCCTCCTGTTGATCTGAGCGGGCGTGGAGCCTCCTGCCAATGTTCTTTCCCTGCCGTGTCTGTGCTGGGTTTTATCAGGGTTTTTGGTTGCAGTACTCTGGGGGAGGCTTGGAGAATGAGTTCGGTGCTCGCCGGGGAAGCGCCGTGGGTACCCTGGCGCTGTGCAACAGGAACAACAGCTGAACAGGCTGGGGCAGTCCCTGCTGTTCAAAGGAGCTGCTTTGTTTGGGGTTTCTTTTTCCGGGACTGTAACAGTCCTGAGCAAAGCTTTTGACTTTCTGGCAGGAGTGGGTGCAAGCAGGCAGCACTGATCGGGGGTGTAGAGCAGAACAGCTCAGCCGTGTTCGCAGATGCATCCCACGCCAGGAGCGCCTGCAGCCCCACTATTCTGTGTGCCTGCTGCCCCAGCCCGCAGCTCTCCCCTTCCCTCTCCTACCCTCCCTTTGCACCTCCTCTGCCCCACATATCCTACAAGGGAACTTTTTATTTTGGGCAGTGAGGGGGGTTCCAGTACCAGCACAGGGATTGGACTCTGACATCAGGAGCCCGTGCCACTGGCATCCGGACACACTGTGCTATGCCGCCAATGTCATGCCAGTGAGGGCAGAGCTGAAGCGCCGTGCCGATTCAGTGGCTCCACTACCAGCTGCCTGGGATTTAAATCTCCCATCCGCTGCCACCCCGAGGTCAGCATTGGCAGTGGCAAGCATTCCCTGCCATCCCCCGGTTTGCCACACCACCATGCCTGGAAGTGCTGGCACAGCCCCGGTGCCTCTGCGCCAGCCATGCGGCAGCACTACCGGCTTCATGGAGATGGGACTGGCTCCCCTTTCTCCTAAATGGTGAGAATGAAGCATGTATGGCAAGTCTGGTGGGCGGTGATAGCAGGGGGGACCAATTATATATTCATAAGCTCATTATATATTCACGAGCTGATGGGTTCACGGTACGTTCTGCACACCTGCAGAGGTCGCACAACCCGCTGAAAACTCAGCCACAACTATTTGGATCCAGCAAATTACGGATTGCAAATATGCAGAGGATCACTGTATATACCAAAAGGCCATGCTTTAGATCTGATTATCCACATTAACATTTCCCAAAATGTAAAAATGTAAATCATAGGAAATAACAAATTGAAGTTATATAAATATATATAAACGAAATTATTCACTGATCAAAGCTGTTGTCTCCATTCACTTCCTTTGTTTCATTTTTAATCCTTAAAAACAGAACCAGAAGAGTTGACTAAATTTTGCTTCTGTTTTTGGTTAATTTGTTTGTCTAGTTCTCTTGCACCATTACGGATAAACAACCATCTACTATTTCAAAGAATAATTACACAGGCCACCAGAGACCTGTTCTATATTAGACTATAAATCCAGACCAGACCAATCTGGAAAACAGACTCAGTTTCAGTGTTCCACTTCTGAACTAAGTGGAATAGGGCCTGAAGATTATTTACTTCTGAAGGAAAGCCTGTCAATTAGCTGAAGCATGTCTATTTTAGAGAATATTAGTAACCACATTGTCATATGAATCCCTATATTTCCAAGAGGTGTTCCTTTCAACAGGTCTGACCTTTTCTTCAAAAATTAACCTTAACCTAAAATTTCAGATTACCTCCTTGAAATTAGTATTCAATATAGTCACTTCTTCTGAGGAGAAATTCCTGCCAGAAAAAAATAAAAAAAAGCTTTCCAAAAGTTTAGTATAGCTAGGAAACTTAACTTGTCACTGCATAAGCAATTACTTCTTCAATAAATTATGCAGCATTTTTTAATCAATGTATTACCTATTCAAATACGAAAGAAAATCCTCTATTGCGAATATTTTAACAGTAGATAGGAGTATGATATATTATGCTGCAAGGAAACAGTAAGAAGAATGGTGAGGAGTTACTGCTCTAAATTCAGGATGAGACAGGAGAGATGTTTACCACAGAGTGAAAAATGTTCCCTAAGGAATTAGTGAGTTCAAGAGAACACCAGAGCTGTGAATATTTACAATGTATTTATCTCTTTCTAAGCCAGTAAGAGAGGAAGATCCTAGCATTTCTTGGAATTGCCCCATTGTGTTCCTACATTTCAGTGTGAAAACAATTATCATTACTTTCTACAAATTAGATTGAATATCGCTTCTACTAAAAAGGTACTAAATGGTGTCACTTTCACTTCATAAATTCTTTTGGCTTCACTGTACCTTTGATCAGGGTTTGGATCATGTAGCTTAAGCAGGTCTTTGGGAACTCAACCAAAACATGCTAAATGTTATGTGAAATTAAAAATTTAGTAACTAACCAAGCACTACAAAGCGAGCATAAACAACCTGACTAGACTTTATACCTTGTTTTTGCTAAACTGGAAGGTGGCAAATGTGACCCCAATACATAAGAACGGATGGAAGGATGATCCAGGAAACTATAGACCTCTTATCCTCACTTCAGTTCCAGCTAAAGTTATGGAACAGATAGTACTGACTGCTGTCATGCAACGCCTGCAGGATGGCCGAGATCAAGCCCAGTCAGCATGGATTTAGGAGGGGTAGGTCTTGCTTGACCAACATGTTATCCTTTTATGACCAAGTAACTCACCTGGTGGATGAAAGGAAGGCTGTGGATGTAGTGTATCTGGATTTCAGTAAAGCTTTTGACACAGTCTCTCATGATATATTCCTGGGGAAGATNTCAGAGAAGGGCAACAAGGATGATTAAGGGGCTGGAAGATAAACCCCATGAGGAGCGGCTTAGGGAGATGAGTCTGTTTAGTCTGGAAAAGAGGAAGCTCAGGAGTGACCTTATCACTGTCTATAACTACCTAAAAGGACGTTGTAGACAGGGAGGGGTCGGTCTTTTCTCTCTGGCCATTGGAGATAGAATGAGAGGTCATGGTCTTAAGCTCCAACAAGGGAGGTTTAGACTTGACATTAGGAAAAAGTTTTTCATTGAAAGAGTGATCCGGCATTGGAATGCGTTGCCCATGGAGGTGGTTGAATCGCCATCCCTGGAGGTATTTAAGGGTAGACTGGATGAGGTGTTGAGGGTCATGATATAAATGTTATAGCTGTTTGGTTTGAGTTGGATTATAGGTTGGACTTGATGATCTTCAAGGCCTTTTCCAACCTTATCAACCCTGTGATGCTGTGACAAGAGATTTAGATTAGCTATTAGGAAGAAATTCTCCACTATGAGGATGGTGAGGCACTGGATTAGGTTGCTCCGAGAAGTTGTGGATGCCCTACCCCTGGAAGTGTCCAAGACCAGGTTGGATAGAGCTTTGAGCAACGTAGTCTAGTGGAAAGTCTCTCTGTCCATGATGGGGGTTGGAACAATATGATCTTTAAAGTCCCTTCCAACCCAAACCATTCTGTGATTCTATTGAAAACCTATCATTTTAGGTTCTACCTCAGAGCATTCTTATGTTGTGGTCACTTAGGTGACTAGTGAAGACTAGTGAATGGTGAAGTATTTTGTGATGAGATCACAGCTGATTTGCAACAGCTTAAAATGGGACAGTGATCTCTTACTGCATTAAAAAAAAAAAAAAAGGAACTCTTGCTAATAAACCAATACATAAATCAACACAAAAAGACTTTAACTAGGATTCCTTTCAGAAATAAACTGCAGTGTTTAATGACACTGTTCACTGTTATAGCTTTTAAACCTTAAAAGTCATGCAAATGTTGATGAGTTTTTTCCTAAATCTCAGTTGGAACCACTTAATTCTCCGGCAGTAGGTTTTTCTGGAGAAAATACATTTGAGAAAAAGATATACTGAAAACCATATAGAGTGATTGGAATTTATTTTTTTTAGCTACAATAACATATTATTTAATACCATATATTTTTTAATAATGTGCCTGTAGCAGTGACCCAAGATATGATATGAAACATTACAATTTTTAGTTTTAAGTACAGAATTTATACAGAGAACTCTGCATATTCACGATTCGCATACTCGCGTATTCAATTAGTCACAGTTGGACTTTCAGCGAGTTGTACGACCACACACATGTGCATAACATCCCAGACCCCAAATTCCACAGCCGGGAGGCACCAAAAGGCACTTCCTCTGCTTTAATGAGGTGCTACCGTGCGAGCTGTGCTCCCAGGACTGCCCTCCAGACATAATTAGTGGAGGGTGTGTGGCTACAGGTGGGGGGTAATTGAATATTCATGGGTTCAGTATCTTCATGGATTGCATAACTCGCGGGACCTGTCCAGACCTGTCCCCCCACGACTTCTGGGGGTGCTCTGTATCTCCAGAGCTGCTTGTTTCTGAAGTGTCAACTGTAAATGTAATTAATCACATATTAATGGGTAATGTCATTTTCAGTTGTGAGGATAATGTAGGTTTGTGGCAGAATACTAATTATTTAGATCCAAGTAGCAAGTATACTTTGATTGCAAGATCCTGCAGTCAGTCAGCAGAGATAGTAGCCAATTACACAGTTAACTAAGACTGTATTTTGTTTCAGTTTCTATCATGTTCCACTTTGGATTCTCCTCCAACTCTTCTGCCTGTTATCTCCATCATTCTTGGAGACAGTAACAAATTGCCTATTTCTTTCTGTGAGTTGGAATGATTGATTTGTCAATGTCTAGTTAAAATATCTTGCACAAGTCTTTATATGCCTTCATATTCAGAGGCTGATCTTTCTAAAAGATAACGTTAGGAATAGAGCACAGATACAGGCACAAGTTTTCAACCTCATCTGTCTTGTAGAAGAAACTTACTGCAAAATTTCCCTAACTGTCCCATTTCAAACTCATTAATCATTTCAGTTTGCATTGCCTAGTCATTCCGATACATCAAATCATGAGCTCGCTACTTGGAAATAATTATGGCAGAAAGGTACTATGTGGTTGAGTACAAAGTTTTCCACAGACATACTAAAAAGCTAAAATGAGATCAAATTCACTGCAGGTGTTAAACCCACCATCCCTTGGAGGCTATGAGTCTGTGAAAAAACCCAATCAACTGCATCAACAGAAAAGAGCAAGAATTCCAATTATGACATTGGGCTTGGTCCTTCTTGTTACATCTTCTATGACATCCACAGCTGATATTTTGTGCTGGATGCTGCTGCATCCCATTAAGAGAAATGGGTGAGTTAATCTTCCCGTCCATGGTCTCTCTACTCTCCTGTCACAGAGTAAGAACTTGAAGCTCAGCTATATAGTTGCATCAGATCGAGGAATCATGAACGTGCCTGTCTCCTCTCAGCTCATGGGTAATCCAAATTCACCTTTTCAAGGTTAAAATCATTGAGCACTAACAAATAAATTAGATTTATAAAGATTCGGCAAATAAATCACAGTTAGCTCATTGTGACTTAAGTCATGATCCACAAGAAAAGCAGCCTACACTGTGTCATAAAAATAAAGAACAAATAGACATCTCCCTTCCCTCGTTTCATGCTGCTCTTGATTATCACTAGCCTTTGGTGAAAATTCAGAAGTTCTTTATGTTTCCAATTCTGCTATGACATTAGACCTAGTCAGCACAGATCCAGGAGTGGTAAGTCCTGCCTGACGAACCTGATCTCCTTTTATGAACTGGTGACTCGCCTGGTTGACATCAAAAAAGGCCATGGATATTGTGTACTTGGATCTTAGCAAAGCCTTTGACACGGTTTCCCATGCTAAGGTAAAGAAGAAACTCTCAGTGTAGATTGGATAGGAGCTTTCTATGTTGGGTGAGGAATTGGTTGGATGGACGAGCTCAGAGAGTGTTGATAAATGGTGACACATCCAGCTGACAGCCAGTCACTAGTGGAGTCCCACAGGGATCAGTGCTTGGCCCAGTGCTGTTTAATAACTTTATTGATGACATGGATGGGACAATTGCATGCACCATTAACAAGTTTGCAGATGATACCAAGCTGGGGGAAAATGCTGAACTGCCAGAGGGTAGGAGGGCCCTTCAGAGGGACCTTGATAGGCCAGAGAAATGGGTAGATTCTAATAATATGAGATTTAACACATCCAAATGCCGGGTTCTTCACTTTGGTCAATCCCATGCATCGCTATCAGCTGGGGGATGAGTGGCTGGAGAGTGGTGAAATGGAGAGAGATTTGGGAGCAAAGGTTGACAGGAAACTTATATGAGCAAACAGTGTGCCTAGGTGGCTAAGAAGGCCATTGGCACCCTGGCCTGTACTGGGAACAGTGTGGTCAGTCGGACTAGGGAAGTTATTCTTCCCCTTTACACAGCACTGGTCAGACCACATCTTGAGTACTGTGTCCAGTTCTGGGCTCCCCAGTTTAAAAAAGATGTTGAACTGCTTGAGAGGGTCCAGAGAAGGTTGACAAGGATGGTGAAAGGACTGGAGAACAAGCCCTATGGGGAGTGACTGTGGGAGCTGGGGTTATTCAGCCTGGAGGTTTAGACTGGAAGTTAGGAAGAGGTTTTTCACAGAGAGAGTGATGCCTCATTGGAATGGTCTGCGCAGGGAGGTGGTGGAGTCACCATTCCTGGAGGTGTTTAACAGAAGACTCGATGAGATGCTCAGTGACATGGTCTAGATGGTGGGAGTCTTGGATGGACAGAGTGTGGTGCCCGTGGTTCCACACTTGTGGGCCTCATCCCTGGATGGGCGTTCGCTTGGGAATTGGACTAGGCGATCCTGAGGGTCCCTTCCAACTCAGAATAACCTGTTAACCTGTGAGAAGAGGAGGCTCAGAGGTGACCTCGAGGTTGCAGTCGGGTGGGTGTAAATCTCTTGTGTCAGGCGTCCAGCACTAGAACAAGAGGACACGGCCTTAAGATACGCCAGGGGAGGTTTAGGCTGGAGGTTAGGAAGAGCTTTTTCACAGAAAGGGTGATCCCTAAGTGAAATGGTCTGCTCAGGGAGTCGCTCTGGAGTGGCAGAGTTGCCGTCCCTGGAGGTGTTTAAGAAAAACTGGATGAGGAACTCAGTGACATGGTCCAGACAATAGGAGGCTCAGACGGACAGAGTGTGATGCCCATGGCTCCGGGATTGTGGGTTCAAGCCCTATGTGGGCACTTGCTTGGGAGTTGGTCTAGATGATCCTTTTAGCTCCCTTCCAACTTGGAATATCCTGTGATCCAAAACTTCTCTCCCATAACACTGGCTTCTCCTTTGTTAAGTGGAATTTCATCTCTTGGCTACCTGAAATCCTCCTTCAGTCTGTGAATCTGTTGTTTATTTACTAGATGTCTGGAACTCAGTCTTGCAAGATGAGTTTGCCCTTGGTCATATGTCTTGTGGGAGCTGTAATTATATTTATGGTTGTTGAAGCTTACAAACCTCACATTGATAGTCTTCTGCCTAAAGCAAGAATTTTTCCTTTTATTTTTTTTTAGGGTTTAGATCAATATGAAGACATTCATATATATAGTATAAAGAAGCCCTATGTTTAAAACAAAGTGCACTTAGACCAAATCTTTGCAGGCAGAAACCTCTGGTATCAAGCAGAATTCCTAAATTACAAATTGATGGCTCCAAAGAATTTCTCATAACAGAGACAGTCATAACATGTCCTTTTATCTGAATGCTTTCACAACATGAAATAAAACATTTCAAGTAACTCTCTCCCAAGCTGAATTTAAACTCTCAGCAACTGGCTAGGTAGAAAATATAGGACATACAAAAACCTTATACAGTAATGCCTCACTACTTCACGTTTCACCATTCATGGCTTCAATACATCATGGGGTTTTTTGTTGTGTCTTTACCACTACTTCACGTATTTTGCTTATTGCTGTATCTTTCTGGAACTGACCCCCCGTGATATTTGAGGGATTACTGTAGTATGAAGAATCAGACTTAGCTAGCAGAAGAGTCCAGAATGTGAACTGCATGAACTTTTCTTGATCATAAAGTGTCGAGCCTGCTACTATAGACCAAATAAAGAAGAAGATTTTAGTTTAGCATCAGGAATATTCTCCAGCTCCTTCCTGTTGTTTCTGTGACAGAAGGCAAATACAGACAATCACTTAATCAGGTGCTTCACCACCAGAAAAGTAAAAATCACTAAAAAGCACAAAATTATTTTTAAAGTAGTTTATATACCATTAAATACAAAGGAAAACAAAGGTAGAAAGAAAAAACCCAAGTGTTCTTCATCAGTAAGGGAATTACAGTCAGCCCTCTTGCACTTCGCATCGCCTATATTGCGGCTTCAGATCTTAGCGGCATGATTTTTCAGCGATGTAGGAGACTCGTTTCACAACTGCGCATGCATGACCTGCCACCACAGCTGTGGTAGCCCTGGCCCCGGTGGCGGAACAGGCGGCGGTGGGGGCGTGGGCTGCAGCGGGGGCAGCACGGGCAGCGGTGCAGATGATGGTGGTGGGGGCAGTGGCATGGGCGGCCGCACCGCGGCCGTCATTCAACGCAGAAGTTGGGCTGCACAGGTCCGAATTAAGACCGCGGGTGAGCAATATAGGAGACCCAACTGTAGTTAAGATGAACTGAAGGTTACTGAAGGAAAAAAAAAAAAAATTGCCATGGTGCCACTCAAGGAACTAACGTAGTCTTAGTTCATGAAATCCCTAAATTACAATAATCTACACAAGCAATGTTGTTCCCTCACTAGTTCAGAATGTTCTTGTTAAAGCACAAGACTGTTGAGATGGAATTATCTCAACACTTTGTGAAGTTTCTTTTCAGAATGGAGTCTGATTTGCAAGCATAGACATTCAGTTCATAAAAAGGACATTGTCATGATACACTTAAACAGAAATGTAATGGCATAATGAAAATTCAATACAAGCTAAAACTCCAAAGAGGTTACTGTCTTCACATATGCTGAACCATTCTTTCCATGTTTTAATAATTAGTCTATCTCATAAAGAATGCTAGTAATGGACATTACTGAAGCCATGCTCAACATTCAAAGTTTCTAATTAAACAATGAATGCATTCTAAACAGCGCAGAAAATTAACTCTTTTTCTTCCAAGTAATTAGTTGGACCATGTATGACACTCTGTATCTGACAGAATACATTTGTCTCATCTTTTCAAGGGCTATGTTAAGTAAAACAAATCAAGACTGAACTATGACCTTTGTGTAGTGCTAACATAACAGTTTATTTCTTTTGCTAAGCATGCTGAGACACGGTAATCCATTTGTATCACTGCGAATAACACACTATGGGGAAAGAACAGACTAGCCCAGGTTTCTGTTACATTATATGTGATTAAAATCTGGAAAACCAGCTCTGGGGTAAGAACAGCACTGTGGCATATACAGCCTCTTTGTGCACCTGGAAATCAATTTTACAAGTAACTGGAACAATACCATGTCAAGAGTTTCCTGAAATATTTTTTCAGAGACCAGCGTGGAACAGCTTCCTTAAAACTGATCTGCACAAGCTGATTGGTATTAACACAGTTGCTGCCATCATATTTTTCATTTGCATGAACAGTCAATCAGCAGATACAAAACAATATTTCCAGCCACACACTCAAAGCTATCTCTTTGTCATATATTATTACAGAAAAAATGTTGGCTTTAGTATTTTATAAGATGTGTGAAGATACCAGTTACTAAAACTGTGATGAAAGTTGATGGAAAATAATCAGCAGGTACAGAAGGCTAAATCATTCTGCTTTAAGTTCTTTGCTGTGAAATTCCTACCTCTATTTCTACATAATATTTTCACTAATATCAGTTGTAGCTCTGCACAGGGTAAGGGCTCAGGATTTCCATACACTGAGGTGAATGTTGCCAGCAGTTATCTAAGATTGATGCAAATGTACGCTATTGAAGAAGCCAGCATTCTTCCTGCAGGGAAATCTCTTCTAAATTAATTCAGGTTTTGGCTTCAAAACCTGATCCTTTTGTAAGTTATTTCTTAACCTTTTCAGATTTATAATTTTGAATCAAAGTAAATACTATTCATGATTTGCTCAGTCATAATGAAATGTGCATATGTGCAATAATAATCACAATTTGTTTGTGCACGTGTTTCAGAAGATGGATTGGAAATATTGAGTCTTGAAGGTCGCAGTGTATAGTGGTAGGAAAGGAGCTTATCTTTACTTTCTGTTACAGTTGTGCTTCTTGAACCTTACAACAAGAGACTTGTTTAAGACTTCACCCAGAAGAATTAAACATGCATTGAGAAACAGTAACAATCTTGCATACAGAAGACTCGATGGTACTCTACAGCATTTTGCATCTCACTGGTGTTCAGCTTTACATCTAGAATTAGCTTAACCTTTTCCTAGAAGACAAAGATACTGACAATTCCCTGGTAGCACAAGGCTCCTGTTAGATTTAGAGCTGCAAGCTGAGGGTGGTCTAGGTTGCCTCACAAGCAGGTGTCTGCAGAGGCCAGGAGGAACATCTGCATCTGCCCAGAGCCTAGACCTAAGGGACAGGTCAAGGGAGTGATATGGTGGAAGTCAAATCAAGGTTGTAAATTGTCCACCCCAAGCCATACACTGCAGAACTTAAAATGACCAATAAGATCAGCCAGTTCAGCTTTACTGGGTCAAATCCATAGTAAATGAAATAAGGAACGAATACTGAAATGTGCCACCTTTAGAAATAATAAAAATCTATATGTTGTGGAGGGAATCCATCATGTTTCTTCTCCTTCAAAGGTGCAGAAGTATGTGTCTGAAACAACGTATGCCAGAAGTTGTAGGCAATATTCTGGAAACATTACAGTTCGAAATAAAGAGATCTGTTACATATAAAGCAGTATTAGAGTTGGATACACAAACCTCAAGCATTTAAAGCATGAAAATTAGAAGCTAAGGGAATGCAGAGACAGTTCAAACTATAAAAGAAATGGTTTCATTTATGAAATATATTTCTAAAATAACATCTTTAAAGGACGGGTACCTCTGCAGAAATGACCACTCAGCAGAGAAATATGATATATATGAACAACTACTCAAAACAGGACACTTCATGTAATATGAAAACATGCTAAACCGTTAGCAAAAGAAGAAAAACCAGAAGAAAGAAGTATATATATACATACCTACTTCTATGCAAAGGTTAATTTAAAATAGCATTTTCTAGTCTGCACTGACCTCAACTATATTGGTCCCTGCTCCAGCAAATACTGAAGTCATGAGGACTACTAAGTCCCTTAAAGGAACATGTGCAACTTCATTCACTGTTGACAAAGGAAATATATTTATGATGCTGCATGAAAACTTAAGTGTGTGCTGACTATAGCCTTTAAGGTCAACTCTTCTCCAGTCTTTCCCAGAAGTCACAGACTATTCTGCTGGAAGGGACCCACAAGGACCATCAAATGCAACCCTTAAATGGCCCCCACAGAGATTGAACCTACAAGTTCAGTTAATGGCACCAGGCTCTACCCAACTGAGTTAATCTAAGGGTCAGATTGGCTTTTCATTAACTTGTTCACTCTAAAGATTTTATCTTGAGATGGTCTTTGTCTTTGATTTTGTGGGTTTCTTTAACCACAGCAAGGTAAAATTAATGTACAAGGAATTTTAATTTCTTTTTTTGCTTTGCACAAGTCAGAGGAGTGAATCAGTAGATGAAAAAAAACCCAGAATAACAATGTAGTTTTGAGTACAGCTGTTTCCTGTACATATGAGAAATAAAAACAGCTGAAGAATTAATTTAATTTGTTCAAAACAAATGACAGGTGAAGGCCTAGAAAACACATTTAAAAATATTTTCTTAAAACAAAATGAGATTTTTTTTCTCTAAAGATTTTATCTTAAATTACCACAAGATATTCTGTAAAAACAATGTACCAAAATCAATATCACCATACCTCACCAAAAAAAAAAGGCAAAAAACCAGACTTATTTAACCCTAGACTGCAACACCCTAGTATCAGCCAGAGCACAGACGGCAGAAAAGGTAATACCAGAAACAAATTTACCACTATAACATTGGTGTATTTGAAAAAGACATTTTTTTCCTCAGGGAAAGTATGAGCTTCTTGTTGTTACTGCCAATTATTTATTTGCATTTCTTGTATTTCCCAAATTCTCCTGAATATTTTATGCATCTGGTGAGCAAATACAACAAATAGTACAATTTATTTTTATTTCAGAGCCCTCAAAATTTTTTGCTAAATAAAATAAAAAATCAGTTGAATCCATCCTTCACTATTAATCATATTAAAAACCCTTTTACAATTAATTGGCATGAATTTCCATATGGGTAAATGAGTATACACTAACACTCTTTTAACTTTGTTAAAATTTTACACTTATTTTTAAACTTTCTTCTTTTTCTCAGAGAAAAACAAAATTATGTTGGCATCTTAGCTCAAAAATTTAAAACAACAGTTAAAAGAACTTAGTTTCTTACAGTTTGATTTGTTGACAGATGAAACGTAATTGTCACAAGTTTCTCAATTTTTTCACACTTGCTTGGAGTTAAACAATATCTATGCGTTGGCTGTATGAACTATCAACTGTCCAACTTAACAAAAGAGCAAGTTCAGGAAAAAATAAGGAATAGGTTTCCTTTAAATAGGTTTTCTCTCCTTTTGCATAGAATAATCACAGAATCACAGAATCACAGAAAATTATGAGTTGGAAGGGACCCACAAGGATCATCTAGTCCAACTCACCATCTAATACCCATACAGCGACCGAGGGCACATCCCAGAGCATAATAACAACCTAGATGCCTCACAACCTAGCAGGCCACTCCGAGCCGGAGGGGGCCCAGGGTCATCCAGCCCTCACCCCCCAGCTAGACCAGCTAGACCATGTCACTAAGCTCCTCGTCCAGTCTTCTCTTAAACACTTCCAGGGATGGCGACTCCACCACCTCCCTGGGCAGCCCATTCCAATATGCAATTACTCTCTCCCTGAAAAACCGCTTCCTAATGTTAAGATTAAACCTCCCCTGGCGTAGCTTGAGGCCGTGCCCTCNTTCTTTTCTTCCTTTATTCTGTCTGTTATTGTTCAAACATATATATATATGTTATATTTAAATTTTTTTCCTTTCTCCCAGTAAAGTTCTTATTTCTCTCTCTATATATATAATTCAAGTATTTCTAAATTTAATTCCTGCGTCATCTTAATTGACCCAGGACAATATTTATTTCACTCATTAACAGATAGCCACTCTTCTAAGTTTCCTACCACCAGCTTGAACCCATCAACCACTTCTTGTGCCAGTTACTGGCAAAACATAACAGGCAAATTTAATTCAAACTGTAAGTCCATACCACAGCCCAAAAGAGATCTGGGATACTGTGGATGAATCTGAATTACTTGAACAAGTTATAGAAGGAGTTGATGCCTTGAGGCATTGCTGGAGTTCTGAAGGGTATTAAAAATGCCTGGAAGAAAAGCTTCCACTTGCATAGGCTTTGAGAAGACAGAATGGTCTACTGAAATCTTAGCTGCCACCAAATTTGTTTTCTGCTTTAAAAATATAGAAAATTACAGTTGGAAATATAGTTCTTTCAAAATTTGTGAATAAATACAAAGAATTACAAAGAACAGAAACATCTGCTAGAGGATTAATGGGGACAACAGTTTCTGAAACTTTTCATGACAGTGCCACTCTTTCTAATGGAATACTTTGGCTGTCACAAAGACTGAGCCAGTATAACATGCCATCCTCACTTAAAGTCTGAGCAGGAATAAAGCAAAGAAGAACAACCCAACAATGTTTACCATGACAGCACAATCTGTCAACTGCAGATCACTTCTGGAAAAGAGGCTGTTGTCACCTGTCTGAAAACCCGTCGTTGCTGCTCTTACATTTCCACAAGAGGGATCAGCTCGAAGTAGCCACACTAACGGGATTCTGCAACTTTAGTTTTCTCGTTATAAAACAGGCCTCATGGTCTTCAAACATCTAGCACTGACAGGAGTGGGGGCTCACATGCTTGCAATAACAGAGCAAGCCCATGATTTTTGAAACAGAACACATAAGCCTTTGCAGCTCATAGAAAAGATTTGTTCTCAAACAGAGACCTCAGTATTGTCCAACTCATTCTCTTTAAACAGGATGCAAAGTAGGACACATGACACATGTATCTGCAAGACCACAAGTTCCCCAGGTAAAACACTGCAGCAAGAAATGTGTACTCTTATAATTTATATCTCCCTTCCATATCTGATTTTTTTTTCACACTCTAAACAATATGCACCCACATTGTCCCACACCTGCACAAAAACATGTATGCAGATAAATGCCTTTGCTTCCTGCACTGCAGCACTAACTGCTCAAAACTTGAAGTGGCCTCAGCAAAGAGCTCTGTTTTACACAGTCATTTGCTATTACACTTAGATACACAGTCGATGCTCTTGCACTTCGCGCCCCCCATATTGTGGCTTCAAGTCTTAGCAGCATGGATTTTTTAGCGATGAAGGAGACCAGTTTTTGCAACTGTGCATGCTCAACCTGCCGCTGTGGTGGCGGCCGCGTGGGCCACGGTGGTGGTGCAGGCGGCAGCAGCAGTGCAGGTGGCGGCAGCAGTGTGGCCGCCATTCAACATGGAAGTAGGGCTTCACGGACCCTGATTAAGACCGTGGGTGTGCGATATAGGAGACCCAACCGCACTGGTAATCCAGGACAAAACTGCTGGTTTTGAAAGGGGAGTACTAGTCAGAGAAAGGATAAACCATAACAAGAACAATGGGACTGTAGTTGACCAATCTGACAATCAGAATTCATGGCTTGCAAAACACTTCCATTCTGCCACCTCTCTTATAGAAGGCAGAAGATGGTCAAGACCTCACCCCTAGCTGCCTAGGGGCTTTTTCAAGAAATAGCACAAAGAGCTTCAGAGCAACTCAGAACAGGTGAGAAGTGAAGCATTGTCTTTCTCTTTTCCAAGCCAGGGAGATTTCCTCACATCTACTGTTTCTTGAATGAGTCTCTACTTAAAACAATTAATACAGGAGGCCTACACTGTGGCGTGCTTGACACACAATTTTGCAAATTCAGTTTAATATACTAATGCATTTAGTGAAGTTCAATTTTTTTTTCTAAAAAGGAGGGAAAAAAGCAACTGAGAAACAAACAGCATCTAACATTAACTGATACTCTCTGAATTTCTTCAGATACCAAAAATGCAAAATACAAGTCACAAAGTATGTCAAACTTCTGAAAAAGGCTACAGAGAAAAGTCAGAAATTCCACATAGAATATTGTAAAAGCTTGATTTTCTTTAGTTCTTCCTTTGTCTTAGTCTACTATGAAACCACAGCAAAATTTATAGAATGTTGCAGAGGAAATATTTTTTCAAGTTTGAGTTGTTTTGGTTTGGTTTTTACAACAGAAATGTGAAGTTTCTCTTAAAATAGCCTTCTAAAAATTAAACTCATATCTACAGAGCAATTGCTTTTTAAAAACAAAATCACATCTAAAACTGCTGTGAATGTTCAGTTCTAGATCAGAAATTGTGCTAAACTGGCAAAGAAAAAACTTCAGATTCTGTGACTTGTCACTAATCTGAGATTTATATCAATATTTTTTAAATTGAGACAGAAAATTAATAATTAGCATTCCAGTAATATTGCGTTTGAGAGGAAACTTCATTAGAAATCAACCCTAGGGAAGTTCCATTCTATATAGCTAAAAACTGAATGTTATGTTGAGAAGCCTATTCCTACAGCAATAAATGTATATATCTTTTGATTGTGGATTTTTTAGTGATATAAACGTAAAAGGAAAAAAATTATTATCCTTTTTGGGGGGGGGGTCCTTTTTACAACATCCACTTTATATTATTAATATTTGCAAAGCTGAACAGTTATGAAAGAGTAATAATGAAAAGAAAGGGGAACTATTGTTATAAAGCAGGCACAGCAAGTAATAAATCAGAACTAATCCAATGCATAACTTTAAAACTTATGGACAAACTTATCAGGAAAGGAGTATCTTATTAAAGGCAAACAAATATCTATCTTATTTTTACTTTTCATACGTGTATCTGTGCTGTTATATATTTATCAAATACAAAACAGCAAAAAAA
>WEKX01003276.1:0-14438 GCA_013390025.1 Pitta sordida
GGGTTGGGGGGAGCGGGTATGGGGCTGGTTGTGCGAGCAGGGAGGCGGGAGGGACGGGCGGAGCCGGCGCTGAGAGCGGCGGAGCTGGGGGCCGATCAGACTGAGGTTGCAGTAGGTTCTGTGCACGTGCCAAGGTCGCACAGCTCGCGGAAAAATCATCTGCAAATACTGAAGCTTGCAAATAGTGGATCGCAAATACGCAGGGGCTCACTGTATATGTACAAATACATATATATCCCTCTCATTAAGGTTGGTGTTTTCTGTTAACCATCTCTCGTCCATTTTTCTTTGAGAACATCCCCAACAGTGTCCAAACCAGAACAATTTCTGAGCCTTGGACTACATGGCTGGCACTGAAGAGAGCCTAGAAATGTTCAGACTATTGATTGGCGTTATCAACTACAAAATTAAGCACCACATATTCTGCCTTGTTTTGTATATGTAGTGTTAGTTATGTTGGATCACAGTAGTCAGAAAGGGAACATTTTTCATGTTCTCTTTTGGAAGTTAAACATATGTATTCAATGAAAAAGGCAAAACTCTATTCATAGGAGAGGGGATTTGCCCTATTTTTTGGGTCTTCAATTTAAATGAAAACACCAATGATTTAATCAGAACATATTTGTAATAAAGGTGAGTTGCTGCTGTGAATATTCCCCCTTGAAAATACTTTCTCATGCAGCTTTCTGCATGCATTTCGCAGATGACAGGACATTCCTCAGGACAAAGTTTGTAGAATATAGTTTGAAGTGTTTTAACTTCTCAGCAATAACAGTTCCATCATTCTTTAAAAATATAGCCTGAGAAAAATCAGTTATGGATATTTTTATTTTTGACTGGGAGTAAATGAATAGTATTTACTACATAGCATTTACTACATTTAATTCAGCTGCATGTAGTAACAATAGCTAATGCATCAGCTAGGGACAATTTTCAGAAGAGAATGTCTTTGAATTGGAAATATAAGGTTTCATCAAACTCCGTTATTGATTACAACATTTCTAACACCCATTCTTTCTCTGTCCCAGGAAAGGAGCATACAACAAGACTAATGAAACTTCAAAATTTCTTCAAACTGAGAAATGCTTATTTCTCAGGTCAGTGTAGACCTCTGGTCAGCTCAGAGACAACCTTAGTGTTCAAGTGATTGAGATGAATTTGAAGAGATGGCCTGGTATTTCAGTGTTAGTTGCAGAGCTGTGTGCAAGTAATTCCAGAAGTCTTGGGTTTCTCAAGTTGACCAGGGAGGCAGCCATTGTTTCCATAAATGTTTGTGATAGCTGACTATCTGTCACTTATTTGGAATTTTTTTATTGCTGATGATGTCAGTGGCCCCAGAAAATCAATTTCATGCTGGATTTACGTTGGTTCAGAAAGGTCTGGACTGGGTAATCTCATTTCTAAATTTACATTTTTTCCTCTGAGATAATATTTAACTTTCCTTTCTGTATTGATAGTGAAAAATTACCTTTGTTTTACAGGTGTAACTCTATATCCAAAATTAAAATTCTACTGTCACTTTCTCAATTCCTCTAACAATGCCTCAAGCCTAGAGAAACTAACCAAGCCTAGAGAAACTAACACAGAGTCTTTTATTACTCCTGCCTCACATTTCTTTTTGATAACAAGGAAACATTTGCTGTCCTGCCTGTCACTAAAGCCTGTAACCACATTTAATTTGATTCCCTTTAAAACAACATTAGTGTTTTATTTGACAACATCAGTTGATGCAGTCCTTGATTCTGATCTCTTTTTGAACATGCATGTATTTTGTCCTGGTTTTTTCATTACATTTATAAAACCCTCCTTCTTCATTTGAAATTTCCTTTCCCCATGTCCTGTTTCTTTGGTGCACTGTATAGAAAAATTTTGAAGAAATGCTTTTTGATGATCAGCACAGTATATTTAATACTCCATTAACCTATCTATCTACAGTCATCTTGTTCTTCATTTGCATAGTCTTTCGAATATTGTCAGCTCGACATGACTGCAGGGCAGCCACTACAGTGAATCCCCGCTGCATTGTAACCTCTACATTACGACCCCGCACATTTGCGAGGTGAATTTATCGCAGTTTTGATTCCACCATTTGTGAATTTATGTGGCTCACGCATGCGCAGTGCCTCTGCTCCACCGAGGGGCAGTGCCAGTGCTCTCTGTGGGGCAGGGCCGGCCCTGCCCCACAGAGAGAGCCATGAGTCACGCTGTCCCGTGTTACTCTAAGCGCAGCTGGGGAACTGACCCCCCCCGGGCACGTGTTACTGTTTCCATGGCTACAGATGGGGAAAGGAAGTGCCCCAGGAACGAGGGGCTGACCACAGCGACCAGTGGGACATGCTCACTCCGCTGCCACAATTGAACCCCTCGCACCACGTGATGCTGCTGGCGGTGCGCGGGACCGGAGCTGAACCCCTCCCCGCAGTGCATGGGACTGGCGGTGTGTGGGACTGGCAGTGCACAGGACCAGCGGGGTGCAGGGCGGGCATGAGCACTGGGGTTGGGGAGGGGGCAGGAGCAGCGGTGTGGGGTTTGGTTGCAGCGGCCCCAATGGATTCTCGGGGTTGGGAGGGGGGGTTCTCCCGAGTCGGAGGGGGCTCAGAAACAGTTTCCTTTGCTCCCCCATGCTCAGAGAGCCCGAGGGGAGAAACCGAAAAGTACCTGCAGTGCTCCAGAGTGCCGGGGGGTGGAGCAATGGGCGTGGCCTGCACGCATATTAACAACCCGCTCTTCTTTGCGAGTTTAGCATTTCGCGAGGGCTGTGGCCTAACCCATTCCTTGTGAAGGACAGGGTTTAACTGTATATAAGTTGTAATGACTGACTAGGTCTCAAAAGATCTCAATCACAGAATATTCTGAGTTGGAAGGGACCCACAAGGATCATCGAGTCCAACTCTTAAACAGCAACACTGCCTCCCTGGTGGGAATCGAACCCCTGGTCTCCCACATGAGAGATGGGGACACTCACCACTGTGCTCCTGCAGATTAATGCTGGTTTGCAGATTCACAGGTTATTCTGAGTTGTAAGGGACCCACAGGATCATCTAGCCCAACTCACAAGCGANCGAGGGGCTGACCACAGCGACCAGTGGGACATGCTCACTCCGCTGCCACAATTGAACCCCTCGCACCACGTGATGCTGCTGGCGGTGCGCGGGACCGGAGCTGAACCCCTCCCCGCAGTGCATGGGACTGGCGGTGTGTGGGACTGGCAGTGCACAGGACCAGCGGGGTGCAGGGCGGGCATGAGCACTGGGGTTGGGGAGGGGGCAGGAGCAGCGGTGTGGGGTTTGGTTGCAGCGGCCCCAATGGATTCTCGGGGTTGGGAGGGGGGGTTCTCCCGAGTCGGAGGGGGCTCAGAAACAGTTTCCTTTGCTCCCCCATGCTCAGAGAGCCCGAGGGGAGAAACCGAAAAGTACCTGCAGTGCTCCAGAGTGCCGGGGGGTGGAGCAATGGGCGTGGCCTGCACGCATATTAACAACCCGCTCTTCTTTGCGAGTTTAGCATTTCGCGAGGGCTGTGGCCTAACCCATTCCTTGTGAAGGACAGGGTTTAACTGTATATAAGTTGTAATGACTGACTAGGTCTCAAAAGATCTCAATCACAGAATATTCTGAGTTGGAAGGGACCCACAAGGATCATCGAGTCCAACTCTTAAACAGCAACACTGCCTCCCTGGTGGGAATCGAACCCCTGGTCTCCCACATGAGAGATGGGGACACTCACCACTGTGCTCCTGCAGATTAATGCTGGTTTGCAGATTCACAGGTTATTCTGAGTTGTAAGGGACCCACAGGATCATCTAGCCCAACTCACAAGCGAACGCCCACCCAGAGATCAGGCCCACAAGTGTGGAACCATGGGCAACACGCTCCGTCCATCCAAGCCTCCCACCATCTAAACCATGTCACTCAGCTCCTCATCGAGTCTTCTCTTAAACACCTTCAGCTCCCTTGCAGTTTGCATTCATGCCTTGAAGTGATGTCTACTGCAGTTCCTGAATCTCTTCTCAGCATCTTTTTCTCCTTTCAATTCTGCCCAGTAGCTGCTTTTAACTGTCTGGAGTGTTGTACTTATTTGAACTGGACTTTGATCTTAATTCTTGGGACTCAGGATTGCCTAACAACTGAGCATCATCTTATTATGGATTTTGCAGCTACTATTTACCCTGCTAAATAAAGGTATTCAACCAGTCATTTAGTCCTATATGTCACTGTAACTTACACATTTTAATGCCCCACCAGTAGAATAACTTTTTGAAAGTTATTATTGGTCCTCTGATTGTTCCTCCTGAACAGAAGGGTCCACTTACTGTTGTGGTTTAGAGTGAGATTTTCTCCCTTCCCACCAATTCCAACCAAATTGATCCTTCTCCTCAAAGGGAAGTGGAAAAAAATTATTTATTAATTTAACTACACAGATTAGAACAAAAAATCAATCCTCCTCCAGCGAGTCAACGAACATCAAGGAAGAAAAAAAACCCTGGTGTTGCCAAATATCAGCAGTAGTCCAGTGTAGTCCAATATCTGCTCAGTCTTTCCCAGTCTCTCTCCCCCTCCTGGTGGGAAGACGGGGGCGGGGGGGACAGGGAGGAAGCTGGCAATCCACCAATTCAGTCAGTTGAGATCTCCTGCTTCCAGTTCAAGAAGATAAACACAGCCCAAAACCAAACACAGTTCCTCAGAGCTCCAAGGAAAAAAACTGTGAAGGAAAAAAAACCAGAAGAAGCTGAAGACTCCCCAATCTCCCGAGCTGCTGCCGCTGCCCCCGGAATTCCTCTCGCTTCCGGGGCAAATGCTTCAAATCCTTCCGGGAATTTACCATTTAATCAGGGTGGGGAAAATGCTACAGACAGTGCTGTTTTAAAACAACAATATGGAATACAAAAAAAAAAATAAAAATACTGAGATGTATTTACCGCACATATCATATTATATCATGCTAACTTGAGACACTTACAGAGTTCACTTGCAAACATAGTACTTGCCTATAGTAAAGCTATGCACCAATAAGTAAGAGGTCACTCGGCATTTTTCTTTCTCTCTTCTGTTCCTCAACTTAGTCTAAGTTTAGGATTTACATGTCATTTTCAAATATAGTTCATTTAAGTGAAATAACCCTGAAAGGTTACTGAAGGTCTACTTAAAAAACTGAGAACATTGGCTCTTTGTGCCTCTGCTTGTGAGTGGGGAGAAGGTGAATTGTAAAATAAAACATTAAAATGGTTTCCCTGTTGCTTTTGATCGGTATCCTGTTTAGTGGATTACATAAAAATGGTGTCAAATTTACTGCTGCTGAGGATTTCACCTTCAAGAATATTTTCTTCACTGTTGGAAAAGAGATTGGATTTGATAATGTGACTACACACTGAATGACTAAAAATGTCTTACTGTTTGTCCAAACAGCGAAAATGCAGAAGATGATTGAAAATGAAGCTCCTCTCATTGATTTGCTGCATCTTTGATTGACTTGCTGGACAACAGTTTGATAGAACAGCATATAATATATCATCACTCTTACAAGTGGGTTTGAAATTTTGCAAGAGTGACAGGGCTGGCAAAATGGCTGTACTAATCAGACCTGCACAATAAGAGTAACTAAATTATGTGATGCTTTTCAGTTTCAGTAGAATAGACTTTTTCCTGAACCAATGTTTGTGGGAATTAATTCATGTCTAGAGGTTTTGTGAGAGACAGAGACCTTGCTGGACACCCTAAAAAAGCAGCTAGCCAGTAAGAAGTGAACGCAATATTTCCCATAAAGGTCTGTATGAGATGTAAAGATTCTCAATGAAAGCAGTACTTAGGTATTTTATAGAAATGTGGTCTTAAATGAGCTATGATCAAGAATAGTATGACTCTATGAACCAGATTGAAAGAAAGCAAAACTGAAGAGGAATTGATATCCATAGAACTACATCTGTGCATTTCTAGTTTGGGTGTTCTACCCTTGCCTCCTCATTTGACTGCATTCTCCCTCCTACAAATGAAGATAAAAATCCACATGACTAAAAAAAATATTTCCCTCAATCCTTGAATATTTTTTTAAAAAAGAAATGGTCCATTTTTTTAATTCTTCTGGTCATATTTGTAAAAGGAAGAGTATGGGCCTGCAAAGGACCTCTGCAACTACAAAGGAATATTTTTAATTGTCAAGATACAAAACTTTATTTTTTCATAATTATTTTAGAAAAATATAAATATTTAATTTTAACATGTGAAGCTTATCATAAGGTCATTAGGGAGCCATTTTGCTTTGACTAGATATGAACAGGATGTCTAGATGAACTAGATTTGTTGAGAAGAGCTAAACGCTAAGGATCATAACACATTCCTCAAGTCAGCACATCCCTCCTTGAAAACTAGTGCTCCTAACTTTTATAATTTAAAAATGTAAATGTTTGTGTTACATCCTAACCCCTTGTTGTCTGTGAACTCACATTACGTTTTCTCATGCTTTCCAGTGGCAGTATTCTCTCCTCCACTTATTTCTGGCCTAAAACACACATTAGACATATTTTCTCTCCAGGCAGAACACAGAGTGGCTATAAGTCTTTTCTGGTTACCATGATGACATGTAATTGCAGTCCTTCACTTTTGAAGTTTACCCTTTCTCAAGAATAATGGCACCAAACAGAAGGAGGATGTAAAAAAGGCAAACCATGAGCATGTTGTGAACTATTTTAAGAAAATTCCTTTATTCACCTTAGGAGGAGGGTATAATATTCTGACTCTATTACACTTTTAACTAATCCCAGAAGGACACAGCTTTCCCCTGCAGGAATTGACCTTGTGCCAGTGACATCAAAGGAAACATTTCCACTGATATTATTGAGAATTGGATCAGATGCACAGTTTGCATCAGTTGTGTGATAGCTGAAGGTAATGATATTTTTCTTATCACATTTAGTAATTTCGAGAGTAAAGTAAATATTAATACTTCCATTTACTTGCAATAGATGTGGTGAACCAGTATTGAAATATGATGGTCAATAATTTTGTTCCTTTGAGAAAGTCATCAGTGATATTTTTGAACTTAATTGGTCTAGAAAAAGGCAATCTAGCAGAGCCAATAGCAATCAATGTGGTTAAAACTGAAACTGCATAAAAATGGATGACTACATTTATGTAAATCGCTGTTTTTTTACAGTCCCAATCTTCAAATGGCACGATGATAGACTTAATAGCTACATACTTTGACAAAACATTTTAAGCAGCCAACTAAGAAATGCCCTTTTTGGATATTTGAACTTCGAACAAATCAGTGAAGTAGTTTCTTAAATAAAGCAAAACCTATTCCTGGCATCAAGTTTCAGGACAACATCTGCAGTGCAGTTCAATATGAACTGTCTCATATCTGTAGGTACTGAGAAAAAGCTATCACAGACTCTAGTACTGGAAACCAGGTGCTCTCACCTAAATTTGATTAAGATTTCAGCCAAAGATAATGATGTCAATTTATTGTTTCATTAAGGATCGTGGCTGCTTTCTCAATCAAGCATGTTTATTTTCAGTATCCAGGTACTAAATGCTTTAATTTTTACATGTACCACACACACATGCACCCTCTTTCTTCTGGATCATTCCCACTCTGACAATTCTCATTTTTCCATAAGACTACATTGGAATACAAATGTGAAATATTACATATTACTAGACAAAACAAGCATTCAAACTCAGATTATTTTCTGTCCTATTACATTGCATTGATAAGATAACCCAGTGAGTGAACAAATTGTTCATGCTACTTGGCCACTTATTTGAATCGTACCACTAGAAACTTTTATAATGAGAGTTTTTCAGGTGTATGTAAATATAGTTTGTTGCTTCCTGGGAAAGATGGGGAAATAAAAAAAAAATAAAATTAATCACTTTTTATTATGCTGACCTAACTATTTTAGCAAATAGTTTCTATCACTCTAGAAACATGGAAAAATAAAAAAAGAAAAATGAAAATACTGTCAGCCCTCTTGCACTTCACATCCGCCATATTGTGGCTTCAGATCTTAGCAGCATGATTTTTTAGCAATCTAGTAGACCCATTTCGCAACTGCACATGAGCAACCTGCTGCCATCTTAAAGCCCCTTATCCTTGCACTTGGGAAGATTCTGTATTTTGAGTAACACTGACTTTATTTTGGGGGGGGGGGGGAAGTTGAAAAAATGTAGACGGTCTGTGTGGGACAAAGGCTCTCTTCACTGCTTTCCCTGTCACAGAATCACAGAATCACAGAATCAGTAAGGTTGGAAAAGACCACAGAGGTCATCAAGTCCAACCTATCACCTATTACCGCATGGGCGGCGCAGGTAGGATGCTGCCTCTCCACTCCAAGTGGTGTGGCGCAGGGTGGGCGGCAGGGGCATAGCGCCGCCTCTCCACTCTGTGCACTGTGGTGCGAGTGCCGTGAGTAGAGCAGTGCACCGGTGGTTCATGTGGTGCAGTGGGTGGGGCTAGTTTTAATATTCATGACTCTTTACATTGAATATTCATGAGTTTCAGTTCATGAAGGCTCAGTTGCAAACGCCCCACGAAACAGACCTCTGCAATTGTGGGGAAATCAGCCCACAAAGAAGTGAATCCACAAATAAAAAACTGCGAAGTACTGAGGGTTAACTGTAATACCTTGTCTGGAAGTTCAGCTCCAGAGCTCTTAACCAGCTTTTGGCCCATGGTCCTTTTTCTTCCTGAACATGTTAGGAACCCTGTTGCCATGTGCATGCAAAAGTTCTCTTGTACAGGGCAGACTATAAAATAGGTAGCTTAGTATATATGAAATGCTCTTTCAAATGTAAACAGAACGATTGTAAGAAGATAATATTTATCCATAGTGATTCTGTTCTTACTAGCCAGAAACAAGCATATTCATTAACCTTGGAAAAACACTGCTAAATGACATTTTGAATTTGACTGCCAATATGGTCTACAATTATCAAATCAATTGGCTTTGCAGAGACTCAGTTCCTGTTCTTCTACATGGTTCTTTTTTGCTGGCACTACCTGTGCAATTTTGGCCTTGCAAAACCCTTCTTTAATGGGTGTGCTCCCTACACTTCTTAAAGCCAGTGTTTTCAGAAATACGACTTGAAAACAAGGATCTCAAAACAAAGGAAATATTATTACAAAATAAAAACTTAGTTCAATATTCACAAGTGGAATTCCTAGCATCAGTTGATATTTTCATTGTTAATTTCTGTATACGAAGAGCGAAAACTTCATTCATGACCTGGAAAATAATGAGGTTGAATAGATGTGATTTTCCCCTCCTAAACAGGTCAATTACAGCTGTTTCTTAGAATGATAATTTCATACTTTCATGACAGGATGTACTTGTTTGCAGTTAATTCAATCTGTTACTATACATATGTATATATTCATTGTTAATTAAATTCTGTACATATTTTACAAGTAAACTAATTAATCAATAGACAATGAAACTGAATACTATTCACTATCTCATAGTAATGGGTAGCACTGCAGTTATTAATGGAAATTGATTGTAATCTCAGAAAGTCATATACCTAAGTTATATACTGCTGTAAACATTCATCCATGTTTAAGAACTCTCAAAGGGTTGTAATTCGGTTTTTTGTTCATCACTCTTGTTTGCTGTGAAGTATTTAAAATCCTGTCTGACATACAGTATTGAGAAGGCAATCATGTGACTTATCTGTGGTTTTTTAATCTTTGTCTTTGGAGAAAATTCAGATGGGGTAATAGAATTCTTTTATTTTGTTCTGTAAATGTCAATTTCAGATCAAAGATTTTATCACATTTTTGTTGGAGTAGAATAATTTATCACACTTTTGTTTGAGGAGAGTAATTTTTTTTGTCCATATTAATATTTTAATATCTTTTTAAAAGTCATTTAACACTCACATAGAAATTTTTTAACTTCCCTTGACTACTATCTGCAACCTGCCTGCCCTCCGTTCTGCTCAGTCAGCATTTTCAGATTCAGCACTTTCTGTCATTGATTGATAGAAAACACTTATTTCCCAGTTACTGAATCAGACACATCAGGGAGAGACAGACAGGCTGCAGAAGAAAACTCAATCAAGCAGAAGTAAGTTATAAGAGATTTTAGTATCAAAATCTAGTTTCAAAGCATATAAAATTTTAAACTACTCCCTAGTTAATAGTAGGTATTTAACACATAAATTTAAATAAGAGTACACATGTATAAGAATGATCACACAGCCTATTAAACAAAACAGTAAATCACAGGATCTGAATTTATTGTCATACGAAAAAGTATCTTTGATTTTGCTATGTTCTACCTAAGGATGCTAGCAGTGAATTTGGTATACAGTACACATTCTTCTCGTTGTATGTGGCTTTCAATAAACGAGTTAGTGCAGGTTTTAGCAGAAGCATGTTTCATGAATCCAGTGTTACATTTTCTTAAGTACAAGAACAGTTGGATGGACGAGCTCAGAGAGCATTGGTGAATGGTGCCACATCCAGCTGGCAGCCAGTCACTGGTGGAGTCCCACAGGGGTCAGTGTTAGGCCCAGCACTCTTCAACATCTTTATTGATGATATGGACGGGGGAATTGAGTCCATCATCAGCAAGATTGCAGATGATACCAAGCTGAGGGCAAATGTTGAACTGCCGGAGGGTATGGGGGCCCTTCAGAGGGAATCTTGACAGACTAGAGAAATGGGAAGACTCCAATAGTATGAGATTTAACAAGAATAAGTTAAGGGTTCTTCACTTTGGACATAACAACCCCACACACCGCTATTGGCTGGGGGATGAGTGGCTGGAGAGTGGTGAAATGGAGAGGGATTTAGGAGTAATGATTGACAGAAAACTTAATATGAGCCAACAGTGTGCCCAGGTCATTAAGAAGGCCAATGGCATCCTGGCCTGTATCAGGAAGAGTGTGGNATGTTACAGTCTTTATAGTCATTGACCAAACTTTCTCTGACTTTTAACATCAAGGTAAACATTGAGAGAGGGCACGAGTTACAAACAATTTACTTTTTTGTGCAAATGTGGGAAATAGTGAAGTTTTTTCTTATTTTTAGTAATGTTAAATTTTTGAAAGTTATTTTTGCTGTTCTACTTTTTCCCTATCCAAGATCAATATGGAATTCAGTCCTGGTCAAATTTTATTAATATTTATCCTGTAATACCTTGAGATCACAAGGCAAACACTAGGAGATTTTTGAGAAAAAAATAAAGTCATGACTAACTATCCAAACAAGCTTAATTATTTGTTGATACAGGTTTGTTGGCTGTGTGTTTAGATTGTGCTCAGAATTACAACTGGCTTTAGCATAATGCATTCACTTTTCAAATACCTCACAGTAGATATATGTGTGTAGATCTGCCAAATAATCTATATTGGCCTTACGTTGGCAATATGATTCCCCACAATTTTTAAAATGTCCATTGCAATCTCTTTCCAAAGGACATAGGAATATGCTATCCATTTTCAAGGCTGTGTCTTCTTAGACATGTTCAGTTTAGTATTTTGGAAACTTCATAGTGAAAATAGATATTAACACTTTGTGTTCTCTAAAAAAATCCATATAGGACTCCTACTTAAAAGAGAGCTGATACTTGAAGTAAACTGGCAAATAAGAGTTTGGTATTGTTTTACATGATAGACAAAAAGAAACTTAGGCTAAATTGTCAGATTCTTCATCTTTAAATTCATAAAATCTGCCATATTCGACATGAATGCAGAGTTTACCACAGTAAATACTTTTCAAGAACAGGATTTAAGATTACAGAGGGTCAGGTTCTATTGATTTATTCTTCGTGCTTTCCTGAGTCTATGTGATATACTTACTGTCCATGTACATTAATGTTCCTAGAACCTGTTCTGTTTTACATTTGCCTATTCTTTCTAAACTGGCGGATTATTTAGAAGCAGTGAAGTATGTTCATCAACAAATACAATCTTGTCACTTAGCTAAGTGTGAGGTCCATTTGGCAGCATGGTAGATTTCAGATGCAATGTTGTTAAGGAAGAAAAAAAAAAAGCAAACCAGCAAAAACCCTCTTGGTAATCCAAAATCACTTCTTATAAACACATTTGCATTTAAATGCATGATAAACTCAAACCACAATAGGCAGAAAATGCAACAAAATACTCAACACTACAATCAATAAAAACAAACAAGCTAAGCAACAAAATGAGTAAACACCAATTAGAGCATTTAAGAAGCAGAGATAGATAGTCTCAGTTCCTAAGCTTTATATTAGGAAATGATATTTTGAGCTTAAGAATGTTTTCATCTTCCTGCCTCTTCCAATCTGTGGCTGAACTGTACATGACATTAAAATTTATCTTGTGGGAGAGCACTCACCATGTGGATTTTTCAAAACACAGTCATGAATATCCTCTCTTTGGTGATTTATCTTTCCAAGTAGAAGGACCAAAATCATGTCCATCTACTCCATATAGATGATTTCAGATGAGCATTGCTGCAACTTCCAATCAATCTCTTATTGAAATCAATTCATTAACTCTACTGCACCTTCCCCTTGATATCAAACGTAACACTCTTTAAAATACTTATGGTTTGCAATACATGAAACTGTATAGGGTGGCATTTTCCAAATGTATGGAATCATGACACTGTTCTTTTAGATTAAATCTGACAGTGATCTTTTTGAGGTGCCTTAACCCTGAAAAGCAGTACTGGCAGTTCTAGTTACGGGTCTTGTGCCACAGCCTACCGTCCCTCCACTTCATAAAACTCTGCCAGTTTCTTGCCATTGTCTGCTAATAGAGCAGAAGAAAAAAGATACAGCAGAGTGCAGTAGTCATGGAGATAAGAATCATATATATGTACTTTAAATGACATAACAAGTTTCATATATTACTTTATCTTCATGTTGTATCATTGAATGACCATGACACACATGTAGTAAAGCTTGGATGAGTAATTTAGACATATTATTTTCCATCTTTAGTGCTTAATTATACAAACTTGACTAGGCAGACTGGATGGGAAATTTTCAACTAATAAAAGAATGCGATAAACTGATAAAAATATTCAACGGTTAGTACCAAGAATTTAAGTGGACATTGAATGTAGTTTTCCATTTTTGGTATGTAAAAGTTTTGGTCAAAATTCAGTTAAATTTAATCCATTCTCATACATCTATTAGCATGTTTTGCCAGTGTTACATTAAGACATCTTGTGACCTTAAAAATAGTGTTTGTAAAATTGTGGTTTATGACCTTTTGGAAATATTCACACTATATTTCTATCTACAAGGTCTTAAGAAATTATTCATAAAAGGCCACTATGTATGACCTGTAAATGGCCTGATTATTGATCCCACTGACATGATAGTAAAACCTATCTAAAGGGACATTCATTGATGCAATGTGATGTGCGTTTCATACGGTATCATGCTGTGAAAGTTTCCTGAAAACAAAACATAAACTGTCATGACTGAATCACAGAATCACAGAATATTCTGAGTTGGAAGGGACCCACAAGGATCAGATTTGCTAGATGCCTTTACAAGACCTTATGCATTTTATCATCCTGTACATAGATTTTCAGTAAGAAATCCTTTCTCTCATTTTCCTGGTGTTTTGTTACAATACATGTCTAGTCAATTGTTTTTCAGTCTTAACTTTTTTCCAATTTTGCATGAGTTGTTTTCCTCAAGAAGACTACAATGAAGATATATAAATTATTACATCTTTGATTTTAGAATACTCTTCCAATTTATCAAGATCCCTTTGAATTCCAAACCTGACCTTCAGAATTGTACCAATCCTCCCCAGCTTGCTATTAGAAATAAACATTTTGTTCTTTCTCTTTGTCAAATTAGGTAAATAACAAGTAAAAACCAGGATCTGGTTAGCACTCCACAAGGCAACACATGATGTCAAAATCACAGAATCACAGAATCACAGAAAATTATGAGTTGGAAGGGACCCACAAGGATCATCTAGTCCAACTCACCATCTAATACCCATACAGCGACCGAGGGCACATCCCAGAGCATAATAACAACCTAGATGCCTCACAACCTAGCAGGCCACTCCGAGCCGGAGGGGGCCCAGGGTCATCCAGCCCTCACCCCCCAGCTAGACCAGCTAGACCATGTCACTAAGCTCCTCGTCCAGTCTTCTCTTAAACACTTCCAGGGATGGTGACTCCACCACCTCCCTGGGCAGCCCATTCCAATATGCAATTACTCTCTCCGTGAAAAACCGCTTCCTAACGTTAAGATTAAACCTCCCCTGGCGTAGCTTGAGGCTGTGCCCTCTCGTTCTGGTGTCGTCAGCCTGGAAGAAGAGGTCTACACCCATCTGGCTGCAACCTCCCCGCAGGTAGCTGTAAACAGCAATGAGGTCCCCTCTGAGCCTCCTCTTCTCCAGACTGAACAGTCCCAGTTCCTGTAGTCGCTCCTCATAGGGCCTGCCCTCCAGTCCCTTCACCATCCTCGTTGCCCTTCTCTG
>WEKX01003276.1:14459-26735 GCA_013390025.1 Pitta sordida
TTCCAGCCCGTGCTTTACAAGTTTCTCCTGAAGCTTATTGTGGGAAACCGTGTCAAAGGCTTTGCTAAGGTCCAAGTACACAACATCCACAGCCTTTTTGTCATCGACCAGTCGAGTCACTGGATCGTAAAAGGAGATCAGGTTAGTCAGGCAGGACCTGCCTTTCCGAAATCCATGCTGACTAGATCCAATGTCGTGGTTGTTCTGCAGCTGCTGTGTAATGGCACTCAAGACCATCTGTTCCATGACTTTGCATGGGACTGAGGTCAGGCTGACTGGCCTATAGTTGTTAGGATCATCTTTCCTACCCCTCTTGTGGATGGGTGTCACATTGGCCAATTTCCAGTCTTGTGGCACAACACCGGTAAGCCAGGACTGTTGGTAGATTATGCAGAGTGGCAAAATGCTTGACAATTGCTAGGAGTACAGGGATGTGTATTAACTGTATAAATAAGTTATTTGGCATATATCTGGTATCATATATCAAGACTGTTTCTGATGTCATAGACTGGTTTGGGTTGGAATTCAATGGTCATCAAGCTTCAAATCCCTGACAGGCCAGGGACAATTCCAGGTTGCTTGAAACTGACCTTGAACACCTCTAGGAATGGTGCACCTACAACTTCTCTGGGAAACCTATCTCTTTACTGTTTAAAGCCATTTCACCTTGTTCTATCATTGCCCTTTTAAAAAGTTCCTTTCTGGCTGTCTTCTGACCTCCTTTAGATACTAGACATCTGCTATAAGATCTGTCTGATTCCTTCTCTGTAAGGTCCAGCCCTTTGATCAGCTTTAGGGCACTACACTCAGCTTGCTCTAGCAGGTCCAAGACCTTCTTGTGTTGGGAACCACAGATTTATATGCAAGTATCCAAGATATGATACACCAGTATTAAGATGTGTTTATGACTTCAAATACTGTGTCAGGGAAACAATATTAAAATATTTTTTGAAGTTCAGTGGAAAACTTGGAAAATAATTACATATTGTGTCTTTTATTTATGCAGTAAATAAAATGCAAAAAGTAATGATACAGTTAGCTTTAAATTTATTCAGTAAGTCTTCTTATTGACACTTACATGCTTCATTAAGTAGTAAGTTGCCAAAAACCCCCAGAAGTTTGTGTCTTGTCTCAAATTTTACATAGTTCTGGTAAAAATTGTCATGTTAAGAATTAAAAACGCCTTTCTTCTCTGTATTTCAAGCAACTTTACCTCTAGCACTGCAGATTTGGATGAAAAAGGTTTTTATGAAACTGACAGTGTAGTTTAGGGTATTTTTGTACACAATTTTCTTATCATATAGGGGATACTAATGTTAAGTAGCAACCAGCATCATGAACATATAAAATAAGATCTAGACAAAAAAATCTGGAGAATCTATTAGCACTGCTTCTGAGTTCAAGAATTTGAGTTTTAACTTTCCGTAAGCAGATCTATTTCAGAGTAGAATGTTAAAATGACATCTCCATCTGAAAAAGGTTTGTTAAGCATTGTCATAATTCCCATGGGGAGTTTACTTGTCATTTTTTTCTCCCTGAATTACATGGGCAAGTTCAGTAAATAGCAGTTCTTTCCTGATATATAATGCATTTGAACCTGTTGCTACTTGAAACCTGGTTTCTCTTAGAGAAACTTTTAGATTTCCTTCTTGTTAGGTCAGAAGACAGTAGATGGTATTGATAAAGAGATAAAACAGCATACAATCTGAAGAGATATAGAGATAGTTTATGAGAATTTGAGCTAAAGGGAAGTTTTGTTTTCAAAGTTGTCACGTTTTCCTAATCAGATTTATTATACAAAAATCTAAACTGACCAAACAAAACATCCCTCAAAAATATTTCTACTGGAGTCACACTTGTGTGTGGAAAGTAAATGCTTCATCTTAGTATTTTTGTCAAAAAGGAATTGCAAACATTATAGAGGAATAATTAATTAAATAGTGAATATTCAACAGTAAATATCCATTATTGACTCCAAGTTATAAAGCAAAGTACAGTAGTAATACAGTTACTAATTAAATTCTAATTAATACTTTCAACTTGTAACATTAAAAAACAAGTTGGCAAATCATCAATAACCAACTTATGTTCTAGTGATGATTATCTTTCATTACATTCAGTAATAATTCTTGTAGGGCAATAACACTCTGCAAATCTGACCTGAGATTTCAGCTGAAATTTTTCAGGTTTATGCCTACTTCAATATTTCATTTTAAGAATAAATTATCCCTGAGTTGAATAAAATTGTAATTATCCATAATCTTTTGAAGCTAATCTCAAATTCTTAAAATAGAACTACTTTAGATCTAATTTAAAGTAAATCTTAGATTAATAATCTGCATTTCAAGGAGAAAAAAAAATTGAAGCACAGCACTGGGTCTATCTCTTATTTCAGTATATATATTTTTGGAGTGCTTAATTGAGGATATATTCTTGGAAGATATGATATTTTACATTCAGCTTTGTAATACAAGCATTTCATATGAGGTTCAAGTATGAAAGTTTAAAACTTCTATGTAGCTTCTTTTTGCCACCATAAGCTTGCTATCGCACACCAGAGTAATCTTTTCTGTCAAAAAGAACTTTATTCAGGGAAACACGGAATCAGACTATAATTGGCATGGGAAGAGACCTCGGAAGATAGTTAGTCCAAAAAAAATAGGTTCAGTTAGAGCAGGTTGCACAAGGCCATATCTAAGAGGGGTCTGAATGTCTCCAAAGCATATTACACAACCTCATTGGGCAGTCTGTCCCAGTGTTGTCTCAGCCACAAAGAAAATAATTTTTTCCTCGTATTCAGATTTTTATGTTTGAGTTTCTGCTCATTGGCTTTTGTCCTGTTGATGGCCACCAATTAAAATAGTCTGATTCTATCCCCTTGACACCTGCCCTTAATTTATTTGTATGCATTAATAAATTATTCTTCTTTACTCATTCAGAAGTTTTTAAAAACTTGGGGCATTTTTGAGTACCTATAAATAGTAAAAAGAAAACTTTAATTGCAGCATAATTCTACTGATTTCGACTTTTTAACCTACCATTACAAAATTTTTACTTTTTTCCCTTTTAGTTGTCGCACTTCTAAAAATACCAGATATATGCTTATTTTTATTAGAAGGATTTCTGTTCTGATATTAGGCCTAGAATAGGGACACTACTACACTTTAGTTTCCAACCACACCAAACCCACTCTAATTATTATTGTGCACAGGTTTCTCTAGTCCTCCAATGGTTTTCCTATAATGTGGGTGGAGTGGCATTTAATGAACACCTTAGCCTTTCACAGTGTCTTCAAAGATGCATTTAATGCAAGTTTCAGGCTCGCATTTGATAATTCAATTCTTTTTATTTAGTACTGACATACTTCATTGAACAATAGGATGAGACTTCTATGAAAATGTAATTATTCTGTTGCATTACAGGTACAAATTCTTCCCAATGCAGTATTGCCTAAGAACACTGGAATGATAAAGAATTATGCTTATTACAGTTGGCCCTCTTGCACTTCACGCCCCCATATTGCGGCTTCAGATCTTAGCGATGTTGGAGACCCGTCTCGCAACTGCGCCTGTGCGACCTGCAGCTGCCACAACGGTGCCTGTGGTGGCAGCCCAGACAGCAGAACGGGTGGCAGTGGTGGCTCGGGCGGCAGTGGGGGCAGTATGGGCAGGGGTAGCCGTGGTGGCCGCGGGGGACACGGGCGGCGGCAGCGCGGCCGCCATTCAACACAGAAGTCGGGCTACGCGGGTCCCAATTAAGACCGTGGGTGCGCGATATAGGAGCCCCGGCTGTATATGAAAATACTTCTCAAACTGAAGAAACTCTACAACAGATTAAAAGAAAAAAAAAAAAAAAAAAAAAAAAAAAGAACAAATGCACTTAGATCCAAAGCTGTGATTCTGAGTCTTTTTCGGATGGAGCCTAACGATGGAGCCTAACCTCTGTCTCAATTAATTTGTCTTATTTTAAATTCCTTTGTTGTCCCCTGGTTTATAAATGTTTCTCTGAATGTCTTGTGTAGCATTTTGTGAAATTTTTGCTTAAATGCTAGTGGAAAAAGATAGTATTTCTCTTATAAAATAAATTGTCTGTACCTGAATAAATCTAGAGGTATAGATTAAAATAATGGAAGTTACAAAGCTCCATTTGCCATTTTGGTTTCTTATTTCATACTTTCTGTATTCCTCAGTGTCAAGCATTTATCAAAAAAGCACAACACTATTTACTGATAATACACAAGAGCTGAAAATCTGGTGGTCAATGAAGAGTAGAGTCAAGCAATTATAACATCACTTTTAAGGTCTGAGGGTTTTGTGTGGTTCTGAATAATTTGCTATAGATATGGCTCTAGATGTGGAGAATAGCATGCCAGCTGGAAAAATTGATACCATTCTTTAACTACTCCAGCTATGTTAATGGTAGGCATTTGTCTTGTCTCCTACTCTGATTGTCCACTCTGAACCTGCTTAGATTTTGAGAGGCAAGGTAATGTCAGATGGAACTATAATAACTGCTGATCATTTCTTCTAATGATCAGTATAGTTGTCACCATTATGAAAAAATAATTTCTAATGTACATAATAGTGATCTTCTAGCCTGAAAAATTACAGATCGAATTTGAAAAAATGACAGGACAGTTAAAGTAAATGTGTGGTTCTATTTTATTTAGATGTAATTGAACATAAATTGAAATGAAATACAGTAATACCTCGCTGCACTGCGCCCCCTCCGTTGTGACCTCGCTGATTTGTGAGAAATTTTTCTCACAGATTTCCTCAGTGATTCACAGAGCTTCCCTGCCAATGCATGCGCAGTGCCTTTGCTTTACCGAGGGGCAGCACCAGCGCTCCCTGTGGGGTGGGACTGGCCTGGCCCCGCAAGGAGGGTGCGCGGTGCCTCTTGCTTGCTGTACGGGTGTTTATGGTCCTGCAGCACCATGCCCTGGTCCCTGCCCAGCTCCTGCATGCCTTCACACCCAGTCCCTACAGTGGAAGGCTCACACTGTGGTATGCCCCGGGCGGACGCTGAGGACCAGCGCAGCACCGCCACAAGCCATGCCGTCCCATTACTCTAAGCTCAGCCAGGGGACTGACCCTCTCGGGGTGTGTTACTGTTTCCCGGCTACAGGCAGGGAAGGCGATGCGGTCTGTGCCCAGGGACTGCACACCCAGTGCACCTGGTGATGACGTAGCCCCAGGGAAAGTGCCCCACGAAAGTGGGGCTGGGCTGGCCACAGCAGCAGTGGGGCAAGTGTTATATGCTGGGACGGGGCAGCAGCAGGACGTGCCCACAAGTTAAGGTTTCCCAGGCTCCAAGAGTGCCAACCACAGCCCCAAGACACTCCTTCCCCTGGCGGCAGCTGCAGAAGCAACAGCGTGTCTGAAGAGAAGCCCAAGTCTAAATGTCAGGTTCTGTACTTTTGTTATAACAACCCCAAGCAGAGATATAGGCTGGGGATGGAATGCTTAGAGAATGAGCAGGTTGAAAGAGATTTGGGGGTATTAGTGGACAGAAAACTCAACATGAGCCAGCAGTGTGCCCAGGCAGCCTAAAGGGCCAATGGCATCCTGGCCTGCATCAAGAATGATGTGGCCAGCAGGGCAAAGGAAGTCATCCTTCCCCTGTACTCAGCCGTGGTTAGGCCACATCTTGAGTATTGTGTCCAGTTCTGGACCCCTCAATTTAAGAAAGATGTTGAGGCATTGGAACAAATTTAGAGAAGGGCAGCAAAGATGATTAAGGGTCTGGAGGATAAGCCCTATGAGGAGCGGCTTAGGGAGCTGGGTCTGTTTAGTCTGGAAAAGAGGAGGCTCAGGGGTGATCTTATTACTGTCTGTAACTACCTAAAAAGGGGTTGTAAACAGGCAGGGGTCAGTCTTTTCTCTCTGGCCATTGGAGATAGAGCAAGAGGTCATGGTCTTAAGATCCCACAAGGGAGGTTTAGATTTGACATTAGGAAAAAGTTTTTTACTGAAAGAGTGATTTGGCATTGGAATGTGTTGCCCACAGAGGTGGTTGAATCGCCATCCCTGAAGGTGTTTAAGGGTAGATTGGATGAGGTGTTGAGGGCCATGATATAAATGTTACAGCTGTTAGGTTTTAGTTGGATTATAGGTTGGACTAGATGATCTTCAAGGTCTTTTCCAACCTTATCAACACTGTGATACTGTGATTCTCCATGGTCTCCGCAGGCAGAGAGGGCTTAGAAATTGTTCCCTTTGCTCCCCTGTGCCGGGAGAGCCTATGGGGAGGAGCAGAAAACACTCCCCAGTGCTCCAGAGTGGCAGGGGGGGAAGTGATGGGGATGGCCTGTGTGTATATTAATGACCCGCGCATGTTTGTGAATTAGACAGTTTGTGAGACCCTGACAAGACCCATTCCTCGTGAAGGGTGAGCTATTACTGTAGTAAACTTAGAATTATTTTTGAGAATAGAGATTAAATGTTGAGAATTGCTTCTGTTTTAAGCAACACTGTTTCATGCAAACTACAGTATTTTTTGAGTTCTATCTGAAAAAGTCCTAACAGATCTTTCCAAACTCATTTTTTGTCTCTTGTAATATTGTATCATTTCATGTCACATTTTTATTGCTTATCTTTTCTTATCTCTGTGTTTCTGTTACTCAGACCTGAGATTTTACATGCTAGATCATGTTTTTAAAAATAATTTAGCATCAATTAATGACTTTTATGTCCTTATAAGATACGTATTAGATAAACTGTTAATGTGCAACTCTGAAAGCACTTGTACTGACTAATTTAGGTACTATTGCAAAAAATAAGTCAAATAGAACAGAGAACAGTATGTTTTCTCTGAATATTTGTGTTACCAAGGAAGGAAGTAATGTTCTATACACATCACTCAGTGGAAGACTTCCAGTATTGAAAAAAGATTTAACTGTATAGCAAAGACATCTCATGCAATGAAGACAGAATGAGAGGTTTTCTTAAATCTGTCAGTATATTGATTAATTACACACGCTCTGTAAAGAGCATAAGAATACATCCTCAGCTAGAGCGGTTTATCAAAGCTCATTGTCATGAAATATCAAACTTCAGAAACAGCGTAGGAATTCTGGTTTCAATGATTGTTTTTTAAAATTTTTGTGTTATTCTCTGACAACCTTTATCTCACTTATCTCAAATTCAAAGTGAGATCCAAGACTCCATATTGGGCATTTGCCCTTGGCAATGCAGGTCTTATGAAAATGAAAAAGGTACATTTCTTGATCACATATCACAACCCAAATTTCATTGTGGAGGTCAATCAGATACTTAAAGTTTTTACTGTGCCACAAGACAAGCCAAGCTACTTCATTGAGAGCCTGTATCAGGCAATGAAAGCTGACTGAATTCTAGTCTGATAGACAACATAATGCCTTTGAGGAAGCTCATTTAAGGGATTACAAATGCTTAAATACTTTGGTATTCAGGGAGCAAAACCCCCTGTGGTTCTGTCTGTGAAATGAAGGAAATATCTGTCCTGAGCTTCCTGAATGCTTTATAATCCCTCATGCTCAAGATAAATACCAGTAATCCTACCGAGGGTCCAATTTAGCAAGTGTAAAAATCCTTTACTTTAAAAAAATCCTACTTTAGTACAGTGGTAAGTGTCCCTGGCTGTCATGTGGGAGACCCGAGCTTGATTCCTGTCGGAGGCAGTGGTGCCATTTAAGAGCTGGACTCGATGATCCTTATGGGTCCCTTCCAACTCAGAATATTCTGTGATTCTGTACCTCCATAACATTCAGCTGGCTCCTTTAGGAGCAGGTTTCACATCAGGTGTACTAGCTGGTGTAAAAATAGCTAAACTGTAGTGATAAGATCCTATATTTTATTAACTTCCTGTTACGGTGAGAAGTTTCATGGTTTCTCTTAGTCGTTTTTGTATGTTATATTCTTTTAAAACTTGATAATATTTGTCTAATCCTTACATAACGACATCTTAGGAAAATATTAAGCCAGAAACCTGACTAATAAAGTGACTATGTGATGGAAAGGAAGAATGTTCATGACATATCCTCCTTCTCAGAAATTCCATATTAATTTCTTGTAGAAATCATTAGAATAAGAGTGAGATATGCATTTACCACTAGTTATGCTAAAAATAAAATAACAAAATAATAAAATAAATCTCTACATTTTGTCCTTCTTATATGTTCTTTTGCATAGGCAAATGGATTGCTCACCTTTTATAAGAGATCATCTAGCCTAATTTATCTCTGAAAACCAAAATGCATTATTTCATCTTTCTCAATTCTTTGATTAGCAATCAAATATATCAAATAATCAAATAAATAGCAACGCTTTAGTTGTGATCAGCTGAACATAAATGTACTCCTTTAACCTGCCAGGGAATGGCTAATAATACAGACATTTTAAAAATGAAAAACATTTCCACATATAAAAAATATGAAACTAGACTACTAAAAATCCTTACATTATGAATTCATATAGCACCACTCATTTTTAGGTGAACAAAAGCTGCATCAAAATGCTGATATCCCTTAAGTTCGTCACAGCTATAATAAAGAATATAATTTAACCTTTCTGTAGTTTCACATCAGAGTTTGCATAAACTTATAATTAAGCAAGTGCATAAGCATTTTGCTGGATCTTGGCCTAAGAGTTTAATGATTATTTTACAATATAATGACATGTCCAGTAAGAAGGGAAACAAAACCTCTGTCTATAGGACTCATTTACCATGAAAAAGTCTGTCGGTATATTGCATGATAATCAGTTCAATTCAATGTACAGTAAATTGGATCATTATTATTAATTTTCTCATCTCCTAAGCAATTCATGAACCATTTTTAGAATTTCAACAATTCATGAATCAGACAAAAATAAATTAAATAAGAATCCAGCCCACAATGAGATGATGAGTCATAGTCCCTTTCAGTATCACTGTCGACAAAAGTAAATTTGAAATCTAATGAGGATTGGCACTGTGGTAGAAAAGGCCGTGATGAACATGAAACAATATGTTGAATTTACATGTTAAGACTTTCTGTTGATTTTGGCATTTTCACTGAAGATTATGTGAAAAATCCATAAACATCTGGATGAGGAGAGTGAGGGGTAACACTTTATACTAAAATGGTGGAGTTTATATTAGGATACAATACTAAAAATGGAAGAGGAAAGTAGATTCTTGTACAGCTGTTTCCAATTTTGCAAATCTATATTTCAGGCCAAATTCACGATGGAATTAAACTACACATTTACATTGATGTGTATGTGTCTGAATTAAAGATATGGGGGAAAAAAGACTTTTGAAGATAACTAAATCTCAATAATATTTCAGAGGTGTTTAGTCAGCTTTATTTTCAGAAGACAAAATTAGCACATACAGCTGTTATTTACGGGCCTGTCATTTTTGAAAGTGAAGGACTAAGTTTTCAAAAAGGACATATGTACAATTTTAGGCCCTGAAACAAGGATGTAAAAAGGACTGTTAAGAATCAAAGGTTATGTTTCAGTCTGAGATCTAATAGTTTTGTTCTAAAGGTTCTGTAAACATTTCAACTGGAAGTTGACAAGTATCTACAAATTTTAATGGTATGATGCATATACATATAAACCCCAGCTTTCAGAAATGGCTGTATTCTTAAGACATAAGAGTATGTGTCTCTGCATTCATATGTAAAACATTAACCAATGCATAGCCTACTTTCAAGTTTGTCCTGTTTTTAACAAATAAACTGAACTCACAGTTAGTATGTGTTCTGCTGCAGTAAAACAAGTGAAGAGATCAGAGGTGGAGGATAGTTTTTGACAAAGCTCCTAAGATTATTGCTGTTTGTGCATTGAAATTGTTGAGATTTCTTGTCTTGTATGTCTCTTTAAGAGTAAAAGATATTTAAAAAAAATTGAGATAAAAAGCACCTTCCTGTTTGTACTACAGTATACAGTATGACAAAGATTTCTGTGGTGGAATTGGTTTTGCAGCACTTGTCAAATACAATAAAAGCAGTAAATCTTGTTCAGACCAAATAGTACATGGGAATGTACTACAGTATATGTGTACTTCCTGACATTAAGAAAAAAAATCTTCTTCCTCAAACACATTTAAGTATGACTATCAGGTTTGAATGCTCAAGATTTTCAGGTCAGGATTTGTTTGCTTCTTTTACTTCTATAATTAATCATAGTGACAAAATCTTTTGTAACATTCACTTCTTAAAAATCTGAAGCTAAAGGAATTTGTATTTTCATGATTTTGGTTTGTATTTTTCTGTCATTGCATGCTTGAAACTGTTGGTTTCTCAAAAAGTTGAACATTTTTTTGGGCAAGAAATAAATTATCATTTTTAATTAAAGAGGACTTTAGGGGAAGGTTAACACAATTTTAGCGCAGCAAATAACTTTTCTATATTGTGTACAGCTATTTACTCCATTGTTCAATTAAAAAAATGTTACTATAGAAACTATTAAATCACAGGATTTATGTGCTATTTGGGAGGCACAGTCTTACTTTACAGAGATATCAATATGTCATTGGAACTGTAGAATTTATAGGTTATATCACCAAAACCAGAATGTAAATGGTTTAGGGTTATTTTTTTTGCTCTGGCAGCAAGGGAATTAACAGCTCAGTTCTTGCCTGGGCTCTCCGTGCTGCTAGGGCCTTCAAGGTTATAGAGATAGAGGAGTCTCTGTGAATAACATACTTGGGAGAGAAGAAAAAAAGTTCAGTAGCAAGATGTAGAGTGCCGGTTCAGAACCTGCGTAGGGAGGCTGAGAGATTGAAGGCCCCCAGGCCCACGAGAAAGGGGTAGAGATGTTCTTCCAGGCATCCCACTGCTGCTTTTGAATTGGACCGACCATTGTGAAAACCTATGGACCAGAGAGAGAGAGAACCAGTACTGAAGAATCCATCTAAGCCACGACTGAAGATGGAGAGATAAAGCTGGACAAAATGCCGATGCGNAACCACGACAACAGATTATGGTGGATTTTAAGAAAATTACATTGATTAATTGAAAGAAATAATGGTAAACTATTTTTCAGTTTGGGAGTTTTCATATATTTTTATCTAAACCTCTTGGATAACTTTCATTTAATCTAGAAATTCTGTGTTTCAAATGATTGTACATTAAGGCCTAAGCTTTATTTCAAAACTCAAATAAAGACTGGCTGCTTTTCCGTTCTGAATGAGTTTATATGGCTTTATCATCTTGAGCTTTAAAGAATGATTTTATTAAAGAGGAAGCTGTAAAGCAATGTAATAAAATAAGAATAATTTTCTGAATGCAATAATTTTATAAAATGATTGAATTGTTGAAGAGTTAGATATCAAAATAGAGAAGCAAGAAGAGAAATTTTAAAATGTTTATGGTATGTGGAGAAGCTCAAAATATTTTTCAAGCCAAAATTGTATTTTGAAGAAACTGGAAGTCTGGCTCAAGCATTACCTACATAAATGATAAGCCTGAGATGCATCAGGCATAATTAGGAAACCTGTATGAAGATTTATATTTTGATTAGCGTTTTTTAAATTGTTTTTGATCTTGTGTCTGAGCATAATCTTAACTGTCAACTGTCACTCATATTGCCAGATCAGTATTTCTGGTACCATGATGGCAAGTCATCTTTCTCTGACCGCTCCTAAGAATAGCTAATGTCATTAAATAGCTAGAATAATGCTAGCCTCTAACAAAACCCAGTTCGTTGAATTAATTGACTGCCATTTTTAGGACAATTCTATGAGTGAAAAAAACACCTTAACATGCTTCATCTAATTGGTGAAGAACAACAATTAAAAAATCAGATCTAAAGATGGGCAGTGGGGTTCATTAAGAGGAAAAGGCTGGGACTGAGATTCAGGCTGAAAATCAACAGGTTTTGTTGACACACAAAAGCTTTCCTTGTAACTTTTTCTCCTGAGTTTTTTTCTGTTTTATTTTTCATTTTCCCCCGAAGGTTAAATCACCTTCAGGCACACAACATGTCTCTCCATCCTCCCGCATCACCCACCAGGTACACCCGGCCCCTGAGCAAAGACAATCCCACGTAGGGGTTTGCCTTTTCCCATGAGAGGAGAAACCCACACAGACTTCCCCAGCCACTTCTCCATGTGTAGCACAGAGACCTTATCTCCTTCCACAGTGTATAGGGGTTTTGTTTGGGCAGGACCAGGGTGGTTGACAGAACCCCTACTATTGACTAGTCAAGTGGCTTCAGCTAGATTTGTTTCCCAGTGTTTCCATGTGTCATTGCCTAATGCTCTCAGCATAGTCTTCAACAGTCCATTATATCTCTCAATCTTTCC
>WEKX01003277.1:0-11722 GCA_013390025.1 Pitta sordida
ACATGTGGATGCTCTGGCTCCCAGAAGCCTCTAAATGTTGGAAGCACACATTCCCTCAGTTCTACTTTCTTCGCATTATCTTGATTATTTCTCAGCCTTTCCATCTCTTCCTTCAGATCAGTTATCATGGACAGCAGGTCATTTACCAGTTCACACTGGACACAGGTGTTTTATAGGCTGTCCTCCTGGTTGACCATCAGGCTCAGGCATTTCCCTGCAGCCCAGAGTCTGGACAGTCACNAGAGTCTGGACAGCCACTTCCTCTGACACAGGAGTAGTTTGGATCTGAACCTCCCTTGTGGCTTTGGCCATGGCTTTCATCCATCTGGTTCTGGCCATGATTGGCAGGGAGAGGAAGGAGAGGCAGCACCTGCCAAGACATTGTCTGCTACCCTGCCCACTTGCCTTGCCCATGCCAACTGCAGCGCTAACTACCTCTTAATCACTTACTTACAAGCCCCCCCTGCAGTTGCCCAAGACCACACACTTAACATTCATGTTTGCTTGCCCCTGTTCTCTGTGCTCCGGTTCGCTGCACTCCTAGGAGAATTAATGGTTTAAGCACCCACAGGTGGGAAGTCTTGGTTCCCTGCACACACTCCCAAATGTCCCTGAGAGTTCAAGGTGAGATTGTGGGGCTGGCTTCCCTCTGGCGCCAGTCCTAGCCCCTGGCTATGCCTGATATCCTATAGTCCTGTGATTAGAAGAGTCTTACAGGATTTGGCCAAATTCCGTCAGACAGTCCCAGAAGAAACCTGTTAGGTGCCCAGAGAGTAGCTGGAGCTCAGGGTCCTGATGACTGGAGGCACTTGAGGGAAAAAGCAGGAGGTGGGCAGGAAGAACTCCCAGGAGGGGAGGAAGGGAATTGCAGGCCCTTGTTCTCTTGAGGCTGGATTGCAGCAAAGAAATGTTCAAGGAAAAAGCCACAAGAAGTTCTCTCATAGCTGTAACACATCCTCCAGAGGAGTACTTCTCCGGCCTTATATACTGCAGCTGTGGAGAGAGTGTTAACGAGCTCCAAGCCTCTGCAACTGTGACCTGAGTATTGCTGGAAATTTTCTCCTCAAGTTGCTGATTCTGCTTTGTTTGTTTTTTTTTCCTCTTCCACATGGAGAGAGAAAATTACCTTGGTCACTAAGGACTAGTGTCCTCAACAAAATTGTCTCATAGACCAAAGCACAAAGATATGGAACATGTATACACAATTGAGCCACCCTAGGACACTGTGGACAATATAGTATTGTTTCCAGTGACATATTTAACTGAGGTATTAGTATGATCCAGTGCATGACAAAGCAAGACTGTAGCTGGAGATACAGGGAATTTTCTAGAAGTCATTTAGGTGGGAACAGTAAGAATACTTTGCTGAATATGTGCCATGTATTCATTGTGCTCTGGTAGTCAATGGGAAAACCAACCTACCTGTCACTTGGGACATAACAACCCCATGCATCAGTATCGACTGGGGGATGAGTGGCTGGGGAGTGGTTAAGTGGAGAGGGATTTAGGAGTAATGATTGACAGGAAACTCAATATGAGCCAGCAGTGCGCCCCGGCGGCTAAGAAGGCCAATGGCATCCTGGCCTGCATCAGGAGCAATGTGGCCAGTCAGACTAGGGAAGTTATTCTTCCCCTGTACTTGGCACTGGTCAGACCACATCTTGAATATTGTATCCACTTCTGGTCTCCCCAGTTTAAGAAAGATGTTAAGCTGCTTGAGAGGGTCCAACGAAGGGTGACAAGCCCCATGGGGAGCAGCTACAGGAACTGGGGTTGTTCAGTCTGGAGAAGAGGAGGCCCAGAGGCGATCTAATTGCTCTTTACAACTACCTGCGGGGAGGTTGCTGCCAGGTGGGTGTGGATCTCCTCTCTCAGGCTGATGACACCAGAACAAGAGGACATGGCCTTAAGCTACGCCAGGGGAGGTTTAGACTGAATGTTAGGTAGAGGTTTTTCACAGAGAGAGTGATCGCTCATTGGTATGGACTGCCCATGGAGGTGGTGGAGTTGCCATCTCTGGAGGTGTTTAAGAGAAGACTGGATGAGGAGCTCAGTGACATGGTCCAGTAGGTGGGGAGTTGGACTGGATAGTCCTGTGGGTAGTGCCATTGTTTAGACAATGGGTTAGTGTAGGGTTACAGGTTGGACTTGATGATCTCCAAAGTCTCTTCCAACCTTGCTAATACTGTGACACTGTATGAATTCCCTAGTGCAGAAATCAGGGTATCTAGTAATTTTCTTGTTTGTTTTTCTCTCTCTGGGACAAACTGTCTTACAACATTGGCTTCCTATCTCTAAGCATAAAATTTTGAAGAGGCACTGACTTAACACATTTACTGTGACAACCAATCATGTCCTATTAATTATGTTTGTTTTCACTCAAGCCATCCTTCGAATTACACAGAATCACACAGAATATTATGAGTTGGAAGGGACCCACAAGGATCATCTAGTCCAACTCACCACCTAACACCCGTACAGAGACCGAGAATTATATTTTTTTCTTTCTCTTTCTTCTGTGGCAATGATTTTTCATTAAATCTAATCCATTGAATTAATCAAAATACTTCTAAGTTTGATAACTATCTGAAACAGAGTGTGCTCATGCATAGGTAATATTTTTTCCCCGAGCACTGTAGTACTGAATGTAAATACAGTCTGTCAAAATTTAGGAGAAAAAAAAGTCACCAATTCCATGGTATATTGTTACTGGGCCAGGGGCAGGGAGAGTTTTACTACTAAAAGCTAAGGCATTCATTACCACTGTTATGGCAATGCAAGATATGCAAATCCCTAGCAACTGCACTGTGACAGTTGATAGGAGTATTTAAAATGCCTATTTACAGTTTGGTTTCTAAGTCCAATATATGTTGTTGAAAGACTGGAATTTGGGCAGAAAGGAGTAAAGCTGCTTGTTTATTTTGAAAAAGCTGGGTTAGGAAGGAGTCTTTGGAGACAGGAGAAAACAGCTTTGTCTCTGAAATCTTTTGATCATAATCAGGCTTGGAGAACCTGAGATTGGTTGTCTAGTAGCACAAATGCACTCTGAAAGACCCTGCAATTTGCTAGGGAGACTTCTATGGTAGAGAGCTAATTCACCCATGATGAAGCCTCTGAGGTGACACAAGGGAGAAAACTTCTAGCACAGGGATTTGGTGAAGAGCACCTAATCCAGAAAGCCCCTAGAAGGTGTTGGTCTTTTAGTTCTGGAGTAAAATACTTGGTCTTCAGGACTCAGGAACTTCCTTATTTCTCAGGTCTTCAAATCTTTCTCACCAACAGACTGACGTTTCCTCTATGCGAAGACTTACCCCGAGTTTGTATATTATGTTAGTATTCCAGACACATGGTTGTGTGAGAGGTAATAAGCCTCCAGTCCTCCAGTGCTTTTAGATGTTTTCACTTTCAAGTAAAAGAAAAAAAAAAGGCGGGGGGAGGGGGGGGGGGGAATGGAAAAGGGAGAAGTTCACTCAAAATATCTGGTGGACTTGGGCTCTGGACACAAATTTCCAGACTTTTGCTTTACACTAGTGACAACATTTGGGATAGAAGATAGATAACCACATAATGGAAGCCATGAACTCAAACCTTCAGCACAGGCACAAATATAGCCTCATTCTTTTCTTATCCACAAGAGAATTTATGCTAGCATAATTATAATCTTTCAGCTGGGGACAATAACCAAAACCTGTTTGTCTCTCTTTTCCAGACTTAACTGCTTCAATACAAATGTAGTTGAAAAAGCTGCCTTAAGAATTCGTATAAGTGTGCCCTATAATCAATAAGAAAAAACCCCAAAAATCAGTAATGGGAATTTCAGATTACAAATACAGCAACTGCTTTAACTTGCAGGAGGTAAACCTCACTGGGAAAACACAGAAGAAAGTTTCCAAATGTACATCTTTAGCTCTTGTATGAATCTGTTTCTTTTTTAGGAAATAGTCCTGGAGAAAATAGTTTTGCTTTAGGGAAAAAAAAAAAGAGTTACAGACTGAATCAAAAGATTGATCTTACAATTTCATGAAGTAAAGCATTAAGAGGGAAAAATATTAAGATGCCAAGTACACTACATGTTTTCATGTTTGAGTAGAAAGAAAATTATTCTGAATTGAGACGGCAATTCAAAATCTTGGCAATCCATTGGATTATTTAAATCCTCAGAAGAAGAATTGTCCACAATCTTACTGATCATATACCATTTGTTTTCTTAAATAAACTCGGAGGTTAATGATTTCTCATATATGGTGTTGTTCTTAGAGAAATTCAGCATTTTGGTGGGGGGTTTTGGTGGTGGGGTTTTTGTTTGATTGGGGTTGCTTGTTTGTTAGTTCATTTTTTTAAATTTTCCCAGTGCTATAAATTTTCAGAAAAGGTTAAGCATTCCTACTGTAGATAATTATAAACCTTTTCAGCCTTAATTAATTTTAAAAAAATCATCAAAATCGTAGATTTTATATTCTATTGCTCTCACTGTCTTCATATAAGTTCACCTTTGTTGGCATAAAATATCAGTATTAGGAGCATAATCTCTAACACTTGCAACATGTGATAATTGTATTACAATTTATCATATTACTTCCCTGCATAGACAGAGAATGCAAATTTACCAATACAATAACTCACTTTGTTATTGAAAAAAACAACAATTTTTCTCATGCTGGTCATGAGTTTGTGTAGTTATACTTAAGTATGTCAAAGTTTTCATCACAAATCATGCTTTTCATGGATTTATAACTAGTATACCAAATTGCTGCAGTCTTAAATTTCACACAGAAGTGTGTTTGCCTCACTTTATTTAAAGCATTTTATCTTAGATCATTGGTAGTTTGGAACAGAGGAAACCTTAATTGCAACTTCAGATAACTTGGAGGCTTCTTTAAAAGAGGTGCTATTGAACATTTTTTAAGTTTTGTTGAAGTGTATTAATTCAAATATCTTGTTTTTCATTTAAAAATAAAACAAACTCAGAATTCTGCTTTGTTTTTCTCTTTTCCATGCACACGTGCTTGCTTTCTACTCTAAAATAAACATGATATATGGAAAGCTTAATTAATGCATAAATACATTACAATAATTTCAAAAAGAAATGTTTGCATTCATTGTTTTGTAATTTAATTATTTCATTAATTTAATTTAGACATGAATAAAAAAGCAATTACTTATTTATTTTAAAAATATTCCATGCAAGGGAAAAAATATATTTTGCATTATTGTTTTAAAAAATGCCTTACTGAGTCCAGCTCTTGTCATCATGCTATGGACAGCTTTTATCAATGACCAAATCATAGAACTATTGCAGCTAAAATTTCTAGATCGCTCGAAAACTGAGAGAGTGGTAAATAATAAAGAGGATGTATTACTCTACAAAGTTAACTGGACCATTTGATAAGCTGAACATAATCAAACAAAATCTGGTTCAATACCAGATAAATAGAGAAGTCACAAGAGGAAAGGAAAATAATGTATTTACAAGCAAATAAATTTAATTCTATTTACAAGGTGAAACACTCCAGACAGGAAAACAGTGACACCTATGAAGAGCTCAGTTAAGATCTAGCCCACTTAAGATGGAGATAAGTCCTAAAAATTCAACCCGAGTAGAATCCATCCTTATATAAACACATGACCAAGTCACAACACCTACTTTTCAATTGTGCCTAATATGCAGATATAGAAACATTCAAGCTTGCTTTTACAGCGCCTTTACGGGTAAAGAGAGATATATTTTTACATAATAGCCTTTTTACTGGAATTTTCACAATGAACTGCAAGCTTTACGTTATTTTTATTTTGAGGGAGATCAAAGCTGTGGGCCTGACCAAGAAGCTATGAAGCATTACAGGTAGGAGTGAGAGTCATGAGCAAAGAATGAGATCTGAAATACAGTTGGGTCTCCTATATCGCGGACCTGCAGCCTTAATCGAGCTCCACAAAGCCCTGTTTCCGCATTGCATGGCAGCTCATTAATATGCAACTTTGCCCCTCACACTCAAATGATCCCCAGCACTGTTTCGGCATTGTGTAGCTGTGTATCGGTTGCCGTGGTGGCCGTGCCAGGGGGGTGGCGAAGCAGTGGAGCCCCGGCTGTGCCCGGGAGGGGGGTGGGGAAGCGGTGGAGCCTGGAGTGGGGACAGTGAAGCGGAGCCACTGCTGTCGGCGGTGGATTGGCATGGTCACCTCCGCCTCCCCCCCCACTGCTGCCACCATTGCTGCTGCCACTGCCGCCCGCACCACCACGGCAGCAGGTCGTACATGCACAGTTGCGTAAAGGGGTCTCCTTCATTGCTAAAAAAATCATGCCGCTAAGATCTGAATCTGCAATATGGGGGGATGTGAAGTGCAACAGGGCCGACTCTAATATCAGATCAGGAGACTATCACTCCTGAAAATTGAACAATTAAGTTTCTGGTTCCAGATCTCATAACTGACTCTGCTTTTTGTACAAGATATGAATTGCATTGAACTTTCAGACATGTGAGGGAAACAGTCAAGGACATAGGAGCCATGCATTTTTTTTTTTTTTTTTATTTTTTACTGCTAGTGAAATGAAAAGACTTGAGAAGGAATGAAGAGATCCTGCAGGTCAACATCAGCTTGTTGGGCTGGTGTTAATAGCAGGGATTGGTTTTACAATCATGGATGCCCCTCTGAGTATCAAGAACTGCTTAGAATACGTGAGATCCACTTGATAAAAGTGTAAAGGCTCTTTCAAATCAATAAACATAAAATTAAGAAGGAGAAGGGTTAGCCTTCATTGTTTGCCCCTCCCTTGGAAAAAGAAATGAGTACTGGCTTTGGAAAATAACTGATTCTGGAGAATGTGTTTGTCCTCCTAAACAGGAAATTTCACTATATAACAATCTCCTCTCCTCAGAAGTCGTTCGGTCTATAAATTTATCCCTGTGGTTTTCTCAGACAGCTTCAGAAACATATGTTATTTGAATTAATTTGAAAAATGAACTCATTTTGGCAAGCTTTGCCTCTCTGTCTGTTGAAGCTAGAGTTTTCCAGAGAATAGCAAGCCCAGAGTGAACATTTATCACAGGGGCTCTTTAGACCTCTCTTTCACTATAAAGAAACATGAATATCTATGTAACGTTTTAAATAGATTAATTATATTAAATATTTTCTAGCAACTGAAGTCTGTCAGAAAACTTGTTAAAAAGCAGCTCACTGCTTTACAAACTACATATAATCTAAGAGATATCGAAGACATTTTAGGGTTTTTTTCATGTCATAACTCTGAATAGATTATTAAGGTATTTGAAGGGGTTGAAAGAGGAAGCTTGGAGGTTTAACATTACCTAACCTCCAAATCAACCTTCTGGTCGAATTCCACTCTTACATTTTATTATAATCTTTTCACAAGGGTAATTAGAACCTAAAATGTGATAACTTTTTTTGAAAGAACCAATACAGCCCAACTCTTGGTAAACTGAATTTCACATGCTGTCTAAAGTCAAGACAATTTAGACAGGATATTTGAAAAATAAAGTTGTGATTTCAGATGGAAAATAATAATTCTTTTTTTCAGCTAGCACTATATGTCAGTGAAGATCAGATTAATAATATCATGCTCTGTTTTTTTCATTTCTAAAAAAAAAAGAATTCTACTTTTATGTTGTTTTGTACTATTTACTTACTTTTGTTGCATTGAGGTAAATAAAAAGTTTAAAGACAATAATTTTTCCTCATATAGGTCAGACATAGAAATTAATAAACACTAAATATTTTTTATGTGGAAGTACATTAAATCTCCTTCTGCCTATGCAAGCCTTAGGTTGATTGCGTCATACAGTAGTGATAAAGGATTCTATAAGAAATTGGAGTAAACATTTTTTATTGCAGTTGCTGTAAATAAAATTTATTAAGCTGTACATTTTGTAGATTTTACAAAGATGACAATAATCTAAATACTGAGATTAATTTTACTATGATTATTTTATAAATAATATTTCACCAGTTTTCAGTTCTGTAAACCAGTAGACCACCATAGTTTACAGTAAAATTTACTGCATTTTTCTGGCTAAGACTTTGGTATTTCACAGTATTCACAGTATAGATGAGGCTGGAAAGGACCTCAAAGGTCATTTAGTCCTACCTCTAGTCCAACTAACCTATCATCTACATCTAGATTATATTGCTCAACATCTCGTCCAGCCTTCCCTTAAACACGTCCAGGGTTGGCGAGTCAACCACCTCTGTAGGCAACCCATTCCAAATCCAGATCACTCATGTGGAACTCCATAAATTTCCCTTTAAAAAACCCACCATGAAATCCTGTATTTTTTATGTTCTAACATTCATAGCTTTTTTAAATTGTTTTGTATTTTTTCATTTTATATATAATATAATTTTTTTAAAATCCCAAAACAACCCTTCCACACACATCCCTACATAATAGACTTTAAATATTTTCCTTTTGTGAGAACTAGGCAGGAAAATATAAATATTATTTAAATATTTATAATATTATAAAAATATACAAATATTATAAATATTGTACACAAACATAATGTATTTTCTTATGGTCATGACTAGCTATAATATACAAGGGAGACTGTTCACATTACAATTATTTACTGTCCTACCATGACCGTGTCATACTCTTTTGGATTGAAATGCATGCTGGATATATTTTGTTGTCGTAATACTCAGTAAAATAAAAATTTTAAAAGTCATAATATTCAGACTTCACCCTGCATTTCTCAACTTCTGTTTTAATTTTTTCCTGATTTCCTGATTATTTTGAATGTTCACATATGCCTAGGTACATATGAGTAAGATTTTTATGTTTTGATGTTAAATGAACTTGTCGTGGTTTGACCCTGGCTGGATGCCAGAGACCCACCCCAACTTCTCCTGAAGGAGAGAAACTGGAGAATAAACCTGGTTACAGGCAAAAACAAGGCAAAACTATAAGTAAAGAACGTAAAGGGTTTATTTTCTAACTAACAAGCTCAGAACTGCAAGGGAAGCATCATTTAGAAGGCAACCTTTCTCCCCCCACCCCTCCTTCTCTTACAATAGATGTAATATTCCCTTTTCCACCAGGAGAAAAAGGGGGAACACAGGGTAGGGGTAAACCAGGCAAGTTGGTATTTCTGATCAGATCCAGGGTAGGAACCATCTCTCTGCCCCTCCATAAAGTTCTCTCTCTCTCACAAGAGGGAAAGGTCTTTCATGTCCNACAGAGACAAACTTAGCTCTTGCCAGTCACTGGAGCCTTTCCTGGGTAGATCTTAAATTCAAGAGTGTTTTGTCACTTGTTTTATAAGTAGTCAGCAGAAATGAATGTTAATGTTGAAATTTTGTAACAGATATTGTGAGGGAAAAAAAAAAAAAAAAAGGATGTTGAGTTTATAGTTATGTTCTTGTAGTTATGTTCTTAATTTCCAGTACGAGTCTATGTAATTGTTATACACAATTTAAAAACCAGTATGGAGGAGATATGGAGGTTTTTTTCTAAAAGCTGTAGCTGTAACAAATGTTCACAGATATACAATGCTCTCTTATCTATGTCAGTGATCAATGAGAAAGGTTCAGTAGTCAAAGAAGTTATATTAATGCTTGGTTAAATAATAATAAAAAAAAATTCTCTGTCATTAACTCCTACGCTCATTCTACATGTCAGGCAAAGACAGGCACCAGACTTAAGAGATATATATAATAAACACATGCGTTACATGTGTGCAGTAGTATATTTTCAATCCAGCAGAGATAAGCCAGAGCATGAAGCAATTTAATTCAAATGTCTGACCAGGCAGATTTTCAATAAGGTAAAGAAGGACTAAACCAAAGTGTTTTATTATACCTTTTATTTCACTGAACTTTCTCGTAATAACGTTAATGCAAAAATCTATAAATAATAGAAGAATTAAAGGACATATATTGTACTTGATCTTAAATTGAGAGATATTGTCACCACCATAGAACATTGTAAAAAAATAACGACCGCCTCTTACCAAACATTGTAAATATTGAAGTGAAGCCAAGAATTTTATTCTCTAAGTTATTGATCTGATGACAAAATTATATTACAATGACTTTATTTCTAATACACTGAATGATAGATGCATGTGTAATACCTTAATGTGATGGATGTTGATGCAGTAAATTTGACATCCGCTTGCACTGCTATCATTTCCCTACTATGTATGGATTGGCTACAAATCATGTAACAACTACATTGTGCCTTTCACAGACTGATCTATGAACAGAAGGAGTTTTATCCCTACTATTATCCTTTCTTTTGATAATTAAAAGACTTTTTTTTCCATTATATGTAGTAAATTTTGTTAATTAGTATTTCCACTGAAAGATTTAATGGCATGGATTATTCAGCTGCCTGTTTTAAGAACTTTCAATCTTTACAGACTGTTCAATAACTGAACAAGAAAGTGGAAAAAACATAAAAATAAAAAGAAACCCCAACATCCAAACCACCAGAATTTGCGGTGGGTGGCGGGGGGAAGGGGGTGGTTATGCTAAGTTTTGCATCAGTTCCTAGTCACGGAATCACAGAATCACAGAATACTATGGGTTGGAAGGGACCTACAAGGAACATCTATTCCAACTCACCATCTAACGCCCGTACAGAGACCGAGAGCACACCCCAGAGTGGTGAACATAAACCTAGTTCCCTCACAGGTGCACAGGGCACTCCGAGCCAGGAGGAACCCACAGGACCATCCAGCCCAACATCGCCCAGCTAGACCATGTCACTAAGCTCCTCATTGAGTCTTCTCTTAAACACCTCCAGAGACGGCAACTCCACCACCTCCCTGGGCAGTCCATTCCAATGAGCGATCACTCTCTTTGTGAAAAACCTCTTCCTAACATTCAGTCTAAACCTCCCCTGGCGTAGCTTAAGGCCATGTCGTCTCATTCTGGTGTCATCAGCCTGAAGGAAGAGGTCCACACCCGCCTGGTGGCAACCTTCCCGCAGGTAGTTGTAAACAGCAATGAGGTCAATATAATCTCTTCTACCTCCTCATTCGGGTTTCCAAAATCCAGTGCCCCAAACCTATTCCCAATGGTAGCTGGAAAGGCAGCATCTGGAATGGTGGAGGAGGACAGGAGAGGATTCTGTTTCCCCATTGATTGCAGACCTGTTCCCATTCTCCATCATCGATCCACTACCTTCATCCGTGTGAGGGAAGGCCTCAATCTCTTCTGGTTCCTGAGCCTTAGCAAGAGATAGAAGGGGATGACTCCACCAATCTATCTCTTATTCGCTCTCCCTAATGTTATGAAGCCTTTCCACCTGCTCCTTAAGGTCCGCTACCATAACAAGCCTGTCATTCGCCTGCTTACATCAGATGCAGGTGTTTGTTTCACTACCATCAGGCAGTGCCAGGAGAATACAGCACTCCCTACAGCCAGCTGTCTGAATAGCCACATGCCTCAAAAGGGTTAGTCACACACATTTTTACCAATGGTTTTTGATTTCTCGACAGCCATATCTGCCAGGGGGAGGGAGAGGATAATTAGAACTCTGCATGGAAACACCAGCCGCCAAGTTGACGTCTGTGACTCTGCCTGTGTGTCCTGCCTGCACAAACTGCCACGCTAACTGCCTCATAACTTCTTAACGCCCCTACCTTCAATGCCCTTGTTTGCCTACTCCTGTTTGCAACGCTCCAAGGAGTTTAATGGTTTTAAATATCCTGAACCTGGAAACCCTAAGGGCTCAGCACCCACAGAATCACAGAATCAGTAA
>WEKX01003279.1:0-25514 GCA_013390025.1 Pitta sordida
CTTATCTATACTGTGATACTGTCTGATTTACTGCTTATGGCTTTAAGGAGAGGTGGGAGGGACTCAAGTAACGGCTATGTCAGAAAATTAGTGCAAGAAAAGCAAAGGCCATCTTTGGTCCAGCACATGCAAGTAGACAAAAGCTGTCACTTTGCTCCAGGACACAACTGGGAAGTTTCATTTGTACTCTGTGTTGATAAAGTTGCCTTGCATCAGTTTTGCTGTTGGGCTGCCAGAGGCCATGTCACAAAACTTGCCATCCAAATGGAACCCTTATTGACATTGGATGGGAGTGTTAAAAATGGCATGAGTCAATTAAATTTAATTAAAATTGGTTTATTGAAAATATTAAAATTAGTATTTTCAAAAAATATTAATTGAGACAATACAGCAAGGTTAACAGTGCTGGGAACCTGGCATCCAATGCCCAGAACTCAATCTGGCTGAGTTTGGTTTGACCACTTTAACCTCTAGTTTCTATCTTGATTGGTGAGTGTCATCCCTTAGGAGGTGGAGTACAGTTTGATTGGTCAGAGTTGTATTTCAGGAGGTGAAGTGACTTCTAATTGGTTATGTCTGCACATGCTTACTTCATTTCATAAGAGGTCTTTGAAGAATACAGGAATGTATACAAATACCACACAGAGTTGGAAAGAAAAAAAATACAAAATACCTCTTATATAAAAAAAATACAGAAAAATGCCACAACTTGTACCAATGTAGCTTTTAAAGGAACGTCAAAAGTAATTTTTGTAATACATGTTAAAACTTTTTTCTTTTTCTATCCAAGGTCACTTCAGTCTGTTTCAGTAAATATACTTAATACTGGTTTATTTCTTTTGGGTTAGAATAAAAATGGGTCAGAAGACTCAATAACTTAAGAATTCTCAATCCTGAAGTTTCTTTAAATGGATTTAGGTAGCCCTGAATAGTGAGATTCACAAAAAAGAAAAGGAACATAGAGAAACAAGTTGTATTTACCTGTTTCATCATAATAAAAACAAGGCAAGACAAGTGAAAGGGTTGTAAGAATGAAAATATAGCTTATCCAATTTAAACTTACAAGGATGCACATAAAAGAAAAATATAATGTCCAGGAAAGATCTTCAAACTCAAAATACAAAAGTTTAAAGAAAAAATTCAATTGGAACTTCTGAAGAAATAAAACCTGACTTAATACCACAAAGGGGACATAAAATGCAACCTAAACTCACATAAAAATACATTTTATAAAAAGAAACACAAAACTTGCACTTTAAAACATTTACCAAAAAATGTATCTTTGTTACAGAGAAACACAGGAGTGGGTTTCTTTTGGGAACTCAGTAGCAAACTACTACTTCTTCATATGCTAATTCCAAGCTGTTGTAGAGAAATGGCTTGTTCCTGGATGTAGTGGTTTCAAGTACCCCTAGAAGAGATGGGCAGTCTTGGGGATTCTACAAAAAGCCAAGCTGATGGTTTTGAGATGTAGAATACTCCTTAATGCAATGGTTTATGCTATGTTTATTCAAGATTCACAACACTCCTAGACAGAGAAGCATGCCTCTCCAAAAATTAACTGATTTCTCTCTCAGCTTAGAATTCTGGTAGTTGGAAACCCCATTTAAAAGACAAAAAGGCAGGCCAGCCAGGCCTAATGGCTTTCAGGTGGCGCCATTTGTGAGCCAATGGCTATGTTATCTGCAATCTCTGTACACATCTCAACAAGTTTGGAGAAAGACAAGCTTACATCCCCCTACCCCTAGAAAAGCTAAACCTCACCTTCATTCAAAACAAGTAATTTCAAACTAGGCTACACTGCCATAATTTTATTAATTCTGCTTTCAGTTGTAAATTCATAATTCTCAACATATCGTTTTTCACCGGAGCAAACTCTTTTTGGTGTTGGGTTGAGCGAAGTATGGACAAATGGGAAATGGGTGGATAGCAATTGCGGAAATGGGTGGATAGCAATTGCTGGTGCACTTGCCTTCTTGGGGTATAGCTAGATAGGTAGTTTCAGCCAAGTGTTGCTTTCTGAGAGCGTGTGAACAATGTCAAAATCCAATGACAGTTCTTGGTAGTACCTGGGCAGAAGGGGACATGCTTATGAGCTGTCAGATTGTCACAGTCCCCTTGAAATTAACTATATCACAGAATCATAGAATATTCTGAGTTGGAACCGACCCACAAGGATCATCGAGTCCAACTCTTAAACAGCACCACTTCCTCCCTGGCAGGAATCAAACCCCCGGTCTCCTGCATGAGAGGTGGGGACACCTCTAGAGTGGATTTCCTAAAGCAGTGTACTAGAGTGGATTTCCTAATGCAGGCAGCGCAGCATATTGTGGCCAGCAAGGACCTGATCTCTTGTGTATTCATAGAATCATAAGGGACTGAAATGAACCTTGATACCATCTAGTCTCAACCCCCCTGCCATGTGCAGAGACATCACCCATTAGACCAGGTTGATCAGGGCTTTATCCAACATGTCATTTGTTGTCACTGGGAATGAGACACCAGTTCTGATTTACTGGGCTGCAGTGAGTTAGTAACTCATAACAAGATAGGGGTTCCTTACCTTCAGATTTAATTTCTGGATGTGTTCTGATGTGTTTTATGATGTTATCACAGAATCACTGAATTTTCTGAGTTGGAAGGGACCCACAAGGATCATCGAGTCCAACTCTTAAATGGCACCACTGCCTCCCTGGCAGGAATTGAACCCCGGGTCTCCGGCATGGAAGACAGCGACACTCACCACTATACTAAAGTGGATTTTCTGGTAAGTTATTTAACCATCTATGCTAAAGCTGAGAGAGATGTTGTGAGAGCCCAAAACTCTAACCAGAGTTTCATGCAGATCTAGTCTATACTGTCACTGATGAAACCTGTCAGTGTATTGTAGGTCAGCCTTTCCTGTGATGTAACTTAGGGAATACAGTGAATCCTCTCTGTATTGCGACTTCTCCTTCACGACCTCGCGCATTTGCGATGTGAATTTATCGCAGTTTTGATTCCACCATTTGCAAAATTTTGCAGTTCGTACATGCGCAATTAATCTGCTCCATCGAGGGGTGGTGCCGGAGCTCCCCGTGGGGCAGCGCCAGCCCGGCCCAACGGGGTGGACCAGGAGTCATGCTGTTCGTTGTTCCCTGTTACTCTAAGCACAGCTGGGGAACTGACCCCCCCGCGGGCGCGCATTACTGTTTCCATGGCTACAGATGGGGAAGAGAAGTGCTGCAGGAAAGTGGCTGGCAGCTCGCGCCGTGACGGGGCGAGGGAGCAACGGCGCGAAGCGTCCGTATTGGGTGGCGCAGGCCATGCCGTGGGGCTGCGCTGGTCCGCGGGGCCGCACCAGTCTGCAGGGCCATGCCGTGGGGCTGTCCTGTGCCATGTGGCCGCGCCGGTTGCGGCGGCCCGGAGATTGTCGGGGTGGCGGGGGTTCTCCCGAGTCAGAGGGGGCTCAGAAATGGTTCCCTTTGCTGCCTCACCCTCAGAGAGTCCGAGGGGAGATGCAAAAAAGTGCCTGGAGCCCTCCGGAGTTCCGGGGGTGGAGCAATGGGCGTGGCCTGCATGCATATTAACGACCTGCACTTCTTTGCGAGAATAGTGTTTCGCGAGGGTATTGGCCTGTCTCTTTCCTCGCGATGGAGGAGGTATAACTGTATAGCTAGCTGACCTAAGTACCTATTGTCATGCAGTTCCTAAGCTTGGGGAAACAATTAGCAGCCTTAGATCCAATGATGGGCAACCCAATAGGGCTATAAGGCTGTGTTCAGGGGAATGGTGCAGCTCCTTGAAGTGGCATTCTCTATCCTTAAGGGAAAGCCCTCCCACGAGAGCATTTTGCTTTTCCCGGCCCAGGATTGATACTTCACGTAGGAGTAAACAGCTGTTGAGCTGGACTCGAACCACTCCAGTCTGTGCTAGCAATCTGACAGCTGGCATTAATACTCTGCTGACAATGGAAGCTAAACAGTGGTGAGTTGGAGAGCTGGTAAAAAGCGAGAGTTGCTGCTGTGCAGCACGAGATCAGAGGCCCAAAGTAACCATGTGCAGTTTTTGGAAACACTGTAAACGCTCACAAGTACATATGGCCTCAGTATGCTGGACATGTAAAGTACCACATAATTAAAGTCAAGTAGATTCTTATGGCTGTTATCCAGCACAAAAGAAAACATTGGTTCTGGCTTCCCAGCTGACATAAAACGAAGCTGGATGGGGTTATTGAAAGAAATGTGTATTGGACCTGAGGAATCAGATGCTGTCACTCAAATCCTGTTTTTGTGGGTGGCCATCTGGAAGCCAAACTGCTGCCTGCTTGCAGGCTTTGAATAATGACCTCCACTTGCTGGGAGCAGGGTGGCAACACTGAAGTCAATTGAGTTACATGAATTTACACCTGATGGGGATCAGTAAGATGGGGATTAGGATACTTCCTGCCTGCCTGGCAGGCATGAGAAGGGATATTTGTGTCATTTATAGCCATGTGGAATATGATTTCTGTGAGTATTCAACATGATAATTTTTTCCTGTGTCAAAGCATGGTGGGTGGTGCCAAGGGAGTGCTGCTGAAGCAAAGCTGGGAGGTTGATGTAATGTTACTTGGGGAGTGGATAGCATGGGGTGAAGAGGGAAGGAACAGGAATTGCTTTTCAAGGGAAGGAGTGAAGACTAACCTAAAGGAGATGAAATACAGAGCAACAGGTGAAAAGAATGAATGTGAAGAAATAGATGAGAGGAGATTAGGCAAGGTTGGATGGGGCTTTGAGCAGCCTGGTCTAGTGAAAAGTGCTCCCTGCCCATGGCAGAGGGCTTGTAACTAGGTGACCTGTAAGGTCCCTTCCAACCCAAGCTATTCTTTGATTCTATGAGATGAGGCTGGTTTGATGCTCTTGATGTTGCCATAATCACTAACCCTGTTATTGTACTTTCCTACCATAAACATGCCTTGTCTCAACATGCCTGGGATGGAGATAGAAAAAGTAGGAGTGGCTTCCTAAACTTGAACATGAATACTTCTGCATTAACTTGTTTTTACAGTGAAATAAATACTGGAGCAAGTTAAGAAAAGGCCTTCAAATTCAGCTCACCTCAGCATGGTTGTTTGGATGTCCTCTGAGGGGACATCAGAGCAGCACTGGCATCCATACATCTCATGCAGAGGGGTTATTTCTAAGCTTGTCTATCACTCCTATACATGAGAGGTTGTCCCTTAGCAATTCTGTCAGGAATATTATACTCCTACCAGCTTCTGTAACAGCTCAGCAGCGTCTTTTATGGGAGAAGATGGCAGCAGGTCAAAGGTGTCCTCCTCCAGCCATTTGAAAGAGAAACAGGTACTTTAGTGTGTTGATGTCAATCCAAATAACCATGTAAATGTTGTTCCCCATGTATTGAAGCTGTGTGTCTCTCTCTGCACTGTGGTATGAGTTGGGGCATCTGTGGTTTTTTTCTTGCAGCTATGCCTAAGGTGCTTTGGAGAGGTCAGATGTTCAAGATGGCCCAGGGAAGAAAGTACTAAAGCCTTAAGACTGCTTAGTCTTAAAAGGTAATGTACTGCTTGGCATAGGTAGGTAGTGAGGAAGTGCCTATTTTGCCTGTTTATAACCTTTACTATCCCTAGGCTGTGTTTATGTCACTGTCTTCTTGGAAGCTTTGCAGTAGTCGGATGAGTGTTCTGCTGTGCAGTGCCTCAGGTATTCCCCAGAATTCAGGAGCCTTGGGAAACCCTCCCTGTAACCCTGGCTCCAGTTTGATGCGCCCAAGAAAAATCAGGAAAGCTTTTAAAATAACCCTGATTTTGGCAGACAATCTCTCTGGAAAAAAGAACTACACAGTGTCTGCGAGCAAGTTTAAGTGTGAAAGTATTGTGGCATGGTTGTAACATGCTCTGTTTTAGTTATAAAGTTGTGGCTTAAAATGCTCTGGCAGTGAGATTTACTTTGAAGTAACAGGATTTGCTAAAGTGGTGGCATACTGAGTTGTAAGGCAATTGCAATTATTTACACAATGTGTAAATAAACTTGTTCCCCTGACTGCAAACATGTCCATTAGCTTTAGGGCCTTGTAATGAGTCCTTTTAAAATATGTATATATCTGGGCTGTCCTGGGAGAGGGCTAGTACTCACCTGACACAAGCACATGTATTTTCACATGTCAAGATGTCTCTTCTGTTCCTGCTTTCAGTCATTTGCAAAGCTGACACTTCATATTTTGTAAACTATATCTCCTTCTGCTATGCACTTGTACTCGGCTTCTCTGATTGCTCCTCAGACCACTGCTTTAGATGCCACTTTAAAGCTGCAGCACAACACCCTATTTAGCATGGATTGCTCCCTCTACCTGCCTCAAGCATGTCTTTCAATAAAGCACATCTGACTCTTGGATACTGAGCACTTATGCAAGTTGTGAAAATGTCACTTAATAGCTTAGTCAGGAAAGGAATTTCAAACCATTAATTTCATGAACAGTAGCTGATATAAGGAAATGGTATTGGCTTGTAGTTTAGAAAATCTAGATTTGGTAGGAAACTTTGGAGTGATCATTCTATCTGCTGTGCTTAGGTCCGAGGTCACTGAACAAAACAGATTTTGTAAACACTGTTGAAGAAGAATGACCCAGCTCCTTCTGGAAGGCTGGAGAGCTGCATTTATTGCACCCTATCTGTTTGTTGCAATATCACTTAAAATGTTTAGGGATTATATTCACTTCTTGAATCCTGAATGAACATTTAGATGGTTAATACTAGTATAAAAAGGTTGCTCTAGTGAGTAAATAATGAAGTCACTGTTGCATAAATAAATTGGTATCTTCTGTTTCATGTTGGCCTTTGGCTGGCACTTGTCATTATGGCATCTGAGTGCCTGGCAGCAGTAGGTTGAATTGTGTGGGAGTAACAAATCAGGTTATCATTGGCTTAGCTTCATCCTTTTCCTCATGCATATGCAAAGAAGCACTTAGAATTTGTTATGTAAACACAGCATTGTATGTTTATCTTCAAGAAGCAATTTTGGTTTTGCATTGGGCTGAAAAAGTGATGATATTTGCAGGTGTGGGGCCCATTTCTTGTGAACTCTGGTGTGAAATTTGTCCCTGGTTGAATGAAGCTGACAAACGCCCTAAACTACTGGCCTAACCTTCTGTGTATCACATTAGTTCTCCTAGTTTGTAGGAGCTAAACGGGGAGGCAAAGCCCCCCACTTCTCATTGTCCCCTGTGGACATATTTAAGGGAAATGCTATTAAAAAGCATCTCTAGAAAACTTTCCACACCTTTACTTCTTCCTGCAAGCTTGGCCATGAGAAGGATTGAGCCAACTCAGCTTTCACCGTGCCCTTACTCAGAGCTGTGGTTGCCAAGGAAGGACCCCACAGGATTTGACTATGGTAGAGTAGATGCCATTACTAGGAAAAAAGAGAGAGCTTTTACGGGAGTGAGGCTGTATGTTAACTATTGCTCAGTCACTTGGGAAATCTGTAAAAGCTTTCTGAAACTACCAGGCTCCTCCCAAAGCACCACTTGATATAGTGCATTTTCAGATTCAAAACTGAGCCTATAAAACTTATCCCTGTACAAAGACCACCCAACACTAGCAGGGTGTGCAAAGTTTCTCTTTATAGTTTTAGTGCAAGGGTCAGATAGCTTTGCTGTGGTTCAGGTTATCCACCAAGAGAAAGCATACTTTTTTGCTAAGCATGGGATACGAGTCATTTCTATTACCCAGACCTCTAGACATAACATAAAATAGATGGCATGAAATAGCATTAAAGATATTAAGGATGAGCAGAAATTAAGTGTTTTCTCCCTTGCGTTCTTGAGCTATAGACTAATGGATTTGCAGTGCAAACTGAGCTACTAATGCACACATTAGAAGTGAGGGCAAACAGTAGAAACCTCAAACTTTGTACTGTAAGATACAGAAAACTCAGTCAAGCAAAAGGCAACGAAGAAGTGATTTTGCAATATAAATTTGGTGATTAATTTCTGAGCATGGAATTAGCTTCTATCTACTTTTAAAAATGTTAGTAAACTGGATTTATCTTAAGCTGTTTAGAATTTGTGACCCTGTCTCTATCTGGCATATTGCAGAATTTTCTCTCTGTTTTGAGAGTGACCCATAAGGCACCCAATCTGTATTCTTCCTGTTTCGTATTTAAAAATGTATTATTTAAAATATGAATTCCTGCTCAACTCATGCATTGCCAGCTCAGCTCTTTTCTGCCATCCGTTTATGTTATGGTCCTGTGGAATGACTAGGGGAGTCACAATAACACATCTCACACCCACTTAAACCAGTGAGAAATTAATTTTATTTCTCTATTTTAGAACGTGTAAATTTTGAACATCAAATTCCCTCGGAACCAGGAATAAATTATTTGAAGGACTGCCTCTCCTCATTAGAGACTACACATAGATACACAGACTCCCTTGAATGCCTGGGAACACTCTTTCCACTTAGTAATTAATACTCCCCCTTATATAACACTTGTGACTGAAAGCACTGTGGAAAGGGATAAAAATGGGCAGTGTGTCCTGTTAAAAGGAGATAAATCTACTGTACTAATGGACCTGCTCCCTGAAATTCTATAGTGCAGAGGAGGTTAAAAGTTATGTGTCAGATATAATATTCTCGGTCTGTTGCGCTCAATGACTACAGACAGTCTTTTAACTATTACAGAATTGAAAGCTGAGTATTTTTAGCAGTTTTTATTGATGGCTTTCTCAAGCTTGTTTTTCAGAGGTTTTGGGATCATAAAGCAGGATGGAATGAGTTTCTGGTAAACTAATGTATCAAAGCTTAATTTTCATACAATCATGCCCGTGCATCTGTTTAGGGCCAGTGCATCATTTACAGTATCTAAAGATTGCCTGACTTTCATGATTGCTCTGAAAGTCAGATAACTTCATATTTGTTGATCAGAGAAAATGAATATATGTTATCTGAGCTGGATCGAGTCTTGAAATGACATTTATCGTAGCACAAATATTTTCTTAAAATTTTGAAAACTGTGATGTCAATAATGTAAATTAAAAGCTTCAAGCAATGTCTCAAACACATAGTTATTACATGTTTTACATCTACAGGAAATGCAAAAGAAAAATGTGAAAAATAATAGAAATGGAAAACTCAGTTACTTGACTCACGCTCAGCAACAAAACAGTTTCTTTTCTTTGCCTGGGTAGATGTAAAACCAGTCCAAAATCCAGCTCTTTTAAATATTCAGTATTTATTTTACTCTCTGAATGTACACACTTTTTATTTATCTCATTACGTGTGCAAAAGATATTGATAATTAATTGAGACTGAATAATCCGTGCCAGCTCTGATTTCCCAATAAGGAAATTGGTTGGGTCAGAGCTGGCATTGAAATATATGGGATGTCTGTATTGTCTGAAGTGGAGCACTCTTGGTTATTCCTGTCTTGAAAAATAGCAGGCTTCTGTTACTTGGAAAGGATAACTGTGTTTTTTCAGTATTTTCTCTTGGGCATCCCAATATCTCTGTGTGTGTTGACAGCAGAATGTCTCTTTTGGAAACCTCTGGCAGAAATACATATCTGTTTTCCGCAGGTGACAGAGCCCAGGTCCAGCATGAGGTCTCAGTGTCTTTGTCTGTAAATTGAACTTGAGTTGTGAGCTATAGGCCTCTAGAAGATTAAGGTGGAAACCTTGGTCTTCCTCCTGGCCAAAGAGCTTAGATGTCAGCACTGCTGCAGTTGAGTGTGATTTTGAAGGAGGTGAAGTTAGTGAAGTGATTATCCAGGGAAAGACAGCTCCCACGTGGCAAGTCTGTAGCAGCTACTTTCCAACAAACCAGCTCTCGGGAGATTCATGCCATGGTGTGGAGTCCGATCTTCCACCTGATGTATCTGAAGCGGGTGAAGCAGCATGGATTGAGGACTGAACATGAGACAGAGATCAGGGAATCCCAGGTCAATCCAACTTGTGCCCCTACTTGCCTGTGTGTGCTTAGGGTCCCTCCTGTTCTCATTTATCCTCAAGTGGTCAGAAGGCTCTGGCCATCTATGCTTTTTCTGACAGAGCAATTTACTCCTAGGAACAAGAAAAAAGCCATTTTTTGCACAGTAAAGAGCAACGTGGCCTTGTATATACAAAATTAGTTTGCTATGCTTCAAAGGATAGTAAGACTTTAGTTTTAAAGGAGAACACTGGTGGCAAGGGTTTCTCTGCACAGGCTCTCAGCAGTGCATGCCACGAGACCAGTGTCTAACACCACAGTGTCTTCCACTGCTTTGCATAATACATGGGATTGTCAGGACTAGTTTCCTGATGCTGTATAGTAATAAGGAAGAGACTGTCTTCTCCTGTACTTAACCTTGCTGATTTTTAGCCCAGCCGTTAGTCTTCACAAATGATACTATTTTCCCCTTTGGCATGAAGCAGGAAGGCCTGTTGAAAACCACATCATCTGTTGTAAGGATGGACATATTCATCACTTAAGCCTGGGCTCAGCTGTGAACACAAGTAGGACTTCAGAAGCCAAAATGTATTTGGCCAAACTTTTTTTTTGTGTAATGGTTTCCTCAGAACTCCAAGCTGTAGTCAAACATTTCATTGAAATGCTTTGGGAATGCATAAGAAAGCTCTTGACTGTAATGTTTGCCTAGGGAGTTTTGTTTCAGTCTTCAGCCTAGATTGCCCTTAAAACCTATTGTACTGTTTGAAAGGTAGCAGTGTACCTCGAGGGAGAGTCACAGGCAATTCAGATTCATGCCAGTGAGTTTCTGTACCTCCCATCCAGAGCCTTCCAGCAGCCACAAATTGGGCTGGATAATACCATCATTACTGCACGTCTTCAGCATGCTCACTGCAGCCAACAGGAACTACTTGCTCGTGTTGGTTATAGTGGCATTTCTGGTACATGTCTTCAGAAGCAGGGAGTGTGTCTTGATGATTTCTTAAGGCAAATGACACACTGATGTAATTCTTACTGTTATTTCAGTTTAGCCACAGTCCCCTTTTACTAGTTTGCGCAACTTCCAGTTATACCAGCAATACCGGTCTGTCTGACAGCCCATCTATCAATTTTCCCACCACTGTGAGACCTGTCTTTTGTGAAGGTCCAAAAAGTTACAGGGACTTGTTCTAACCCATGCATTTTATCCTCAACTTGCCCTGGACCTTGCGCTTTTGGCACATGACAGAAGGGAACATGTTCAGTTGTAAAGCCAGAGCTCAGATGCAAGAGGAGCTCTCTGATTGCTCCTAGGCCCAGCTTTTTGTCTGGCAGCACAAAGCAATTCACAAAGATGTGGTGGTTCAGCTTTCTGTGACTTTATTAATTTGTTAATGTAAGTTGATTAAATAATGGGATGCTGTTCCCCTCTTATCTCAGTCACATGACAGGCTGACTATTTTCAAGTGACTTGTTCTTTCCCATTAACAAGCAGAATAATTCAAATTAATTGCTTCCAGAAACAATAGAAACTCTAGTGTCCCCAATTATTCATGTTGCTCCTCCATCTGAGCATTGCTGCAGTGGGTCTGCAGTTGTTCTAAACATAGGATATGTTTTCTTTTGGGCCCGTTTTTTCCTTGGCAGCTCTTCAATCACCTGAAACAAAAACCCTCTTCCACTTTTTGTTATTTTTCTAATCATAATGTCTTTTCTAGACCCATAATTGTTCTTCATGGGTTATAAAACTTGCATAATTTTCTGTATTGAAAAGCATTGATACTGATTTATATGATTTTAGTTATGCAGTGTGCATTTAATTTCATATCCAGTCTGAGGGTAGAAGGTTTTTCAACCTGAGTATGTGCAGTGCAACAGGACATCTGCTTCTTTTCTCTTATTACTGCTACAAAGATAAATATGTTTCCTTTCAGAAATGTTTGAGGCTTTGCTTTCTCTTGACACTCTGCCTTCCACAGTCACTTCATTGCCTTGTGGCATGCTGGAGCTAATTTCATGGCTTGTTCTGTGGTTGTGGAATATCTGCTGTTTCCCAGGATGTCTGTAAAACAAGCTGAAAAACCAGCCTGGTACTTAGCACACCCCAGTTTGCTTCATTGCTTTGAGTGGTTTTAGTAGCCTTGGAACCCCATTGACATACACCTCCCTCACATGAAGGCTATTTGTACTATGTCTGTGTACCCCACAATCAACATTAAGTGCAATTTTAATTTCAGATTTTTATATTGGAGTTGAAGCAAGGGAAATTGAAAGCACATCAGGATGGTACATCATGCACAGTGGCCATACCAGTGTTCTTAGGGCACAGGCGTTCTACATCATGCAGAGCCATATGGAGCTGCAGGGCCCAAAGGCAGGACATGAGCTTGGCTCCACTGCTTGTAGCTCACTGAATGCTGCTGTTCAGGGATGGGTGTGCACTGGTGGGAGCTCTCTCCTGAGGAGTGACACTATCAGATGTGCTCGCTGAGAGTGCACACCTTGGAGATGCTGGTGAAAACCCTGCTCATGTGGCTTGCTCTTCTTTGCCATTTCAGATAATCCAGTTCCTGCCTACCACCTACTCATCCCAAATTGTGGCTGTGGCAACAGGCTGTGGCACTGTGGGGTTAAAGGAATCTTGAAACACTTGTCAAGATTTAAAATCCCTGTAAAACAATGGAGAAATTTTGGTTCCTGTCCTTACATGTTACTGCCTAATACAATTTTTTATGGGCATTACCATTTGCTTAGCTTTAGTGTCAGTGAAGTATAAGAGGTCTGTTCAGTGTGGCTTTGGAAAACATGTTCATGTCCTGCTTCTTTCCTGGCATCTTTCCCTCTTCTCCACAAGTAGTGATTATCTCACATGTGAAATGGGTAGCAGAAAACCTTTTTTTGTTTTGAAAGTACCATTTCCTTCCTCTTCCATGTTCTTGAAACATGGCAGGCTATAAGCCCGGTCTACTTAAGAGCATGTTATTGCCTTTGGGCCAAAATACACTGTGTTAAACATAGTAAAGCTAAGGCAGATTTTTACTGTAGTTGTGCTCCTCTATGACACAAAGGCTGGATTCAGCTCTTTGCAGGAGGCCAGCTGAAGCTAATAAATCCTGTGACTGATCTTTGCTTTATAGATCTGAGCGTATCCTGAACAGCCTGTAAGCAAATCGGAAGCTGTGGACATGACAGCCCTGGAAATCCTCTTTCTGCCTTTTAAAGTGTGTCTGAGCTGGGAGAGGAATTGTTTCTCAGCTGTCAAGGGCTGCTGCCTCATATTTCAATCTATGAAGCCTGTGCTGATCCCTCATTTTATCTTTGCTAGTGACCTAGGTGATGTTTGTGTTTCTGTCTGAGCCTTGGTTTAAGGCACATGCGAAGCTCTGCATTTTATCTGTGTGCTCTGACAGGGAAAGGTTCATGTGTACATTTTAAGATGATGTCTCTCTGTTATTACCAGCTCTCTCCCATTTCTTGCATCAGTATAGGAAGAAAGATGAATTATTTAACTGAAAATGTTTCTGGATCCCTTACTTGTCTGAGATTATTGATGTTACGACCCTTCAGGGAGGAAAAGTAGTGGCTGATAAATGGAAAGTGTTTCTCTTCCATTCTACCCTGTCACAGACAGTTTTCTGAAGCATTCACTGCTGTGTGTGTTGACAATATCATCTAGAGGTGCTGGCTAAGTTTCTGTACTTTTTGTGCCAGGTACACATTGAGAGCCCAAAGGGCTGAACAGGACACACATAGACATAGATATGATGGTTCCAGAAAGAAGAGAACACTATTACGGTTTATAAATAAAACACTGTATTAGTATGGACATTTTATAACGGGTTGTCGTAGTTAATTGCAGCTATGATCAATCATTTATCTATTTGTCTCATGGCAATAGGAAAATCTGATATCTCTAGTAAGCTAAGAGTTATGCATCAAAAGCCATGGAGGAATCAAAGAAAACAAAGGTTATATGTGAGATTCTGTCATACAATATTCCAAAGGCTATAATAAAATTTGTAGTTTTAGCTCCAAACTCCAGAAACATGATGCTCCTGGAAAAAGGTCAGTTTTCTGCTTACAATTAAGTGTTCCTCTCCAGTAACGGGGCTGCTCTGAGGTTACGGGCTGCAGGATTTCTCATCTGAAATTCCAAGGAGGGAGGGATCAGGCATTCTGCTTGTGATGCTCTCTCAGCCAAACAAAAGAATCAATATAATACCATCGTTTGAACTACCTTTGTTCATATTCTCATTGGTTTTGGTTATGTTTCTTTTTAGACTTGGAAGGCTTTTAATTTAGGATTCTGGCAGATATCCTTTGGAAATTTCAGTGGTATCTGAAGTATGCTTGAATCTTTTTCGTATTCCTTTTATTTGTGAGAGATAGAGATGCTATCCAGGCTGGAACGATTTCAAAATATTCCAAATCTGAAATGAGACAGTTCTGATACCTTTATTCAGACTTTTTCTGGGCCGTCACGTTTAAGGTGAAAAAAGGGATCCTGTAAGAAGAGTTTTGTATTTTTCCTGACATTTCAGTGCTTCTCATTCCAGTAGCATACAGCACCTAGAAATTAAAATTTTCCTTAGGAATGGAAAATGGAACAAAGAAAATAAGCTCATGTAGGAATTTTATTATAGTGTGCATGAAATGTACAGCATGAATGAACACTGTATTGGGGTGCTGATTCCAAAGGGCTCCTCATTTTTCTGATGTTTTCTCCTAAGTGTCTGTCCTGACTGTGCCACTCAAAATTTCAGCTGGAGATCCAAATTCTGTCTAACCACTGAACTACGTGTGTGTAAGCACTGACGAGTGAGTTACAGACAAGCAAAGGAATCAATCTCTTTGTGGATTTCCTAATTTTATTGCCTGTGTTTACAAGAAATGCAGTGCTCCCCATGCATCCCGTTGGTTGCAAATGCCAGTGTGAACCTAGACATCAGCAGCTACTCCTACTTTCTAGCACATTCTAGCAAAAAGCCTCCCAAAAGTGCTGCAAGAGTAATGCTGATAGTTTCCTATCCCCCCAGAAGCCCAGGATTCACCTCCAGAGGGTGCTGCAAACATGCTGTGGTCACCAGCCTGCGGTGTGCAGGAGGGAGCTGTTCAGTGGGCATTTCCATGCATTTAGGGGACATCGAAATATGTAAGTTATGTTTTGACTGTCACTTTGCACAACACGTGGTTTTGGATATAGCTTGTCTGCACTTTGAACTAAAAGAATCCAGGTGGCAGCTGTCTTTTGCTAACATGAGATTATTATGCTTATAACGTGAACATAAAACACATATATAAACAGCAAAGGAGCAGATTCAAGTCAGCCATGAAACCCCCCGAACCATTTAATACCACTCTTGGGGCTTCTTGCCTCTCTGCTAATTTGCAGATGAACAGATGCTATACAAGCAAATATATAGTAAAAAATATACAAAACCAGAATTCTAAGAAGTGCTTACAACACTGTGATAACCCTTTTCCTAACAGTACTGAGAGACACTCCTTACCTTCCCTAAGTAGTGTCCAGAACAGAGAGAGGGACACAGAGGCGGAATGTAGGCACTGAGAAGAATAGAAGAATTCTGAGTGCTGGGGTAGGTGGATATGTTTATAGCATTAGATAAATGCTGCTTCTTAGTGTTGCTTGTAAGGCCATGTTGGGAGATTGGGGTAGAGACACTAATCTCACAGAATGATGGGTTTGGGGATGACGCTTCTGTCATGAATGTTGCTGGGTTCTTTTGGCCAGATTAAAATAGCAGCATGTTAAAATTTCACAGCAACTTTGAGGCATGAAGTTGACTGCTGCCCTGCTGCTGGCTGTGTTCCTCAGCACTTTCGTGGTAGAAAACCTCTCTGCCTTCATGGCCCCTTGGTGTTGCTCTCCTCCACTTGAGATAGGAGAGTGTGCCAGTCCAGTGCTGAATCACTGGCTCTGCACTGGAATTGCCACATTCTGCATGCTGGAATATGCCCTGCCAGCTGCCAGCTGCTCGCTGCTCATGCGCTTTGGTGAAAGAATTGGCAGGAAGGGGTGGCCCTGTCTCAGGATGTGCCTTCCCCTCCAAGTGAGTAGCTTGCTGGGGTATTAAAGGCAGAGTTGGCTTGGTAGTCTGCATTCTGGATATGCTGGGCTGATACTGTATTAGCCAGAGATGGATCATTGCAATTGTGCAGGTCTATCTCTTTCAGTGTGCAGTCTGGTGCAGGTGCCCTTGTGCAGCCCCTGTTGCTGACTGGACAGACATGGTCAGGCTAAGCTTGTGAGGTAGCTCGGAGGATGTCCAATGCCAGGACCTAAAGGTTGTTTTAACCATAAACAGCTCAATTGTGCCAGAGTGGTAATTTTCGTCAGGCTATCCTGTAGTGGGGAAAAAACAAGCAGTGCTCAGAGAAGCTCCCAGCTTGGGCAGAGTGCTTTTCTTGCACTCTTGGTTCCAAATTAAAGGCAACCTTGAGCAGAGAAGCTCAAGCAGTAGGCGGGAGAGGGCTTTGCAGCCGCCCAAGGCACATGATGGAGAAGCAGCCATAAGGTCTTGGATGGTAGGTCACTGGAATGGTCATGCACGGGTTTTTCATAAACTGGAATTCAAATCCTGTGGAAAATGTATGCTTCAGTAGTTGGCTTAGTCTAATGGTTTGGCAAAGAATGGATATTGAATTGTATCATTTATTTATCTCATGTTCCAAACTGTTCATTCTGAAAGTCAAAGCACTTTGTTTCAGCTTAATTTGACCACATCCGCTGGATCAATTGTAGTGCCTTAAGCTTCCCTTCTAATTTGTGGCTGGATTGATCTCCATGGTACCCAGCAATGGTTCGATGGGGCTGACATCCCATAACATCTCAGATTAAATCCAAACAGAGAATGCAGGGAAAGGAAGGAGTAGGGGAAAAAAGAATGGAGGAATGTGAGATCACTTTTCCGAGACAATTTGGAGGCTGAGGCAGACAGAGGTTAATAAAAATTTGACCTAAAAAGAAGTGTTTTCCAATAGGTCAACTGAAATGTTTCAATGGGGTCAACAAGATCTGGAACAAAATATTTAATTTTGGTTTTCTGGTAAAAATAATAATTACAAAAACCCAACTACAATGTAATTTAAGAGGCATTAGAAGAAAATACCCAACCAGCCCTACTGGTAGCACAGAAGAGATGTTTCTTTCTCTGAGCGGGTAGCAAATTTCATACCCAATTCCTAGTCTTGTAGATAAGACTCCTGTTTTGCCCTTATAGTTAATTTGGCCTTCTATGGAACTAGAGGCATGGGTTTTGAGGGAGACAAATACAGTGAGACCTTAAGATGTTTTAGTAATCCAAAGTGCACTTTCCTGCCAAATGCCCCCCCGCCTTTGGTTTATTTCCCCCAGCTGAAAGTACAAATTTCACCCCACATCTGCAACAATCCTGCTTTTTACATTCTATTCCAGTTTTGTTGCCTCTAGCCTCAAGATTGTCCTTTGAATCAGGGGTCCCATCTGTTGTTATCCTGAGCAGCACAGAAATAGAAAATCCTGCAGGCGAATGGAGCATTGCTTTGCAGGACCAGACTGAGATCCACATCATATTTAATGCTCGGTTTAAATTCTGTTGAATACACATCTTAGATCTTTGGTTTTTTGTGGGGAAATGTGCCAATTAAATGGAAATTGTATTTGATAATTTTCCATTTTCCTTAAAAATGAGACATCCTACTAATAAGTAAGCTAGGGAAATTGGGTGGGGGAGTAGGTTTGCTGAGAGAAATGGATAGCTCTGAGCACATAGTTGCCTGTGTTGTCATTGCATCTTTTTCTTCTGGTGCTTGATGTTTTGTACTCTTACGCGCAAAACTGGAATCCCAAGGAGGCCATGTGCAGCACTGTGTCCAGCCAGGCACTGAGCTACCGGGTCTCATAAAACCCATCTGCAAATGTTTGGCCTGTGGCCAATTTCAAAGCTTCTTTGAATAAATGTATGTGTACGAAGTACTGTGTAAACAGTTCCTAGGCACAATAAATAGGAATGCTGCCTATTTGATGGCACATTCTATGAAGACAATTCACTTATAAAGCAATAATTCATCCATTGAATGAAACATGTGGCTTGGGAGTTAGGCAGAAGAAGCGCCTTAACATTCAATATCCAAATCTTGATCTGAATTTTATAGCCTCCCCATCTTTGGGAACACCAGAGGAGGTATCTTCATGTGGCTACTGTTCACATCTTGCTTTTTGTTACTGCACTCTAGTGAGATGTTCACACCATCACTGTGCAGCTGAGCCCATTGCTGAGTGGATGTGGATTGAGAAAGACTCTGAGCTTTGGCGTATGCTGTTATAGGAGACAAGAGCTAGCTGCAAAGTTCAGGTCAGGAACCTGGCTCTGAATTTCAATGAGTTACAGGGATTGAAAAGCAAATAATTGTTACTGTATGTACTGCTGAATTCAAATGGAGTCATTCTGTAGGGAAAGAGAAAGCAAGAGACAGTTTGTAACTCATCATGTTTCTTTGAATTGGAATATTAATTTTTGTTAAAAAAAGCTGTGAAAATCAGCTACATTTTATGTAGGCTTTGCACCCTGTGAAAATTCACAAGAAAGCAAAGGGAAGAGATTTTATCACTGGAATCTGAATCAGATTAATTTTCTGCATTTGGGCTTGGCTCAGGTCTGAATGTAATTTTAGATGTGAAGTCCCCAAAGTCTACAAATTTGAATCTTTGTTGCCTTTGGATGCCACCAGTGTGGGTTAGACTGTATTATTCCAGTAGTATAAAAAAGGTGAAATTAACTTATTTTGCTATTTTCTTTACTGTTCATTCTGAATCTGGGTTTCATAAAACACTGGGATGTCTCTCAGGAACATGGTGTACAAATGGTAAGCATGGCCATTTATTGTGTTCTCTTAGGAAGCATGATAGAACTGTTGGGTAGCACTGTCATTTCTTTGCAGTTCTGTATTCTCAAAGCACAGAAATGGTCCTGCCCTCTTGGTCACGGCAGCGCTGTGAAGGTCAGAGCAGGTTGTATTGGAAAGAGGCACCTTCCCTTCTGCTCTGGCTGATAGAAATCCCAGGGAGGATTTCAAGCAAGAATTTATTTGAAAATAGATGAAAACACGCAAACTAATCAGACAGCAAAAAGAAAATTATGTTCTGGAAGACTTCAGCAGTCTGAATCATGAGCCAGACCGCAGCCAGAGGCAGTGGCAGGCTTGCCAGCATAAATACCAGAGAAGAATGTGGAGCAGGACACTGTGGCAGCCTGCTCTTCAGATCTCGTCTTTGTAGTCATTAGCTGGGAGGGAGGTAAGATGGACGTGCTGCAGTTGATGTTCTGCAAATGCTTCCTCAGTAGTGACCATCTGTCTGAGAAAGAAGAAACACAGAAAATAATTTTTCTTATTAATAGTGTTCCCCCTCACCAAACCACTCAATTTATGGTCCTTTCAGAAATGGAAAATATGCCAGTTTGGTGCCACTGAGTGACTCCAGTTTTACTGCTGTGTGATCACCCTAAAAGAGCTGCTCTGCTCTCCTCTGTGTCAGGAGCACCAGTGTGTCCCTGGCAGCATCAGTGCAATCCATCTGGGAAGACCGTTACTACTGAGTTGTAAGGTTCAGGCTGCCTTTCCCCTCTCCTTAATTTTTATGCTGGTAATTTATGATAGACAGTAGGTACAGCCAAGAGAAGGTAAATGGATCTTTTCACGTGCCTTTTCTGAGAGAAATAGACAACTCTCTCGTCTTGTGGTGTCGCTATTGAGAGCAAATGAGACTGTCTCCATGTCTTAGAAGTGGGTAAATGGGAAAAATATGTAGGAGTTATGTCAAACAAGGCTTAGAAACATAAGTAGATATTAATGTCTCTGTTTTGGCTAATTCAAACATATTTCACAACTCCCATCAGCTGAGGAAAACAAAAAAAAGTAAGAATGTGCATTTATATTTTCTAATGAATTTACTTGGGCTCCATATTTTCTTGTTCCAAGTTTACTTTTCATTAGTAGCCTCCTGGTCAGAAAGTCTCCTGGAAAGATGCATTTGAACTTAATGTAGCATTTGACCCACAAGAGGTGAATTTCGAACTTACAGTGCTGTGATCGTGTTGTGGAAGCATGATGCCAAGACTGATACAAAACTATTTAAACGTTAAAAACCCCTGTTCCATATGGCCTAGAGTGATCATTCCTAACTGCAGTGAATAATTATTTACCACAGTTTTGGAGTTTTCTTAACACAAACAATTTTCAATAACAAATGCCTGTGGTAACATTTCCAACTGATTGTTATCAGGATATATGCAAGTGGAGAAAGGAGGAGATTTACTCATTGAAGGAGATGTTTCAAATTTTTCTCCCCCTGCAACTTGCATCCAGCTGCAGGCCTCAGTCCAGATGCTGAGATCAGTTGACAGTGAGGGCTGGATGGGGAGCTTCTTGTTAATCCCTTATCCCACTGATGGCTGTTGGGTCTTTGGTGGGAGGCATGGCTCTGTAGGGCCACAGACTCAGCTTGTCCCTGAAGTACCTTGTTGTTTTCCTTTACAAAGACAAATGATTGCTTTGTATGGGATCCCATTTCCCTCTGGTTGTACTCAGCAATATTTTTCCCAGTGAGGGGATAGCCATGCCCTTGAAGGACTAGCATGTTGCAGTTCAAGGGTTCAGAAGCAGCCACTGGGCAGACAGCTGCTTCCCTTAAAAGGTTGCCAGTGTGTATTGCTCACTAATACATCGTCCTTCTGAGTATACTCTGAAAGAACATCATCACCCAAGCCTTTATTGGAGATCATTCTTCTATACCCATCTATTAATAAGCAGGTGATGTCAGCCTGTCACTCCTTTCTTCCTCCACGCAAAATCTATCCACAATGAGCAAATAATAGGTGAGATTTGGAGAGGGGATGCTGATGGTGTTGGAATGCTGGGTGACCCCAGGAACAGGCACTGTCACTGAGTCAGAAGATGACATCAACGCTCCCACTCCGCTGACAGGTTTGCTATCTACAAAAAAAATGGGCTTAGGCCTGTGCTCCTATTGTGTTACAGTTAATGCTGGCATTCACTGGTGAGCAGGACCGCTGTTTGTTAATCTGATAAATGTTGTTTAACAGGATGGATAACAGCAATGTAAATTCTAAAGGGGTGATGCCATGCTCTGCTCTGGAAATGAAAGTGGACTCAGGTCACAGTGGGGAGTCACCCGCTCTATTCTTTGCTTATTTGGGTACATGTCCCACTTGGGGCAGGGCATAGCTGCCAACGCTGTGGGCACCCCCTCTGGAGCAGAAGCAGCTTTTTGACTGGCTGGGAATGAAATGTCAAACTGGGATATGCCTTCCTAGTCCTCCTGCCTCTGTCTCTCTCCAGCTTTGGCTTAACCTTTGCACTTCAAAGCACTGGGAGTAGGGGCAACAAAATGGCCTAAGGAGAAGAAGGGGTTACTTGTGTGTTTTCCATGCAGCAGCTCATAAGGGATTTGCAGGATAAAGACGACAGTCCTGTTGGGAATTGTTCTTCAATGTGTCTGTGAGATTGGAAGGATGGCTGCCAGATGCAGAGCCCTCTTCCATGGGGTTTCCAGATCTGTCTATGGCAGGCTCTACAGTATGCAGCATAGCCTTCTCTTCCACTCTCCCCTAACACGGGTTTTGATGTAGTCCTTGTCTCCAATAGATGTGTGGAATTAACTAGTGGCTCTGTCCATGCTGCATGTTGCTGTGTACCTTGGGACAGAGGGCAATCTCAGGTACAGGCTGGCAAACAGCAAAGTACTCTGACAGTAATCTACAACAGTTTACTACAAAAGGGTTTCTAGTGAGTGTTCTGGTGAAAACAGGCTCTGGATTACAATCTCCCCTGTCTGTGCGTTTAGTCGAAATATCCCAGCCACAGATGATGGTGACTATAGAACAGAGGTAAATGTGAGGCTAATTGCTTTTGTGATACAGGGTAGAAGAGTAGAAAGTCAGGAACTAGAGATTATAGGATTGGTAAGATTTCCCTGGGTTATTCATTATTCTACTAATAATCAGTATGTTGCTTTATAATTGCATGAGCCAAAGATGAAGTTTTACTCTGCCTCACAGAATCACAGAATATTCTGAGTTGGAAGGGACCCACAAGGATCATCAAGTCCAACTCTTAAACACTGTCTCCCTGGCGGGAATCGAACCCGGGTCTCCCACACACCAGGTGGGGACACTTACCACTGTACTAAAGTGGATGAAAATCTTCGATAAATCCCAGGTTTGGATAGCTGGATTGTGCTATATTCAGTTTATTCACAACTAGGAATCCTGTAGGCTTAATAGCTGGCATAAGTCAGAATACCTCTGAGGAGGATGCCACCATTTAGAAGGCTAAACAAGTATTATAATGCCCTCTGCTTTGCCTCCTCTCTCTCTCTCTTGCTTTGGCTGTTGCAGAAGTTGTTTCAGTGTCACTGTTTGTTCCACATCACGATAACACCACTTTGTTTAGATTCACAGCAGGTCCATTGAGAACCACTTGAATCCCAAAGAAGTCTGAAGAGCATCCCTTGAAAACACACGCACAATACTGAGCTTTATATAACTCTCGTTTAGACACAGGCTAAGGCGAGTGCTACCACTCTTTCAAAAGAAGTGCTCTCTCCCCAGGAAAAGAAAAAAACATTAATCCAGCCTCTTCCAGGGAGTTATTTCCAGGCCACATAGCTGGAGTGAATGATGTGAAATAATATCTCAGTAGCAGCTCTGAGTAGAGTTGCATAACTAAGCACTGTACTGTGTCAAATCTCAGTGGATTTTACTAAGAAGACAGGACCATTTTACTCTCAGCTAATATAGGTAGTGTGGATTTTGTGTTGGTTACTCATGCAGCAGCATATACACTTGTATGCAAGTAATTAATGTTGTTTGTAATGATAAGCCAATTACTAGCCCAGCTTACTTCACGTGAAAATACTTTAATTTAGCTGACTGCTGCTGACTCTCCCACTGACTCTAGCATTTGAGCCCAGATAAACCATTAAATTTGATCCATCTTGTTATCTTGTGTTTAATTTAGAGTTTGTGACACCAATCTCTATAAATCTCTTGGTCAGCCTTGCTAACTTTTCTGGTGGGAATACTGTTGTTACAGTTATGAGAGTTCTGTGAGAGGGACTTAGGAGTTCAAGGGAAAAGAATTCATTTCATTTACGTGATTGAGTCTGATCATTATGATCAAGCCATGGTTATGTTGCCTTGAGTTTAGCAACATAATCTGCAGAAAGGTTCTCCTTGCCAGATTTCCAATGGACTTTTTTTGTAGTCATGACTGTGAACACCAAAATGAACAAGACAGCATCTTTATGTTCCAATTTCTCTATTTACAGGGGGATTTAGATGAATCTGAGAAAGGGTCAAAATTCACATCTGCACCCACATTTTAATTTCTTCTCCCTTTTCTGCGTAGTGATGTTTCAAGTGGGGTTGCTCAGCCAACTGCAAAGTGAGTTGATCCAGATCTGTATTGAAAGTCCATACTTAGAACTCTAAAAGCCAACAGTGTGTGACTGATACTTAGGTTTAGAGGTCCCATTGGTAATTAACCTAAACATGCTAAATGGCTAAGCCAAGTGGGACAGAGACATTAAGCATAAACAACATTTCATTGTTCTTCATTTTTTATTGAAATGCTCGAAATGTCTTTCCAGACGCCTGGTGTATTATAAACAAAGTAGTCTTGTTCTGAGCGGCTTTAAGAATGCCTAGGAAAGGATAGAAATAAATACGTATGTATTTTTAAATACAGCTCAACTAGGTTCCTTGGAAGGCAGAAGTGTGGCAAAGTGAGATTTCCAGGGAGGTTTGAAAATGGGAAGTGTCTCTGTGCTGCAGTTATGCTCAGAGATGAAACAATATGTAGGGTCTCTTGGTGAAGAGACCAACAAATATAGTTGCATTTGAGAGAACTTCTGTGTTTTGGGAACAAAGAATGCAGGAATATTTTAAGCTGTAGTCTCAAAATCAGTGTCTGTGATGCTGAGGTGTTCTAACTATCCTTTTTTTTTGCCAAATCCATTCCTGCTTACTTGTGCGATGCCTTTTCTGTTGCACAAGCTAATGCATGTTTAATAGATGAAGGTATTGCTTGAAGAGATGGGCTCAAAAATTACTACTTTGGACAATTTGTGAAATGAACAGACATGTGGAAAGTGAGTCCTGCTTTTTTTTTCCATGTGCACATGGAGTTGAACAAAAACGGCTTCTTCAACCAGTAGTACATTAGCTTTCACTCCCTCCCCTAGCTGACATCCTCCATCACTGAACTACTCTCCTCTTTGATCTGCTTTTTCTTTGTTTTCAAAGAGGGTATTCTTTCACCGAGAAAGATTGGCTTCTCCTGTGGGTAGAACATCAGTAAACATACTAACGAAACATGGAAGAGATAATAATAAGTATTTGTCTTCTGAATAAGTTCCTGTTCTAGAAAACTGAGCAACATCTCTTTCTCCCTAATGACACCTCTCTAATAACTGTTTCATAGTAACAAGGCTATGAAGAAAAGAATCTTAATAGCTTCAGGGTGTTGCACTATTTAGTCACTGTTCAAGGTGGAAGGATTTAGATGACAAGGATTCCAGACAGTCTTTACATTTTTTAGCAGGAGCAACAATAATTAAATTACATATTCTAGTGTTTTACCCTGCATTACACTGTGGTACAGTCAGTTTGTCTGTTAGGAACTGGTACAAAGCAGCTTGAAGTTTGTGCTATTTTTCAAATAACTGTGAAAAGCCTTCTTCTAGGCCTTTAAGTCAAGGTCAGTATTGGAGTTATTTGCCTTCATCTATTCTCTAGTGAGAGTGAGTCATAAGAGGTCATTACATCTCCTTTCCAGACAGGAGAACTAAGGAAACTGCAGCCCTGTTTGACAGTGGTCAGCTAGATTAGCTGTGCTCTGGGAGTACAACTCCTTCTGTGAGTCTGCACAGTCTGTTCAGAACAATAGTGCAGTAGCTGAATCCTGAAAGAGGTTACAAAGCTGCAGGCTCCACCAAGTCATAAGCGAGATCACATTTTAATTAAAACATTGATATTATAAAATATACATGGCACAATAGCACATAATTTTTAAAAACTCTAGTAGGAATTACATAACAATTTGTTATGCAATATACAAGGAATATACAGGAAGAGCTGGAAGCTTTGGTGTGTCCTGTCAGGAGAAGTATGACATAATTGCCATCACGGAAACATGGTGGGATGAGTCACATGACTGGAGTGTTCAGTTGGATGGATTTACACTACTCAGGAGAAACAGGCATGGCAGAAGGGGTGGAGGGTGGCTCTTTATATTACAAATACTCTTGACGCCACTGATCTAGGTATCAAGGACGACAGGGTTGAGAGCCTATGGGTTAGGATCAAAGGGTTAGCTAATAAGTTTGATACCGTGATTGGAGTGTGCTACAGACCGCCCAAGGATGATGATGTAGACCTATTGTTTTATAAACAACTGGAGGGCATCTCAAGATCGCGCTCCCTAATTCTCATAGGCGACATCAACCTCCCTGATATCTGCTGAGTATTTCACACAGTGGAAAGGAGGCAGTCCAGAAGGTTCATAGAGTGTATTGAGGATTGCTACCTAT
>WEKX01003282.1:0-23233 GCA_013390025.1 Pitta sordida
AATCCCTCTTATCTTGACCCATAGGCTAATCAGAGGGTGATTTGGGTTAGAAGGGATCTTGAAGATCATCTCATTCCACTCCTCTGCCATTGTCAGGGACATCTTCCACTGGACTAGATTACTCCAGACCTTTAGACAAGGGCCTAGAGGGACAGGACAGAGGGAGTGACTTCCCACTGCCAGAGGGCAGGGAGAGATGGGATATTGGGAAGGAATTCCTGGCTGGGAGGTGGTGAGGCCCAGGCCCAGGTTTCCCAGAAAAGCTGTGGCTGCCCCATCCCTGGAAGTGTCCAAGGCCAGATTGGTTGGGGCTTGGAGCAACCTGGGATAGTGGAAGGCGTCCCTCCCCATGGCAGGGAGTGGAACAAGATGAGCTTTAAGCTTCCTTCCAACCTAAACCATCCTGATTCTGTGATTCTAGGAGGTTTTTTGTTCCAGCTATGAAAAGGTTAAATGGAAACAGCAAAATGTATGTGGACAGGTGAATTATGCTGTACTTTGTGAATTAGTAGTATCTTTGTAAAAGTTATGATTTGGGTTGTTTTTGGTTTTTTTCTTCTCTCCTTACTGTCACTGTAAACATTTTGGATAGCATCTAACAGGTATCCTAAATAACCAAAGAGAGCAGCAAGGATTTTTTTTCAAATAAGCTCTTTTTTTACTGGTTAAACATTAATTTCTGTCCTTTGAATAACTGGATTTTCTTAGTAAATTAAATTCTTCCATGAAAAGCCTGGAAAATATATTCCATCTTGCAATTATTTATTTATCACTAAGTGGAGCTATTCACACACCAGTTTGACTTAACTGTCTTAAAAGCAATCATAAGACTTTAAAAACAGCTTTAAAAATTTATTCCTGACTGCAGTGCTGGGTGGCGGGCAGAAAACCTAGTGGCTCAGTCACTTAAAAAAAATGCCTTGGCCATCAGGGTTGGTTTGTGCAAGTAAGGAGAAAACACCAAAATGCAAACACTTGTGAGATCTATCGTGACAAAGCAGTTCCTAAGCCAGTGTGAGTTTTTTTAAGCACGGTTTTTATGAGAGCTGTTGTCTCTGTGCTTCTTCAGTTCAGAACAGTCAATGCATTCCTTTATTTTCCTGGCAGCCTGCTCCCCTAGACTTTGGTGCCAGCAGAGGGTGCCAGAAAGATGTGACAGCTTCTGCACATTCAAACTTTTCCGTGCACACCAGGCTGGGTTTCCATCGTTTTAAGTAAAGGTTTTCCTTTGCAGCAAGTCTGGAAGAATTGGTCATGAGCAGCAGCAGGGTAGAAAATTCGGTCCCAGTTGGAATCTTTGAAAGGATGACAGGGCCAGCCTGTGTGCAGCTTCAATGGCTACACCCTCCTGCCAATCTTAAGACTACCTTAAATTATAAAAATTATAAAATTATAAACTAATCCTCATCATGCTGCCCCTGAAACTTCAGCATTTCAGTGCAGCGCAGAGCCCTTACTCTCGTGCTGAGGTTGGTTTATGTGTCCCATTTCCCTACTCCCCATGTATAAGAGCACTCCAGGAGCGTCCTGTGCCTTCAGGACAGCAAGTTTTACCGAAGTTTAGAACTTCTCATATGGGAAAACTGTAAGAAGCTCCATGTTTTATTTTGCAGGTGCCTTCTTTGCCAAAGAACATGAGTGTGGTAACCACTTAAATAATCAGTGATGAAATTAAGTGATGCTTAACTTTTAAAGTCCAAGCTGGCAAATTAACATCTCAAGGAGTGGTTTACATATGTGTTTGTGTAGCTGGTTTTAAGTATTTGGGTGGGGGGGGGTGTTACCTGTTTTTTAATTTTTGTCCTTGTGTGCCCTTCCCACCACACTGCTGCCTTTTCCATGCTAAAGGGCCTGAGATGCTTGAGAGTGTTCTTCGAATGGAAGCCCCTTCTGGAACCTTCTCCACAATAACTTCTTTGATCATAAAGGAATCACACTGACAAAAAAAGGGACCGGGTTGCCCAGGACATAACATTTTCTGTTCCTTTCCTAAGAGGTATGAGCACTTGTTAGGCACAAGAAGTATCCACCAAGTACTTCTCACTTCTGTGCTGCTTATCCTAACCTGAAGATCCCAAGTTGATCAGGTCAGTTGCTGAGGCATATGAAATGTATTTTTTCCCCATACACTTTTCTATCTATCTAAATTGAAATTTGTTTGCTTTTTTTTTTGCCAATTTACTTGGTCACACCAGATCGTTCTTGGAGTTGACCACACTTTTACCTGCTTGAAAGAACAAGCTGCAGTAGTTTTCTGACTACAGTAAGTGTTTTCTCTATGCAGAAAATCACAATAACACGGTTTTATTTTTTCCCATAGCTGGCTCATCCTTTTTCAATTTTTGTTCTTTCCTTCCCACTAGGCTTTATGTACTTCCAAATTGAGATCCAGCACTGGCAGCCAGGTTTTTCCAACCTGGAATCCAGGCAGATTTTGCCTGGAAAACCTTGTGATGCAAATTCTCATCCTTGGCAAGCTGTGGTTGGAACACATAAAGGCAAAGGCTTGAAGGAGGATGTTCCACCTCCAGATAACTTCCTAGATGATTTATAATAACTTCTGTTTTATGGTGTGTAATACACTGCCCAGTTTTGTCCTGATACTGCTTCCTCATAAAATCAGGAAGGAAATGGAAAGTTTTTAGAGCATCACACCAAAGGCACAAACAGAGCAGGGTGATAGCATGATCACCAACTAAAAAAAAAAAAAGAAATAAAAATTACACCCTAATCTGACTTACGTGGTTATTGTTGCCTGTGTTTTGTCTGTGTTCACCTCTACCTGCATCAAAAATCCACAATAAAAATCAGTCACCAAGGACTAATGGTGTTCTTTGCAGTTTGCCTAATCCACAATTGTTTTTAGCTTTGGAAGTGTCTCCCTTCCTGCGAATCCCTGTGGAAAGTGAGAATTATGAATTTACAACTAAAAGTAGAATTAATAAAATCATGACAATGTAACCTTGTTTGAAAGGAATTGTTTTAAATACAGTCCTACCTTGGTACGTTGCAACTTCTCCATTGTTACCTCACAATAAATTTTCCCCGTGAATCTCTCTCAGTGATTGGCGGAGTGATTCACGGAACTTCCTGGCTGACACATGCACAGTGCCTCTGCTTCACCGAGGGGCGGTGCCGGCGCTCCCTGTGGGACAGTACTGGCCCAGCCCCACAGAGAGAGAGAGAGCGCAGTGCCTCCCGTTCGCAATGACATTTATAGTCCCACGGTGCCATGCCCCGGTCCCTGCCCTGTTCTTATGTATCTCCATGCTTGGTCCCTACCATGGAAGGCAGTATGCCCCTGGTGGCCACTGAGACCCAGCGTAGAACCACCACAAGTCATGGCATTCCCCTGTTACTCTAGGCCCAGCTGGCGGACTGACCCCCGCTGGGCGCGTGGCCACTGTGAGCATGTCAGAGGCGCTAATAGCTGTTCGATATGTAACATGAAACCGGTGATCTGTGTGTTACTGTTTCCATGGCTACAGGACGGGAAGGCGGTGTGGTCTGTGCCCGGGGACGGTGCGCCCAGTGCACCTGGTGATGACGTAGCCCCAGAGAAAGTGCACCATGAAAGTGGGGTTGGGCTGGCCACGGTGGCGGTGGAGCAAGTGCTGTGTGCTGGGATGGGGCAGCACTGGGACATGTCCACGCTGCTGCCGCAGCTGCTGCACCACAAAGAGGCTTCTGTTCCCCCAGGCCCTCCCCCCGCCGCAGCAGGGGGAAGCGGTGCTCTGATGGGTCCATACGGCCAGTGCTGCTGCTCCCGCACTAGGGACTGGCAGATGTATGTATCACAGCTGCCACAGTTAACGGGAAAGAAACTCCAACACCAACACCCTCTGCCATAAGGGACCCCAGGTGTCACAGCACTGCAAAGTTAAGGTCTCCCACGCTGAAAGAGCATTGACCACAGCCTAGTGACATCCCTCTCCCTGCCACAGCCCCAGAGCTTCCCCACCACAGCAGCAATGCAAGCATGTGTGGTGGCAGCAGCCTGGCAGCAGCTGCAGAAGTGGCAGCGTGGCCGAAGAGAAGTCCGGGGATTCTCCGGGGGTCACCCCAGGCAGAGGGGGCTGAGAAACGATTCCCTTTGCTCCCCTGTGCTGTGAGAGCCTGTGGGGAGGAGCAGAAGATGCTCCCCCGAGCTCTGGAATGTCTGGGGGTGGAGCAATGGGTGTGGCTTTTGTGCATACTAATGACCTGGAACTGTTCATGAATTAGATGGTTCAGGGGACCCCTGACAGACCCATTTGTCACAAATTCAGAGGTATCACTGTAAAGGTGAAGTATAGGTTCTCTTGGGGCGGGGGAAGGATGGAAGATTGTTTCTCTCTTCAGAATTGTGTGAATGTGTATGGAGATTATAGATAACACAAGTTATTGATTCACAAATGCCACCACCTGGCTGCTGCCAGAGCACGTGCTCGCCCTTCCTCCGCGGCGGGGAAGGGGTGTCCCTGGGCTCTGGTCAGCATTCTTGAAGCCTGGGAAATCTTAACTTTGCAACACTGCAACACCCTGTGCCGCTTATGGCAGCTGGAGGGCATCGGTATCAGAGTTTCTTTACCTTTAACATTGCAGTGGTTTGACCCTGGCTGGATGCCAGGATTCACCCACAGCCACTCTCTCACTTCATTCCCCACCCCCCCTCCCCCCATACAAAGAGGGGAAGACAGAGGCAAAGGCAAAAAAAACTGAAGGGTTTTTTGCTACAACAGGAATGAGGACTATTAGAAATCTTTTACTGTCACAGGCAAAACAAGCTCCAGGTGGGGAATGTAAAGGATTTATTTCTAACAAGATCAGATCTTAATGTGAGAAGTATCATCTTAAAGGCAATCTCCTCCCTCACCCCTCCATCTCTTACAACAGATACCACATTCCCCTTTTTCCTCCAGGAGACGAGGTGGAACAGGGGTAAGGGAAAGCCAGGCAGTCGGTGTTTCTGCCCGGTTCAGGGGAGGAGGCCATTTTCCCTGCATTCCATAGGGTCATAGTTGCATTTTATGTTCTTTGTAAGTTCAAGTTGGATTTTAAAAGTTTTAATTGCTTTTTTCTTTAACATTATTTATTTTATGTTTAAGTTACAGATACTCCTATTGGCACGTGTTTCCTTCAAAAACTTCTGTAAAATGGACTGAGCGTGTGCAGGCNCTGGAGGGCATCGGTATCAGAGTTTCTTTACCTTTAACATTGCAGTGGTTTGACCCTGGCTGGATGCCAGGATTCACCCACAGCCACTCTCTCACTTCATTCCCCACCCCCCCTCCCCCCATACAAAGAGGGGAAGACAGAGGCAAAGGCAAAAAAAACTGAAGGGTTTTTTGCTACAACAGGAATGAGGACTATTAGAAATCTTTTACTGTCACAGGCAAAACAAGCTCCAGGTGGGGAATGTAAAGGATTTATTTCTAACAAGATCAGATCTTAATGTGAGAAGTATCATCTTAAAGGCAATCTCCTCCCTCACCCCTCCATCTCTTACAACAGATACCACATTCCCCTTTTTCCTCCAGGAGACGAGGTGGAACAGGGGTAAGGGAAAGCCAGGCAGTCGGTGTTTCTGCCCGGTTCAGGGGAGGAGGCCATTTTCCCTGCATTCCATAGGGTCATAGTTGCATTTTATGTTCTTTGTAAGTTCAAGTTGGATTTTAAAAGTTTTAATTGCTTTTTTCTTTAACATTATTTATTTTATGTTTAAGTTACAGATACTCCTATTGGCACGTGTTTCCTTCAAAAACTTCTGTAAAATGGACTGAGCGTGTGCAGGCCTAGCCAATCACAAACCATGGAGAGACCAGGTCCACCTCTGGGAGATGACCTAGACCTATGAGAATCCACTTTGCCTGGGAGATGACTCCAACCAATTGAGACAAAACGCCACCCAGACATTAGAGGATAAAAGTCTAGTCAACTACAACCAAATTGAGCTCTTGGCATTGGATGCCAGGCTCCCAGTGACGTTAACCTTGCTATGCTAATATTTTTAATAAATAAATTTTTAATCTTTTTAATAAATCAGTTTTATTTAAATTGAATCAGACCCTTGCTGTTTATAACAACTGTTGCTCTTGCTGGAATTCCTGTTGAACTGCCAGGTTTTGTCTGCTCAGGCAGAAGATGGAACCCTCCGTACTCTTGAAGTATCACATCTTGAAGACTGATGCCAAAACACTGGCAAGTTCCAGGTAAGCTTTCTAGCATGCACCAGCCAGACTTAAAGCAGATACAGAAAATCCCCATTAATGTTGGACTTACAGAATCACTTCAATTGGAAAAGACCTCCAAGATCGACTCCAAGCTGGGCTCAATCCTCACCTTGTTGCCCAGCCCAGAGCACTGAGGGACACCTCCCAGGATAGGGACTCCACCACCGCCCTGGGCAGCCCCTTCCAACACTTGACAAGCATTTCAGTGAAGAATTTTTCCATCATATCCAATTTAAACCGCTCCTGGCACAACTTGAGGCCATTTTCTGTCCATCTGTGTTGTGGTTTAGGAATGATATTCATTAACTGCTTGCTTCCCCCTCCACTGTGCTGCAGAGAACTGGAGGCATAAAAGGTAAAGATTGGAGGCTGAAGTAAGAACAACCTACTGGAATGAGCAATGAGAGAAGAAAACTGGCCCCTGACAAAATATTAATAACAAAAGCGTACAAAAGAGATGCAGTTGCAAAATGCTAAGGGGAAGCCTGACCAAACCACAGCCACAGCACCAATAGGGAGAGATTTCCTTCCCTCCACTCCCAGTAAGGATGTGAGGTGGTACAGAACCCTTGGGAGCTGGCACTGCCCCTGCCTGTAACCAGGACATCCTGACCCTTTGTCCCTGGGAACAGAGTCTGTACCCTCCCAGCTCCCCTCTCCTGTGAGGGAGGTGCAGAGAGCCAGAAGGTGGCCCCTGAGCCTCCTTTTCTCCAGGATGAGCCTCCCACAGCTCCCTCAGCCCCATCCCCACCTCTGCTCCCTTCCCTGGACACAAGGGTCTCTCTTGTTCAGAAGTGCCCCCAGCACTGGAGGTGCATCAGGAAGGCCAGCACAGCCCCTCATTCTGCTGGTCACATTATTTTCCAGTTCAGGAAATCCCTGAATTCCTGCTGCTGGACAGGTGCAGAAACCCCTGGGGCGGGTGTTCTCATGTCACTGGGTAGCAAATACTGCAGCCAGTGCTCTCAGTTGTTCCAACCCAGCTTGAGTACAAGAATCAGAAGCCAGCTCAGGCTGAAGGTAGAGCCTTTCTGTCCCAAAAAGCTTAGCACCTGGCTCATTCCAGAAACTGCAGAAAACGGGATGGGTGAGGAAAAACAGGCCAGTTTGTGCAGGAATGACTTCATGGCATGTTGTTACCTGTGCAGTGGGGGATTCTGTGTTACTCTCATAAGCTTTACTTTCCTTCTGATACAGCCCACTCAAAGCAGTAACTACAAACTTCTACAGTGGAAACAAAGCTGTAAGAAGTCACCTAATCTTTTCCTCAAGATTTTCCTTGTGTGAGAAGTTCCTGTGCAGACAAGAATGCATTTTGTTATTTGCTGAAGTAAAAATAAACCCAACCCCCATCTAGCTAAAACAAAGAGTTTTGATTAGCAGGGTTTGAGCAGTACAGGCCCTTCCCTCCATCCTCTCCACCCACCCTAACACAGTCCCTGCTGTTTTGTGGACAGCACAAACAGCATCTCCAGAAACACACACCAGTTTTAAATGCTTTATTCTGGAACCTCTCTCCACACTCTACTTATAGGTCAAGTCACCATGCAATGGTGATGCAGAAAGCACTGATCTGCTGCAGGCTGTCATGAAAAAGAGTCATGAGAAGCATGGAAAGAAATCATGCTAAAAACTGATCCTTAACAGGTACAAAAAATTAAACAAGGAAAATAGGAGACAGACTGGATGCACTATTAAGACCAACATGTGAACTGAAGACTGCTGTGGAAGATCATACAAAAAGGCAATAATGAAGAACAGTAATGCAGCATTAAAAGGTGGGAGTACAGGGCAGAAAAAAGTTACAAAACATCCTGCTTCAATATTTCTCATCCATGTACTTCGTTCAAATACTGTAACAGCAATGGAAGGCAAAAAGCACCAGACATCCAACTAAAGAAATAATTAAAAAGGAACATGAAATTAGGAAAAAATTGCAAACTCATCATTAGGGAAGGAATAATCTACAGCTACTCAAACACAACACTTGAAAAGCTGCTATGTCAGCATACATAGACAATACCATTATTCCAGCGTTATGGAAATGACTTGGCTTTCCTAGTCTGTAACCTCTTCCACATACAGTACTGCTGAGGTTATCCCCATGTGTGTGGCAAACACTGCATACACACAAACAAAGCAGCAGTCGAAGAAGTAAAATGGGAGGAAATTGTTCCCTTTGAAGTAGAAAAGCAAGAACTGGGAGGCCAGGAAACACGGGACAAAGCATCATTAAGCCCTAAACATGTAAGTCCAATTAGGTGGGGACATTGTGTCGACCGTGGCTTCCACCTTCCAAGAAGCCAAGCCTCCCCCACAGTCCGAGTGCAGTTATTCCTATGCAGAACACAGGAGTCAGTAATGTCACAGAAACCATGATCAAAAACCCCTTGAAAATACTCCTGCACTAGAGAAAGTAATTCCCATTGTGTCTTCTTACAGCTACCACAGAAAGCAACTGCACCCTCAAGTGCATAGTTAGGAGTTCTGGTGGTGGGGATGTGTCCCAGTTATGACACGGCAGCACAGAGACTGTGTGATGTAGGGTTTGCATAGATAGTCTGTCCCCTTCCCAGCCCAAAGAACATAAAGAGGAAGAAGTCACAGCTTAGGATCTTGTTGCATTTGAGAGAAACATAAGGTTAGGAAAAAACCCCCCCAAACAGTATCATTTACAGAGGCTTGCCATATATCCCCAGGTAAGGGGGAGGTGGGGAACAAGACATACAACACATCATGGCTATTTCAAAGCTTCATTATATTAATGAAGTTCATTACAGGCCCCAGTGAAAAACATTAAAAATTTCCTAATTCTTGCACTTCTGCACCTTTGTCCAGGTTCTTGTTCTAGAATTAAATGACTTTATTCATCGAAAAAAAATTTGTTTTTACATTATTGCTGTGTTTTACACCATAATTAAGAAGCCATTTGTGGAATTCATCCAGAAACAAGAAGTCAGTGTACCCGGAACAAACCAAAAGCATAAACATGTGCTCTCAAGGGGCCTTTTTTTTTTTTTAACACCAGCTATTTCAATGAGCCAAGAGGTGAAAAAAATAAACAACAAAAAACCACCACCAAAAACTTATCGCTTCTGATCGCCAAATTAACCCCGTTTTCCAGAAGGGAAATCCTTTTCCAATAAATACGAGGATGCCCTCCGGGAGGACGCCGACGTTCCAGCGGGAGGAGCCGCAACTCTGTGCAATGCCTGCGGGGAGTCCCGTGCTGCCCCGAGGGTCAGTCCAGGGAGATGATGTCGGGAGCACTGCCGCCGCTGCTGGTTATCACCCCGGCCTCGGCCCTGCCCGAGGAGCTAACGAGCGTGCTGCTCTCGTGGTGGCTGGCTGAGGTGATGATGCTGCCAGGCGTGCTGCTTGTTAAGGTTGAGGTGAGACTATCCAAAAACATAGGAGGACAGTACTGCTTGAAACAAACAATGGAGAATGAAGAGACTAACTGCACGAGGGAAATGTATGCTCTGAAGATACATCTTCCCTACAACAAGCACCGAACATGTTTCCAGGGCAACCCCGTTTAAAGTGTGCACAGCAAGAACTTTCTGCAAACCAGGGAGTAAGCTAGCAGACATGGCTGCAACAAGTCCTTCTCCATCATCCTTCTCCTGTTTGTTTTTCAAAATCCCAGGATGGTTTGGGTAAGAAGTGAACTTAAACCCCATCTCATTCCAAACCTCTGCCATGGGCAGGGACACCTTCCACTATACCCCAGGTTGCTCCAATCTGGCCTTGGACACTTCCAGGAATGAAGAAGCCACAGCTTCTCTGGCAAGCCTGTGCCAAGGCTTCCCCATCCTGGGTGTATTCCAATTAGTGCTGAGCATGTACTTACTTTAGAAAGGTAAACAACCAGTAAGGAGTGAATCTCCAGGCCTGGACTTATCATGGTACGGCTAAACTGAATCCCTCAATGCATCTAACATTATCAACCCTTGCTGGGAAAACAGATTTTCCTGGACTGTATTTAGGTCCAAGCAAATGTGTTTTGGATGATGACAACACCCTGACAATTATTGGAGCAGGACATCACAAAAACCAGGCTTGGGAATTAACCCCACAGTAGCTCAGAAACATACCTGTGAATCAACTGGGATTAACGAAAGAAAATCCAGACCTAGGAAGAAGAGAATAAATAATAAACTTATAAGTCTCTCTTTGATTCATACACAACAAATATAAGGGTTTTTTTTCTTTTTTGGTTGTAGAACAGATTTTGCAATCGATACACAGCTTCTAAATGGAATATACCACTGTGACACCACTCTCAATGACTACTTCAGGCAGCAGCAAACTGAGTTATCTAGTACAAGTGGCTCTTTTTAAGAATGAGGATGACAATGATGTATTATTCACTGGATATTGCAGGGTGGTTCAATGTGGTTGCTTAGATGGAGGTTGCCGTTTGGAGCTGTTGGTTCATAATGCAAGTTTCACTGCATATTGTACCTGACTTGGCCAAACTGGGACATGAAGAGTGTCATCACATTAAAGATGCTGGAATGAAGTAAAGTCACAACATGCACAAGTCCAAAAACAAGCAGCAGGTCTCTTCCTCCACCCACGGGCAGCCAATAAGGAAACATTTCTAATATCATCCCCGTTTTGTGTCTAGACAAATAAAAGGAACGAAGAAGAGGAAACTACAAGTAGTTCAAAGTATATCCTCTAAGAGCAGTGACAACTAGCGTCCATTTTAAACACCATTAGTGTGTAAGCATTTATGGCAAGATGTTTAGAATTATGAAACCAATGAGAAATTACCACATTTTTTTGTTTTTGTTTCTAAATATTGGCCTTGTGTTTGCTATGTCAACAGAAAGAAATGATAAACTTACTCCCTCCCTCTCCCCTCACCTCCAAATCTGTTCTGGTCAGTGACATCTCTCCTCTTCTTCCTCATTAGAGAAAAACTTTGAGGAAGATTTAAAGTTCAGCTGCATTAACAGAACTGACAGCTTCTTTAGTTTGTGCACATTCTAGAACTTCAGTTGATAAAGATGGACAACAGTTCTAGACTTCCATTCTCTCAGATTACTCTCCTACCCAATTTGGGAAAACAACCAACTTCTTAATAAGGGAGAGAAGTGGAGGGAGGGAGCAGTAAGGGAGCCAAAATGGACAGAGAAACAAGGGGAATGATATCCATCTCATTGCCAAACTGGTGCTGAAAGAAGAGGAAAAAACCCAGAGATGTTGCAGGGGAGGAATGAAGACAGGCAATGGAGCAGGGAGAGGGCAAGTACAGGAGGCCAAAGTGACACCTGTCACCACAAGTCACCACTTCCTGGGCTCTGGGTTTGTTACAGCCGGCCAAGAGAACCCCCAGAGTCCCTTTATACAGTGTTCTTTTCAAGGAGCCAGGATAGAAAACAATCAGTATCCCCACCTTTTGTCTGATATTTAGCAGCAGTGTTGAAGAATACATCATAGGCATTTAGGGTATGTCTAGGTAAAGAAAGTCAATAGAGGTCAGCTCACAGATTGTAGCTCACCTTAACCTTTTTCATACAGTCTAGACAGAGCACCACTACAATCAGCAAGCAGAGTATCTACACCAAGGGCTGGGGCGAGTCAGCACCTTTACACCTCTAGTAACAAACAATCAGCTGCTCCCCCTCGCTTCTACAGCACATAACCAGCACGGATGTTTACACAAAGTCTGACTGAACATAGCGGGAGCAGTTTCTGGCTGCTGTGCCCAAGGGCCAATTTGTACCCCAAAAGCAACGTGTGTCATATTGCTGTTGCAAAATGCAACCTGAAAAGGGGCAGACAGCCTGTACTGGGCTTGTCTAGACATCACATCAGAGCAATACAGCATATAGACTTGTTCCATTAGAAATAAAAAAGAGTTAATCAATTCTTCAGTTTTTACACCCCACCCACTGTAAATGCCCCGTAAATAACACTCTCAGAACACGCACAAAAAAAATCCAGCACCTACCTGGCAAGTCTGATGAAATACTGGATATTGGTGGGTGATGGAATGGTACTGGGTAGTCTGTTAATGAAGGAGGAATTGCAGCAGCATCGACCGTCGTCACGCTGGGCACTCTGGCAGTGGATGGCTGATACATCAGGACCCTGTTTCAAACAGCACAGGAAGTTACAAATGACCTGGTCTGGAGTTGCAGAATCAAAACCAGGCCCTGCTGGTCCACTCTCATTCACAAATCACCATGTTACAACACATCTACAGTGTTGCAGCTACTCACTACACTGTATTCCACTCTAACTTCCTCTTTCATAAAAGTCTTCGTAATAACATGACCCCTATCTTGGCTCTCAAACAGCAGCTGTGACACAAGAGCAAGCTGGCGTTAAAACAAAGTACAGTGCTGCAGTCACAGGGAACAAAGGTAGAAATGGGTGTCTGTGAGCACCCGTGGAGGGATGTGAGGGTGGCCAGAGACAGGAGGAGAGCACTCAGTTCCATATCTGCCCAGAACTCCCCCTCAGTGCCAACCCACCATGCCAAGGGCACACCTGACCATTACCGAGCCCCTGGAGCACAGATTACAAATCAAACACGAGCCTGTCTTTGCTCACAGACTGAGCCCAAGCTAGGTTCAGCTCTCCAGGAGCACGCAACCAGCTCCAAACCCTTCTCCCTTCCCCTCCTGCCACCCAACCTCCTCACAGCACTGTTACAGACTGTTACAGGCACCAGCCACAGGCACAAAGCAGTCCAGAATCCTGCTCCCAGCTGCTCCACATTGCTCCCTCCACTTGTGAGTGTTGTCCACTCATATGTTCCTGCCCAGATTCCTGCTTTTAAAGCCACTTTTGGTGTCATCTGCACTGCTGCTGCCTATAAGAAGACAGCCCACAGTTTCACCAAAACTAGCACTCAGATAGCATTGTTTACAGGACTATTCCCCAAAGGCCTAGCTTTGAATTGGATTTAAAGAATGAGAACATGTTGCCTCCAGATCCAAAAAAGCAAGGAAAATACTTGGGTCATATAGAGAAAATTCAGTTCTCCTACAATTACAGCTGCAGGCAGCCATCTCAAACACAGGAGCACAGAAGGAAGTCTTGGTGCCTTCTGAAAATTCACTAAGAAATGTATTTGTAGCTATTTTTTCTTGTAAAAGTAAGAAACAGTCTCTTGCAGAAGGGCTCCTCCACAATCCTCACAAAAAGCAACAGTATTTCAGTACCACTGCTGAAATTGGCTGAAGGTGACCAACTATTTGCTCACCAAAGGCTGCATACACATTCCTGTGGACTAGAGACAGGGCGCACCTGCTCGTTTTTCTTCTGGTGAAACACATGGAGTTTGGGTTACTACTACTATTTTAGCACAAGGCATAAGCAACTATGCAGAGAGGCACAGACACACTCGTGCACACAATAACTGATGAGCCATCACTAAAAGCTCAGCTTGGAGCAGCAAGTCCTGGGGAGCCTGACTAGTGTAACAAACAGCAAGGTAGAAGCTTTTAAAATGACACTAACTTAGCAAGAAGGCATAAAGCTTCTCCGCCTGGCATAATTTGCTTTTTCATGAGAACACTGTCCATTAGCTTGCTCAGCTACCATTTAAATGGATCAATGTCCCTGCAAATACAGCAGTAGTCACTGCAAGTCTTTTGCCAGGTGTAAAACTAATTTAACAGTGTTTTGCCTCTGCAAAGTTACTGTATCAATACAACCTTCTGCATGGAGAGGCCTAGAAATTATCCACAGTGCAGAGCTGGATCCCAACTCCATTTCCCTACAGAAATCAGTTCATCTGAGACATTTCAGAATAACAACTAAACTTAAAAATTGACAAACCCTTTTGTTGGGCTCCCATGTATTTCAGACATAAATATGCACTTCCTTTTGGCAGGAGGATCTTCCTCTTCGTCAGAGGAGCTTTCTATTGTCAAGTCGATAACGTCAACTTTCTTCTTGTTCACCTCACTGGCCACAGTCACAGAACAGGGTTTGCTAACAACACTGGAACCTGGAGAAGAAAATAAAACATCACTGTTCTCTAAGGAGTGGTGACATCAGCAGTTCCTGTTTGCAACAGAACCAGGATCTCAGATCCTGTTTTATAGATCACCTTCAGGCCACCACAGAGAGCGTTATGACCCAGTAACTGTTTTGATTACTCTGTGCCACATCAGAATGTTAAAGCACAAACTTTTTGTCTTCACTTTTCAATTTCAAGGATGCAAAGCAACAGCAGCCTTTTAATTTTCTTAACTGCTGTTATCAAGAGCAAAGACAAAGCCCAAAAATGCACTCTTCGAGACACAACCCTTTCTTTTTTAGTTTAAATTACAAGGTCAGAAGTACTAAACTCTCCACAAAACCAACACCAACATTCACATGGATTATCCAAGCTACAACTGAGTCTCCAAGACTTTTTTTTGTTGGGTCTGCAACCCAGATGTACATACTTTCAATTTTGGTGCACTGAGGACTTGAGACTTTCACAGCTTCTTTCTTGGGCCTCATGGGGCACCAGGAGCCATCTTCTTGGAATTTGATCTCATCTACATCTGAACATTCATTAAGGATTTCCATAAAGAGCCTGAAAAATAATTTTTTCCTTTTGATTCCAAGTGAAATTTTTATTCTAAGTGAAAGAGACACAGTGGAACAGCTAATTACAATTGCCTTCCACCCACTGCATTTACTCTCTCCTCAATTCTTCTCCCCTGAAAGCACCTAATTACAGCCTTTAGAGACACATATAGGAAAATAATCCTAAACTCTTCATATTTCACTCCAGCATTACTGCAATTCATGATTTCCACACAGAAGCAGAAATCATCACCCTCTGAACCAAGTTTGACAATTTTTTATGTGTTGAATGTTAAATCTTAAAGTCAACATCTTTCAGAGATAAGGGTAGGTAAAGGGAAGATCCATCCTTGGATGTCACATTTGGATTTCTCCACAGCAAAGACACCAAGCCTCAAGAATCTCTTGATGCAGTTAGGAGATAAACTCATGTATTTTCTTCCATGAGAAGAGAAACTAAGTGGGGCTCCTCCCAGTCCAAAGTATTTTGAAAAAATTAGTACAAAATGGCCAAGCCTCAAGTCACAAATGCAGCTACAGAATACATAATGAAAAATTTTAAGTAATCACATAACGTGCAAACCCCATTTTCTTACCCATCTAGTATCAGGCTCTCGTAAGCTGCCTTTTTGTCACAGACAGGGCAGATCCAGGTAGGCTTCTTTTCATTCATTTGAAGATAAAGAGCAGCATCAAAACATTGCAGGTGTGTGCACGTCACAGCCCGGCATGGGATTGTCAGTCTCATTTTTCCCAGCTGCAGGAGATGCATTTAAAGTGTACCAGAACAGAAGACAGAAACAGGTTAACAAGATGGTTAACAATGAATCCAGAGGCATTCGGTGAAACAGCTCTCTGCTCACTGGTGCCCCAAACTAAGGGTGCTGCCAACAAATCCACCCCACTGCAGCACGTACAGTGCTCTTAAAGGAACAATTAATCCAGGCTAAAAGGCCTCATGGAGCTGAAAACAGTCAGGAACACTTCTAATGGACCTGCAAAAGTGTTATTTCTAGGATTTTATTTCTATTAAATTACCTACACTGAAGTACCCACTTTTACAGTTTTCTTTTAACTGAATAAACCAGGGGCTTTCCTGACCTCCAGGCACTTGTTACTTAGAATGAGTATTTTCTACCTGGGAAGAGAAGCCCCAAGGCAGCACTAGCAAACAAAACTGTAACAAGGTACAGCTGCTGCAGCATAAGCAAAGCCACCAGGATGAGGAGATACAAGACTTTACTTTTACTGCATCCTTTACTTATTCTGTCGGCCTGCCCAATTAGCATGAATACCTCAAAATAGAAGACAAATCCTTCTACAGACCTCACGATACACACACAAGCAGCAGCTTGACTCAGAACTGTGAGTGGCTCAGTTGAGCTGCACTACATCACAGCTGGGTGATTGCTGCTACAGCCAGGAGTGTGTAGATGCACTTTCCTCCCCACTACTTTATACTGACTCATTAACATAAAATATAAAGCCAGCGAGGTTTCTAAGGCAGGGTCCTTGACAAGCAGCCCAATTTAGCACTTCAGACAAAAATATAAATCTGCATGTGGAAGTTTCCAGCCACACTTACAGGACACATCAGAGACACCCGCAGACTGGTTGTGGCAATCTCACTATCAGGATCTGCAGTCAGCTTTTCTTTAACTATTAAAATAAGCAAGTTATACACAGACATTATTTCAAAGATTCACCAGTTCTTTTCTCCCAGCTATGTAAAAAAAATTAAGCGTCTAGAAAACTAGCTCACAGCAATATCAAACAAAGGTTTCACTATGTGTAAGCGACTGGCAGACTGTATCACAATATTGTCTGATGCTGTTTGACTATAGATGCATTAACAGCCACATGGTCAGAGCAGAAAACTCAACCCCAGGTGAAGAGGTAAATAAAACAACTACCAGCGATGTACAAGTGAGGAGAATTTAGGATATTTACCTGCACCTCACAGCCCAGCACAATAAGGGGTGCTCACAGCATTCCCATAAGGACATTTCAGATGGGATCTCTAGGTGTGCTCTCTACCAGCATAGGGACCCTCACTTAAAAAAATGACATGCCTCTCTAACAGCAAAGGGAACCTGTGACTCCCTGGGCATGGACTTTCCTTTCAAAATGCTGCAAATTCCCTCTGTATTCCCAGTCCCAGTTTTAAGGAGCCACCAACTACCCTTCAAAAGTACAGACAGGGATGTCAGACTTACTTAGTGCTCTGGAGTGGTCAGGGTTTCGGATACCTTTCATTTTCAACCTCTGCAGAAGCATAGCTGAGGTGAGCTGACGAACGAGATACACAGACATGGAATAATTCTACAAAGAGAGTGAGTAAAGATTAAATGTTGATGTCATACAGTACTTCCACTGTGATCACAAATCACTGTTTTGACTAAGCTGTAACACACAATAAAAACGAGAGTGTGACTTTTTGCTTTATTATCATTAAAAGTACTGACAGACCACCTCAATTCTGTGGAAATCCAAAACTGCCAGAACTACCTGGCCAATCAAGTCCAATTATTGTACTCAAGCTATGACTTAACTAAGGAAAGTAATTCCACCAGCAAGAGACAATCTTGGCTGTTTTCTTGGAAAGTTCACTTAGATAGTGACACATCTCTTCAAGAACTTATCACATGTCTCATAAATCCTTTCCTTTTCCCCAGTGTCAATGGGGAGCTCAAAGGACCATGTGACAAAAGATAAATGGTCTTTATTGTGTCAAGATGACACTTTCAGATGGCACAGAGCTGTCCCAGTTTCTTTGTACCTTTTCTTTATCTTGCTCTGCATGTCTAAGCCCAGCCTTCTTACACCAATGTTCACCCTGAGCCTGGCCCTGTTCCCTGGCACTTCCTACTCCTCCCTAACTCACACCACTTGCCAGCTTCTTTTGTTCAGTGTTCACTCCTTTGAGGTCAGTAGAGAAAGTCTGCAAGCCCCGCTGCTGCAGGATAATAATGGTTTCATCTCTGTAATGAGCACAACTTGTGACCTTCTCTTTCCACCACCAGTCACGTTCCTACAGCACCTACACTGCCTGGGTCCTGCACAGGCATCCCAAACAACACCTGCAGCACTGCCACCTCTTGCCTAGATGAGTGGATAAAGTGATCTGATTGCACAAGAAAAAACAGATTTTTGTGTTTGCCTTGAAGAATGACCATACACTGCCAACAGAGAGGATTCCACAGGCTCAGCCTGGAGGGGTTTATGCCCTTCAATGTCAGCCCAGTCCATGCCAACACCACATGAGCCACTGGCACCCCACGATGACACACACAGGGTCACACTTTGAGGGTGAAAAGCAATGGCTGCTACTCAAATTGTGGCACTAATTTTAAACCAAAGAAGTTTCTTCACCTCCCAGGGCAAGGGGGTGGATGCCCAAGCATTCCAAGTCATCTGCTTCCATGACAGTATGCTTTGGCACTACAGGAGAGAAATAGCAGGAGAGGCCAAGACCACACACAGCACTGCAGTCATTTTAAGACTCTGTGCTTTATTGGGAAACAATGGCTCAGCTTTTTCCCTCCATCTCTGTTTTAGAAAATCACCCTTGGATATCAATGCTGGCCTTCACTTATTTTTGAACACTAGCTTTCTCCCCCATTTGTTTTTTAAAATTCTAATATAAAGGTTTAATTTGAAACACATGGTGCCTTTAGTCCACAAAATTTGATTTGGAAAAAAAAAAAACAAAGAGCAAACTACTGTGATATTTCAATCCAGAATTTATACAACTAGTCACAGGTAAAGGAATAAGTAGTCCTTGACTTGCCAAGAAGTGAGAGGGTGTTCCAACAGTTATTTAAACCTAGGATGAAGTAAAAGGTTCCTTTTAACTCTCCCTTTCTCTACTTAATAAATGCAGTGGGGAATTTACTATTTATACCACAAAAATAGTTTCTAACTTTTGACATGCATTTCAGGGAACCCCTAAAAGCAGGATTTCTAGTGTCAGTCTTTCCATCTGCATGGGAATCTTAGGTGTTACTGAAAACTATAACAAAGCAAACTTTATTTCTTGGCACTAGTAATAAGTTCAGCCACCTAACACTAAACCCTAGCTGGTGTGTGCCTTGCCAGCCAAATCAGACCACAGGGGAGCAGCAGTGCTGGAAGAAGTTGTTTAGACAACTGCCCATGTCCTACAGACCAGGTTACCTTTCCTATTTCAGAAGCCCAGGAAATGGAAATCTGGTTTGGCACTGCTGACGACAGCCTAACTAGAGATGTGATGTTCAAGGGACGGCCAGGTCTCTTCTGTTCAATCCCATTTTTTGGTGGTGGAGCATATCCCTGTGGGAAGAAAGCACAATTAGTGTGTGACCAAGTCTCCCTGAAGTACTGAAACCTGCTGACACAGACTTGTTAGTTTTAAACAGATCTAAGGGACACAGGTAAACCTTGAGACACTCTAGCCTGGAGATCAAATCTAACATTTTTTCTAATAAATATCAGTCTCTGACAGTGTAACACCATAAGTCAACCACAATTATGAGGCACTTTTTGTTTTAAACAAGTTTCACAGAAGTGCTGAAAAGGTGGAAGAGAACAGAGTTTAGGTCCAGGTAAGTCCACTGGAAGAGTAAAAGGTCATAGTGATGCTTCATCCTTTTCTGCCCCCCTCCAACCCCACTGGAAGAGTGGAACATCACAGGGACAGAGCCTTAGTGACAAACACAGCAAGTCATCAAGAGTTCTCAGTGTTTCACACAGAGAAAACACTGATTCTACTTTAGAAACAAGAGCTCCACATCTCCTTGGTGTCTGCTTTGCTTCACATTAACCACACCTGGCCCTATCAGCAAAAACTGCCACCTGTCCTCTGCTGAGGCCTCTGAAGAGGGGCTGTACACGGAGTATCAGCTCTATTTAAGAGATAATAGAGTGGATTGGGTTGGAAGGGACCTTGAAGATCATCTCGTTCCAACTCCCTTGCCACACAATAAGCCTGCAGCTTAATACTCTCACCCTCCACCTGTCACGATGAAAATAAGCAGCAGGAACTCTGAGAATCCCTGCTCTGAGCTCACAGGCAGCCTGCAGCCACTCGCCTCAAACTCATCCTGAGCCTGAAGGAGCCAGTAAGAGACTGCAGCTCGGTCTTGCACAGAACTGACATGACTTCATTCAGTTCAAGAGAGTGCTGTTTTATAGAAGAAACTCTCCCAAGAAGGATATAATGGAAGCATGTGTACTTCTTTACGCAGAGAAACACATGCATTCACAGCCTAGTCCTTAGGAAAGGAGTTATGTATTCTGAAATGTGCTAAGTCTGAAAGTAAAAACAACAACAAGTTATAAACAGCCTCTTCCACTCACTAGCCCAATATGCCATAGGATAATCCCTGCCTTTACTGGTGCTCACCCCAGCAGAGTGACCAGGAACCCCAAAATGTGTGATATACCCCTGAACTCGGAGGGGCTGCTGGAAATTTCACATTGAAAAGACTTTATCCAATCAGACATAACAGCTGCAGCCATTTATAGAGCACATATCCCTACTGCTTTGCTGTAGTAGGCCTTCCCCTCCTACAGTGACTTTATAATGAGCTTAAGTGGATAATACACCACCCCTGCAATATTGAGGGGGGTATTTCCACCCACACTAACATTGCTGCCTCCAAACAACAAAGCTGCCTTCGTTTCAGAACAGTAAGAAAGAAAGTTTCTACATTTCCCAATTAAAAAAAAAATTTTTAGAGACAGACTGCAGTGCATGTGACTAGTTTCAGTGAAGCTTTCACTCATATTTCCTTCCACAGAAAACATGGTGGGTTTGTTCATACTCTCTTCTTGAGAACAGATTCACCCTAATACTCCTACAACCATTTGAAACCTTCCCTTCCTAACCCCCGAGGAGCCAAGAGCACTTTGTTTGCCTTCCATAGCCAGCACAGCCTGTTTAGTCAGGCTGACAACTCTAGTGGCAAAACAACTCCCAACATGATTTGGGCCTTTGTCTCCCATGTCTCCTCCAAGAATCACATTATTCAAAACAGGTATGAGCAACAGAAAGCACAATTGCTCTTCTCTCTGGCTATTTCCAATCTGCCCTGGCATATTTGGTTTTGACCTCTGAAAGTGACCTGCAGTGGTCCGTGGAGATCCCCTGAGAAAAAAAAACAAATTATCCCCTGACTTTCCTACAAGAGGAGGCAGTGGGAGAACCACCTGTTACAGTGCAACATGTATAAAACCCTTGATACCAGCATGCAGAGCTCTACATTCTCCCTTTTTAATTCAGAGCCAGCACTGAGAGAAGGTCACAGATGTAGGAATACAAGGAAACACCGTGTTAACATGAGCTGGTACAACCTGAAACTGCGCTGGCACCCTGGCAGCATTTCCCTGAAGCTTCTAGTACAGATTGCAGCCAAGGAGATGACCAAGAATAATTTACAGACACCTGCAGAGGCAAGAACTGCCACACCAGGGAAAGAGAGAAGAGTGCTCACTTACGAACTGTGCAAGTTGGCACTAGAAACTGGCATCACTGATTAATTACCTAACACCAAACACTGCTGAGATGGACAACAGTGGTCTTTGAGGCAAAGTTATCTTACACTTCTTGCACCAGAAAGGCACCATCAGAGGATGCAGTGACCAAATCAACAAAAAAATGTCTGCAGAGGCACTCTGACTGAGACTGTATTTGTCACTCAGCTCATGGTGAAGGAGGAGGGGAAAGGAAGTTGCCAAGACAACAGCATTTAAGTCACTTTCTCACCTAAAGTTCTGCTTAACAGATGAAAGAATCATCTTGTGATGTGCAGGAAGAACCTACAGGATTCAGATGTAAAGCAAAGCAATAGTCCAAGATTACAAACCGTTTCTGCCATGACTGTGACATGTTACACACAAAATGGAGAGCATAACACAGCACAACAGTGTTAACAAACTGTGTTAACAAGACTGAGAATAAGCAGACTCTGACGTCCACAAGATAACATCAGACCCAATTCCTTCTGGTGGACTGCTGAAAGAAATTAAGACAATTGGCAGAAGAAAGGAGAAAATCCTCAAGGTTATCACAGAGGATGGAAGCAGCACTTGCAACACAGAGACCAGAAAACATGGAAAAAACCCCATCTTACACCCTGAACACGGAAGTAGGAGGAAGAGAAGCTAAAAAGTCTCATTTGCTCTCAGTAGAAGCAAAAAAGTCCTGACTGCATATGGAAGGAGGGAGGATAGAGGACAACACATCTGACACACCAGGGTGGTTACAAACATTCTGAAAAGGAGGTTTCACACCCTCTCTCTCCACACAGCATCTTTTCAAACCGACTGCTGGAAAAAAAAAAAACTATCCTGTGACTTTGGCTATAGATTCCATAACTATTTCTGAATGAGTTGTGTAAGAGTCTCTCTGTTCCCTTGAACAAAGAAATCAGTTCCCGAGGATATTTTGAGGATGAAGGAGCTTCTCCCTTTCTGCATCCAAGCCTCAAGGTGACCCTGCCCGTAGACTAATTTTTGCAACATCAGACACCGGTGAAGTGTGACTGCCAACATTGTTCTGTCCCTATCAGCAAATGCTAGGAACCCTAAAACCTGTCTGTCTGTTCTTCATCCCCACAATCCCTACCCAGGCAGATGCAGAGCAGTGTACAGGTGGCATACAGGAAGGTGATGGCCATTCCCTCGTGACAAGAAGGAACTGAATGAAGCCTATCACAAATACGGGTGGTCCCTAAATAAACTCAGCCTGAGGACCTATGAGGAGGATTCTCCATGCAGACACTGGTTTGTTTCCACCATATTTTGTTATGTTAACTGCCACAGATGAGGTTTGCTATTGGTGGCNTATGCAAAAAGAACTAGTACACCTGCCCCAGCATCACTAAACTTTGCCATTATTTTTCTTTTATAGACCTACAAACAAGTCTTGCAAGTAGCACCTCTGTTCAGCTGCTGCCAAGTTACACAGGACTTCAGGATCAGCATCCTCGATCAAGAGTTTATAGTAGCAATAAAGTTTGATGCTGCCAGAGGGGAAAAAGTACCTATGGATTCCCTTGTTTTATACCACAAGTCTTTCAACAACACGGACCCTGGGGTAAGAGGTAAAAACAGCCTTCCATTCCTGCAGACAGGAAACACGCAGGGAAAAGAAGCTTTCCACCTCTCTAGTGGCAATTACTTTAAACTGAGTAATTGTTTATTTAAATTATTTACCCCAAAAGAACACAAATTCTGTGCACAGTAGCTCCTGAAGAAAACAGGAGGGAAACTCAGTGTGACTTCAGTGAGAAGTAGTATCACTCTGCATCTACAGAGTAGATGCTGCACAGAATGAGACAAAACCTCCCACACCTTCTCCTCAAATTTTGCAAAAGTTTACCTATACTGTACCACACTCATTTCTTACCTGGAAATACAGATTTCTCTGACCTGCTGAGGTGTTAAAGCAAAGATAAAAAACTTCTCCTGGAACCTCTGAATACTGCTCTGCACTA
>WEKX01003282.1:24561-34597 GCA_013390025.1 Pitta sordida
AAGTAAGCAGCAAGGACAAATGCAAAAATACTACAGCTAAGCCAGGCAAATTTGAAGAGTTGGACTGTTGTACACTAACATCCAGCAAAGAATATTTCTATGCCTGGAAAAAAATAGACCAAAAAGAAGATAAACATGAAATAGAGCCCAGGTGAAACACACACATCCCCCAAGTTCTTCAAACAATTACAAAAATCAAGAATGTGCACAGGGGCACACACACACATCAGAGCACTTGACATTTTAAAATAATACCTGAGTACAAGTGAAAAAGCCCACAGAAATACTTAGTTATTTAATTAAATTAAATTTAAAATGTAAGGCCCAAATCTATACTCATGGTCTCATATTAGTACAAAAGAACACCTATACTCATACCTTCTAAAGGGCTGCAGTGGAGTGGACTGTACCCTGAACTCTGACCTACCTGTTACTTAAAACATCCTTAATTCCACAAACAACCAAAAAATGTTTGTTCCATGTCCCAGTCACCAAGGCCTACTAACTGGGACCACAAATTATCCACATAAATACAAAAACATTAAAAAAGGATGCCAAATTTGCACACGACTCCTTAATTACAGTGATTTTCTGCCAATGTTCGTGTCCCTCTAACATCTGAAGGCTCCATTTGCACATCAGTTATTCCCCACATCTCATTTCCCTGCTCCTCCAGGACACTGTGACACTGACAGGTGATCTCTGCAAAGGTAATGGCAGCAGGAGCCACAGCTGTCCAACCCCAAATCAGCTACTGCTTCAACATCAGGGTCAGTGTTAAACTCTTCTCTAAGAGGGTGCCACGACACACACAGAAGTGGCAACAGACACTGGAAATAATGTTTCTTAGCAACACTTCCTGCTGTGAGCACTGGAGGATCAAATACAAGGCATGGCCTAAAAAGGCCTTATGATCACTAACAAAACCAAAGTGTTTAACAGGATTAAAAGCAAACAGTCTGCAAGACTGTTGAAAAGTTAGGGAATATCTTTTGCCATGTAAGGTAAGCCAGGTTGAATTTCAAGACAGAAAATGTGGTTCCAAATAATTAAACACTGAAGACTAAGGCCCTTAAGGAAGATAAACTGGTTTTCAGGTTATCTGGAGGACAAACATCCACTCCACATTAACATCCAGTATATGGCAAGAACTCGTAGGCTGAGAAACCTTCATTGCTCTGGGCCCAACACAGAACATTGCAGCACAAAGTATCTGTTTCAGTACCAGATGTCAGAGCCTGCAGAATTGTTGCAGTGAGACAACCGTAAAATAAACAAAATTAACTTGTTCTCTTAACACTATTGCAGCTTGAAAACTACGGGCTCTGAAATCCTTTTCCTGCTGGCCCTGACAGAACTGTTCCTCACCTGTACCCGCCAGTCTCCAGGTCCAATTCTTTCAGCCAAAAAAAAAAACAAAAGGAGGTTCAGAACTAGGCATTAGGAAGCATATATTTATCAAACACAAGAATAGGCTTTTTGGAGAGGTGGTTGATGTCCCAGGCCTGTCAGTGCTTAAGAGGCATTTGGACAGTGCCCTTGAGTATTTAATCTTTTTGTCAGGCAGTTATATCACCACTTGGTATGTAAGTTCCAAGTGAAATATCCTGCTAAATTAATATTGAAAAGACAGAGGTCTTCAACCATGTAACATTCACTAACACAACACTGTAATCTCAAGAGCAGCTTTCCACTTTTGGGAGCAAGTGGTGAAGAGGGGGCAAGGATAAAGACAGGACAGGAAGGGTGTCTTCCACTTCTCCTCAGCTGCAAAAAGCCATTTGAGCGTGGACTCGGCAGGGCCTGAAGCAACACTTATTTCATGAATTAAGCAGACTGCAGAGGTGTTAAACACTTACCTAGACTCGTGGGTTTTATGAGCACATCGAGCACATCGTAAAAAGGCAGGCTTTTCAGCTGAACATCGGGATGAACAGGTGGAATAGGAGGGGATGGCTGCTGCATCTCAAAGTGGGGCTTAGTGTCTTGGAGGAGCACAGAACTTACAGGAGAGGAAGGAGACTGAGGCGTGACTGAAGTAGAAGGGAGGGAGTGAATGCCAGCAACAGCCAGGTCAGGCTCCACAGGAGAGGAGCTACTGTCCAGGTTGAAAACTGAAGGTTTTATTGCAGACAAATCCGACAGTCCCTCAATCGTCCTTGGGTACCGACGCCGGTAGAGTTCTCGTATCTTGATCTGAACTGCTGGGCTGCAGCCGCTCTTCAGTAAGTGCAGTGCCCTCATCAGGAGGTCATGTTTGCGACCACTTTTATTACGTCCAGCAAACCCCAACAACACTTGCAGCTCAGAAACGCGAAAACTTGATACCATATTCTAGAAAGGAGAGAAGCACAGATGAGCCAGCAGTGCCCCAGGGAGGCCTTTCCAAGGAGGATCTCCCACCACTGTACCCATACACCCCTTACCTCAGGTACCACCCACACCCTTACACCACACAAGAGTACAGGTGATTCAAAAGGAAGAAACAAAGTGTCCAGGGCTCAGGTTGAGTCTGTCTGTGTTAGTAACTTCAAAGACTTGTTTCCACATTGAAACAATAGGAACAAAACCTTAACACAACCCAGGCAGCACTACCTTAAACACACAGGCACAAGCGCAGCCTTTAACAAGAAGTAACTGTCTCACTCCATGGAACAAGCAAACAACAACAAAAAAGACAATCAGATGAATTGGTATTATGACCTCTCTTCCAATGCACTTTAAGTGCATACCTCCTTATTTTATTGATTTCTGTGCAGTTCACTTTATTTTGGAGGGCGTATTAAAGGCACACATGAACAGGGACAGGCAGATCAGGTTTCACTGCTGAAAGGATGCCACAGCAAGGCTTTTTTCAAGAGCTACATTATATCATACTGTACCAAGTGAATATATCATACAATAGACACAAACTGATTAACCAACAAAATCGACTCTTAAAATGATTCACAAAAAACTTCCCGTCCTTTTTGGATCACATCATGGTAATGTGCCACAAAGATCACCTCAAAGCAAGTAATAGTAATATTTACTTGGTTATCAGGGTTAATTCTGGAAGTCTCCAAGGTTTGAACTGAGGTGTTTTGTCTCTGCCTTTCCTAATCCTTACTTCACAGAGTGCAGTAGAACTCACCCATGTGTTCTAACACAGAACTGATCTTGGCTGACGCCTTACTGCAGCTATGGCCCAACCACAGAGTCAGTCACCAAAACAGATAAAACTTCCCCCTGTGCCCCTGGCCACTGGCCCAAATTCTCCCCTTAATATTGTTAAAATTGTTTTGACAGCAAGAGAGATCAGGGAATTGTGTCAGATGAAAACTGAATTTAGAACAACAGAATCATTAAGGTTGGAAAAGACTAGTCCAGCCGTCCCCCCAGCACTGCCAAGGCCACCACTCACCCGTTTCCCCAGGTGGCTTTTAAACCTAAGTGCCACATTGTGCACATCAAACCAATCACCTACACGAGGGCAGCACCCTTGTCAGGCACACCCTTTTCCTGTTTTTGAAGAAATAAGGATATCCTATTTCAGACAGCGATCTCCAACACTTCCAGGAAGCCTGTTTGGATACAGTCACGCTTCTATCGAGCGGCTCTGCTTATCAGTGCTAACACAGCAGCCTTAGAACTGACATTTCCCCAGCACCCTGCCTATAAATGCACCGTGGACACAGCAGTCAAAGAAAACACATTTAGCACAGAGTGGCTCATCCAAACTTATGAGGAGGCCAACAGCAGCAACCTTAATTTCTTCACAGAAACTTCCCTCAACAGTAAAACGATACAAGAGGAGATGGAAACACCTCCACCGAGTCTGCAAAGTGATGGAGAAGATTAGTTTCCATCTGGCATTCCCCTTCTACTTTTCAAACAGGGTCAGGAAAATAAAGTGTTTCAGCATTCATAAAAAATGGTTTGAAGTACTAAAACAGTTTTATAGAGAAGCTATGCTAAAAGATAAGTGATATTCATGAACTTACTGAGAACGTCACATTCCATGCTTTTGTAGATACTGCATAAGCTTAATAGCAACACCAGCTCCTTTATTTCAGATGCAGGCATTGAGCACGATTCTGGATTCCACAATCAGAATGCAAATGAGTAAAATAATCCTTTACACTGAAATTAAGGAAACAGCATGTATTGCAAAGTACCATCCATATACTGCCCTGCCTGCTGCCTTCTGTGCATTCCTGCAAGTTAATCAAGGTGAAATGTGCAGTCAGTCACACCTCAGAACAGCCAACATTTCATACAGAAATTCCACGAACTAGCACTGGGTTACAAGATGGATTTCATTTTATTGGGAGACACAGGCTGGCTTCAACGTCCTAGTCTGCCAAAATTTTAAAATAAAACCCACATTAAAAATGCTTTGGAGTATTACAAAAAAATAGTTTTCCCTGTCAATGCAAAAGTCTTACACAGGCTTTAAAAAGAAGTCTTGCAAAAGTACGGTTTAATGGAAGTACTTAAACAATGGCTTTCACATTTATCCCCCGATTTCCAGTCGATTCTGCTCTCACTTTGAGGCAACAACCACCGTGTGTATGAAAATGAACACAATTAGTCTGATCAACAACTCATGCCTGATAAATCTGAAATAAAAGAGGTGGGAATGTGCAAACCTCATGAAGCTCAACAAGGCCAAATGCAAGGTGCTGCTTCTGGGTCAGGGCAATCGCAAGCACAAATACAGGCTGCGAGAGCTGGGAGTGTTCACCTGGAGGAAACGAGGATCCAGGGAGACCTTGGAGACCCTTCCAGAGCCTAAAGGGGCTCCAGGAGAGCTGGAGAGGGACTGGGGATGAAGCTCTGGAGGGACAGGACCCAAGGAATGCCTTCCCACTGCCACAGGGCAGGGAGAGATGGGAGATTGGGGAGGAATTCCTGGCTGGGAGAGTGGGGATGCCCTGGCACAGGTTTCCCAGAGAAACTGTGGCTGCCCCATCCCTGGAAGTGTCCGAGGTCATGTTGGACAACACCTGGAGCAACCTGGGACAGTGGAAGGTGTCCCTGCCCATGGCAGGGGGTGGGAACCAGATGAGCTTTAAGGCCCCTTCCAGGATAAACCTCTCTCACTATTCCACTAATTTACATTAAAAAAAACGGGCATTCGTTACCATTAAAGGAAGTTTTATAGACAAAATAAATGCTTAGGAGCATTTATAATCAAGGCACAAGGCAGATATTGCGGCCAACTGAATTGCTGTCTTTTGGGGTTCCAGCAATATTGCAGTAGACTGCGGCCTAGTTACTAACATGTTTTCCACATCACTTGATTAAGATTAGACATTCAAGTTGTGTCATGTAAATGACATCAATTTGCTCTTAAGATAGGTACTTTACAGCCACACAGACCAATAAAAAGAGAGTTTTTTTAACACAAAAAACCCAAAGCCATTTCAGTTTTAATACTTCTCCATGAACACAAAGAGGAGTTTGACAGAACTCCTAGGAAGGCAATCACACTGGGTAATTCCAGCAGTATTTCAGTATTTCAGAAAAAATTTCTTCCCTTGAAATTCACACTTGAAGGTTCTAAGAAACAAAACAATGTGTGAAACTTAATAATAAACTTTAGCAACCACTGCATTCATCTGCAGAAAGCAGAAATACACCCATGGCTTAATGCATTAGAACAGTATCTGGAAGGGCCCTGATTTCCCACAGAAGATGGTGTTAAGGAGCGCAGGAAATGCTGAGGCACGGCTGCAATTAAGGGCAGGCGTATTTCAAAGCAGAGTGAGGGATCAAACATCTCCGTCAGACAAGGGGGAGACACTTGTGTGACAAGTGGTGACACTTGTGGACGAGTGGTCCCTGACACTCAGCAGAGGAATAAATTTGTGACCCCTCTCTCAATAAACCTGCACACATGCTAAGTTACAGCAGGACAGAAACGTGGAGCCCTGGCAAGAAAGAGCAACTTGTGCCTCAGGATGGCTGAAGACCACTCTGCTGAGCATAAACATTTTCTGAAAACTGATTTAACCTTAGGTAAAAAGACAAGTCACAGGGAAGAAGGAAGATGCCACTAGCGAAATCCACATCAGCAGCACAGTAAGAGCAGCTCTGAATATTTTCCTCTGTACCAACTCCAGCCTGGCTCCAAAATTAGGAATTAAGTCTCCAAAGTTCTATGCACCTAATAACAGCAAAAATCCTGAGCATGCAAAATTTCATTTAAGAAGTCCAAAACAAAGCTTGACCCATTTCATCGCAGCCTCATTTTTAAGGTACCCTAAACCAACACTATCTCCCTTCTCTCCCGTTACAACAAACTCTTAAGGTACCACAATAAGCCTCACTGATCTGGAATAGTGACTGTGCATCTCGGGATAACACAGGAATTACCTGCAAGTACAAGGTAACAGTATATTATCACAGGTTTTTGAAAGTATCGGAGGTGAGGTTACATATTTAATTGTAACTGAAACCTTAAGGTCATTACAGCACCAACGGAAACCTCCCAGTGTCTGTCCTGTCCATGATTTTACGTTTAAACCAGATTATCACATGGAATTTGATTTCTGCATCAAACTGCTGAGCATATACAACACAATGATATTAACACAAATAAAAATCAGAGTGTTTGCTGGAAGAAGACAAGCAAAAAGAGCTCTCAGCACTTTACTGTTAGGAATTTAGCACCAAGCACTGCTTCACCTGGTAAACGGGCAAACACTGTCCATTCAGACTGGAAAAATAAGCCAGGAGTGGAAAGACAAAGTCTGGCATGAACAAGAGACCTGACACACAGCAGAATGATAATTCAGCTTCTGTGTTCTAATATGGTACCCAAACCACATTGCTCTTCTCATTTGAACCACATGACTCCAGCACTGGGTGTGCAACAGCCACATGTAAAAGCAGGACTTAATTCCAGCACTTATAAACTTGATTTTCCAGGGAATTTTGTGCAGTTTCTGCTCCCTTGGGGGATATGTAAGCATACTTTCACTTCTCAATAAAAAAAAGAGTTTTCATCCACAATGGCTATGAAACTGGTCACTGGTGTCACACAAGTAAGTTTTGGCACAGGGCTATAAAGAGCTTTTTTTCCCCCCTTCATAAAGATGAAGCAAAGAGATGACTTCAAACCCTGACTAAATACAAACTATGCGACTGAACCTGTCACCTTCCAAACCAGGGATCAGTTGCAAGGACTGCCTGCACTTTGCATTATTTGTTTCCAATTCAAAGACAGGATGCCAAAAACAATTCAGGGACACTATCTTTCCCTCTAAGTAAGAGTATAACTAAATCATCTTGTCTACAGTACCTTGTTGGGACTCAACAAGCTTCAGGCCAAGTCTTGGCGAGTTCAGAATCTGCTGGGAGCTGGAACCATTTTCTCACAGATGGCTCTCAGAAGGAGCTGTAGTTTCCCACTTCTGGGCCAATTCTGTTCAAAAATGTGTTTACTTGTCATCTCTGGCCTCCACACCAGACTGATGATTCTGTTCCACATCCGCCTGTGTGATCCCTGCAGCGTCTACTGGGCTGCTCTAGAATGAGGATTACGGACAAAGGTAGGAGCCAGGTTTAAAAACACAGAATTTCCAGACCCGCTCTTTACAGATTTCTCACAACCAGACGCAATTGTGCTCTCCACGTCTTCTGAGACCCTCCCTAACGTTCCAGGAACTGCTAATCTACATAATTCCACAAAGACTACTAATTAATTAAGGGTTAATCTGAAGATCTGGAAGCCTAAGCCTTAGACTGGACAGTTTCACCAATACCTTGAAAAGTAGCAAATGTGGTTACAGCTACTTCCAAATCCTTTAACTAGATTTCCAAAAGGCATGATGCAACTGCAGGTTCCTTTGAGACCCTGTTTTCTTTCACTACCTCAGTCCCTCAGTCCCAGCCCTTTGGTCACAGAACTTTTACTGTGAAGGTCCAGAGGACGCCTGGGAGAGCCCTTGCAAATATTAAAATGATCCTTTGCCCCAAGAAGAGAAAAAGTGCTGCCCCTGCACGTTTCCCTCCTGCACAGGATGAGAGAAAAAACCAACAACAGGACTTAAGAGAGAACTCTGACCTCCTGCCTTTAGTCAGTCCTTAACAATTCACTAAAATAAATTCAACTCCCCAAGTGGCCTTTTCTAAGGCAGGGAGAGATGACACACTGCATGTAGGAAACTGCAACCAACGAGAAAGCAGCCAACAATACTGCCATAAAAACATCCAGTAGGTTAATCTATAAAGCAGCAGTTTCGGATCACACCTAAAGGTCAATTCACTGCAGGGAGGGGGTGGTGTGTCTCATCTTTGGCCAGAAGCAGGAAGAATTAGTTGTCCAAAAAAAGAGAAAGGAAAAAAGCCCTCAACCAAGCACCTGGTATTCAAACACTCAAATGTATCCTCTTAAAAAAAAAAAACCAACCCAAAGGCCTTGCAGGCATGAGGCAGACTGTTACATTCTCATCCAAAAAAACACCTAGAGCTCTCCTGAAACAGGCCACGAATTATTATCAGGTGTATGCTGAACATCTAGAGATGCTCCAGGCTAACAGATGAACCTCACAAGCACTCCAGATTAGAAATAAGATGAAGTGGAACATCAAAAACATGTCTTCAGACTACTTTTTTTTTTTGATTAGAGGCACCTATTCTTGTGAGTGATGAAAGAGGAGCCCTAGAACTGGCCTGGAACCCAGATCCTTTTCCCCTCCGTACCTCCTGTGTTACTTCTGTCGAGGACCTCAGGTGTATTGTTATTAATTGTCTATTAATTTCATAGGTATTTAGGTGCCTAATTCCTACTGGGAGACTATCAACAGTACTTATGGATACCTAAATAGGCAATTACAAGGCTTTGGGAAACCTGGATCACAGCTCCAACTCAAGCCTGGAGAGGAGGAGATGAAGGAAGAAGAGTCACCTCTGCTACAAAGTTTACACTGACTGTTCAGCTAAATCCTTTGAGACACACCTTGGAATAAAGGCTGAGAATAAGTGAAGTCACTGAGCAAGAAAACACAAACACAATCAAGTTCAAAGGGCAGGGGAGGGGGGGAAAGAAACCTACATAAGGTTAACTTCGGGAAAAACAAGCCAACCATTCCTAAACCTAAAACTGAGACAGAGCACTGCCGTCCTCAGACAAAGAAAGTCAGCTCTTTCCGTGACATTTTTTACCATCGAGCTCCTCGGCTGCACCACAGCCGCGTTAGGGCTGGAAGAAGCCCCGGCGCAGGAAATTCTCCGGCGATTGCAGCACATTTCCCCACTCCAGCTCGCACCAACATCAGCTCAGCCATCACACCTTCCTCTCCACTCAAGCCCAGCTCACGATGGCTCCTATTTCACTGGTTTTTATTTTCCCCCTGTAGCAAAGCCCAGGGGAGGAGGGTGGGGGAAGGAATGGGCGCGCACGCAGAATTCCCACAGAAGAATTCCACTTCTGCAGGTGTGGATGCTGCAGAAGGACAACCTCCTGCTTCCGAACAAAGATATCCGCGGATTGTTCAGGAAACGGGGCGGGGGGGAAACAGGAACTGTGCAGTCAGCTCTTTGTGTACACACCTTAAAAAATGAACGGGGGCACCCGCACACCCACCCCCCTCCCAAAAATCTGCCACGGGGACCCCACCAGCGGCAGCATCAAAGACACCGAGCTGGGGATGAAACAGCCCCGAAAAAGCAACGCTGGGCTCCACGCCTCGCTGGCACGGCTTTCCAGGGCGGAAAGCAGACCGCGGATTTCCAAAGATCCCGTAACTATCAGCATTTTTCGCCCCCTCCGGGGCTCATTCGCCGCCCCCCCTTCAGCCCCCCCCGGCAGGCGCCACCTGAGGGCTGGGGCCGCACGGCACGGCCCAGGCGGCTTTAAAATGTCGGGAGGAGCGGGGAGAGCCCCCCGCCCGGCGGCGGCAGAACGCGCACGGGGGAGATGGAGAACGGGGCACTGAGAGGGAGGGAGGGTCTCCCCGGGCAGACCCCGCCGCCCTCCCCCCACCGGGGAGGCCGGGGCGGCCCCGCTCCCTCCCCGGGGAAGCCGCGGATTCACCCCCTCACGCCC
>WEKX01003283.1:0-17387 GCA_013390025.1 Pitta sordida
AGTGGTTCACCTATTCCCATCAAGCAAAGGATGTTCTCACCTTCCTCTCTACAGCATTACACAAGCTGGCTTAGCAATGAGACTTCAAGTCATGACATTAACATACATAAGGTGTTACATGTCTTCATCTGTGTTTGTGATATCATTTTTATGATATTTGGTTGGTTTTCTCATAAATTTTGGTAAAAACTAGCTCAACAAATCTGAGTTGCAATTACTTGTGTCTAAAAACAAACCAGTCCAAGAAAACCTTCATTTTTCTAAGTACTAACAAGAAGAAACCATGTTAAAACAAATTGCCTTGGAGAGCAGGAGGGGAAGGAAGAGTAACCAAAAGGGCAGGATAACTTTCCTTTAGAGAGGCCACTCCTTGGGACCTATCAGTGTTGGGGACAGGGGAAAAGGAGGAGTGAAAAGAAAGGAATTCCATGGCTTTTCCTTCTCTGACTCTACAGCCCAGAAAGGTTATTTCCTTTAGACTATGTTTTTTTCTTTGTCAACACCAGTTCCAATTTAGAAATAAGGATTACTGCAAAAGTGCCTTTGTCTGCTAAACATTTGCAGCTAATCAGAGTTAAAGGTGAGTTACTAATCTTTACGGGTTTTTTACTCTGCCTTATTCTGTCTGCCTTGCCTAATTCTTGAAGCACTATGAGCCACTGTTACTCAGGTAAGAGTTTGGCTGTTGCTTATCTGTATCACACTACATCAGCTTCTTTCTCAGCACTTTCTGATTAAAACTTAAGACATTTATTAACCTGAGTGTCACTGGCTTTGAGGTACATGAAGGTGGAAATGCATTGAAAACTATCATATTGGCACCTTTAAAACTAATAATTAGTACTTCTGTCTTGGATGTTGTTTTCCAGAGAGACATCAAATTCATTGTGCACTCAAACTTTGCAGAGTTGAGAGCGTTAGGTTAAAAAGGGGAGCAGTGAGTTGTATAAGAGGAAAGATAATCCTATCATGGCAAATACTGTCTTTTTGGATTCTGTTTAGTGCGTATTTCAGTATTTCAGACTTACCGTATGACAGAAGTTGACTTGCCTAGTGTCAATGAGAACATCACTCACTAACTTAACAGTTTCTTTCTGCAAACAGCATAAAATTTAAGAGTAGGCAGTGAAACTCAAAAATGATGGCATTTTCTGCATATTGAACATACATGAGGTGAACTCAGGTGTTGCATGAAAATGCAGGTTCTACTATATAATTCTTCTCTGAACTGGACATTCATGGAGGCAGCTTCAACACACTACATGTGTGTTTGAACACTAGGAATAAATTTTGTAAACATTTTCAGTTGATGCCTACATTTCAAGTTAGGACCTCAAAAAAATCTTTCCACAAGCAACTTGTACCGTTGACATCCCTAGCCAGATGCAATTCCACTCGGGCTTTAGCTTGCCTGACTTCATCCATCCCCAGGCAGAACTCCATGCACTCCACCTGCCCTCTCACATAAAAGGCAACTCTTCTTCCTCATCTTCTCATCATGTGACAGAATCTGAGCCTGCATCCCCTCATTGCAACAGTCAATCCATGTTTCTGTGATCCCAACAGGATTATAGTTCTGCAACTGCAAACAGATCTCTGACTCATCATATTTTCCCCCATGCTGGATGCATTTGCCAGGACCTTATTTTGCATCAAAGTTTGAAAGTCAATCAATAAATTTAACCTTTGAATAGAAAGACTAAGCTGATATAACTTCCATGAGGAGATGTAGTCATGTACTTGCTTATGTGAGAGGCAGAAAGATAACTTACAGTGGAATTGTCTGTATACTTGAATGGCTTAATGAGTGCGCTTTATCAATTAGTGACGGTTACTAGTGCATTGGCTACTTCAGTTGGCTATTTATAATGTAAATTTGATTTGCCTAATCTGAGAACCAGTGTCTTCATTGTCCAGGTAATCAAAAAAGAAACAGCCAGGCAACAGCTAGCAAACCCATCTGTAAAATGAGATCTTCTGTCTTGTTTCCTGAATAACCTTTTACTCATAGAAAAGTGGGCCTCTAATAGGATTATTAGAGTGAGAAATTCATCTATACTTCGCTGCGTTCCATATTGGATTAGAAATAGGGTACTTATGAAGGTAATTAGCCACTGATGTAGCTTAATGTAGAATTGAGAGGAATTCTTTGCTTGAACTCTTCAGATTAAACTGGTATTGTTTTTAAGGTGTCTTATATTCAGGCAAAATTTAAGGCACTGATGCAGAAAACACTGAATGAGATTTTCTGAGTATAGAGTTATAATAGCAGAGTACAATGGCCTTTTCTTGTCTTTAACATCTATTCATTGGTTGTGTGTGAAGTTTTTGCTTTATTCATGTTGATATAAGCATATGTTTCAGTAATGTTTAAGAAAATATTTAGCCTCTGAAATTGTGAGGTCAACCCTGGCACCTTTGCTGCTAGTGATGAAGAGTTCTTTGAATTGAGGGATTACAGTCTGAAAGCCAGGAAGGTTGAAAGGCAATGCTTAATTTGTCAAATGGCTTAAGGAGATCTTTTACATCAGACATCTTTGCCTGACCTAAAAACTGTCGTAGTGTTTAAAGATCAAAATTAGGATCTTGAGATTATCCTAATAAATTCTGGAGGAGTGCTCAGAAAACTCAGCCCTATTCTCAGTTTCCTCCTGCTTTAGGAAACACTTGACTTGGGATTTCTAAATCTTTAGAAAACAGCCATGCTCCCACAAATTTGAAAAAAACAGAGCAAGCCTGACTAACCTGATCTCCTTTTATGATCCAGTGACTCGACTGGTCGATGACAAAAAGGCTGTGGATGTTGTGTACTTGGACCTTAGCAAAGCCTTTGACACGGTTTCCCACAATAAGCTTCAGGAGAAACTTGTAAAGCACGGGCTGGAAAGGAACATTTTATGCTGGGTTACAAACTGGTTGGAAGGGCGAGCTCAGAGGGTGGTGGTGAATGGTGCAACATCGGACTGGCGGCCAGTCACCAGCGGAGTCCCACAGGGGTCAGTGTTGGGCCCAGTACTATTCAACATCTTTATCGATGACATGGACGAGGGAATTCAATCCATCATCAGCAAGTTTGCAGATGATACTAAGCTGGGAGCAAATGTTGAACTGCCGGAGGGTAGGAAGGCCCTCCAGAGGGACCTTGACAGGCTGGAGAGATGGGCANAGGTTGGTATTACGCTCTGGGATGTGCTCTCGGTCTCTGTACGGGTATTAGATGGTGAGTTGGACTAGATGATCCTTGTGGGTCCCTTCCAACTCATAATTTTCTGTGATTCTGTGAACTTATCTCTCAGCGTTTGGAAAGATGAATCCATTTTAAGTTGCGTAATGTGTTTAGTTCAGGTAGTGCAGATGAGAAATTCTCAAGATGCCATATGATCATCTAGTTTTTGTTGGTTTATAATTTATGTCTTCAATTTAATTACTTTCACTAGATTACATTTTCAAATACACTTATGATCCAGTAGCTGTGCACTATAAATATAATTCAAGGCTTGTTTCAGAAAAAATGATGGGTTGAGATAGCAAGAGATGCCCTTACAGAAGCTGTGAAATGGCTGGATTTTCATCCATGCTGTACATGTGTGTACATGGATTCATAAATCCCTCATTTCTTTTATGCCAGGAGACATTGGAAGCAAGTTACTGCCTTAAAACGGGACCATACTTCCTTTGCAGGAAAAGAGTAGAGAAGAAAAGCAGTCCTGGGTAGAACTTCTGGATAGGATTCACAAGATATAGCAGATTTTTTCTACAGTAAAGGTGCTATCTACAGGTTAAAATGGAGAACTGGCAACTGAGACCTTTATTTTGTTCCCAGTTTGCTCAAAGTCATACAGTGAGATACGAAATCATCTCAGATTCTCAGTTAGTCACCTTTAAAATGAGGGCAAATAATTCTTAAGAGGGGCCAAAATTCTGTCCTTGTTCACATGATCTCATCAGAATTTCTGGTATTTACTTATTAAAAGATGAGCCTATCCAAGGGCCAGGTATCATTCCTCATAAAAACAGTATTTAATAAGGAATAGTAGGTCCTAAGCGGAGGCAGACTTGGTCTCCATGAACACTCCAAGGATCTGCACAGTGTGGCATAAATCCACTGATTTTCTTTCTCTTTTTTGATACCTCAAGATATTCAAAGATGACATCAGAACCTGTTTTTTTCAGCCACATCAACAGCATTAAGTGTGAGACTGCTTTTATCTTGTTAAGGAGTAGATGGGAAGGACCAGAACAAAAGTCTGGGGAAATGGAGTGATGAGCAAATACAAAACAGATTGCCAGTTCAACTTTACGAACCAGGTGTCCTGGCTGCCAGTGAGGTGCTTTGCCCATAAACCTGCGCTCTCCCAGTAAAAGCACCACAAGCCAAGTTTAAATTGCCAACTAGGAGAAGAAAGGGTCACAGTTTGTCCAGAACAGTAGTTCTAGGAAAATAACAGGGAAAATAAGGGCTGAGGAAAGGAGAATATAGGGACACATTCAATTAATCCCAAGTCTTTCAATCAGAGGGTTTGTACTACTTCAGCTTCTTCAAATAGCTGGTATCTGCACCCCTAGTGTACTGTAAGTAGAGGAATGTCATCGCCATCTGGGTGATTTCTGGCTTTATGACATGGTAAAAATCATTTATGGCCACCCCAATACTAGAAGACAGGACTTTGCAGTGATAAAATATCTGTGCATTGAGTCACATCTGGAACAAGCAGCTTGGAAAAGACTCCTGAGCACTCAGCACTTTATAGTGATTTGGTTTGTTGTGCCTAAGGAGCACTTCTCAGGATCCAGGAAAAGCTGGCTCTGTGTCTAGTGTTACGGTAAAATGTATGCCTTTGTTTCTTTTGCATCTCTGAATATCAGTAGAAATTAAGGATTAAACAGTCAATGTTTACTTTTATGGAGCCATGGTTTTTACAGGTGTTTGAGGCAGGCTGTTGGGTGGGAGTTTTCCTGAGCTTGAAACAAAGCAAAACAAGAAAGCTCTTACAAGCCTCAAACCAGAATAGGTCTTTGCTGTATTGTTGTTTGCAATTTAAAATTTAAAATACAAATTATTTATTGAACATGGCAATCAGGGAGCATGGAAATCCATGTGCTATCAGTGCCTTAAAATGAATATATGTTAATAAATGACCTTGAAGTTGACTAATCAGCACTGTCAGACTTCAGAAATTTAGGGAGGGATTACTAGTGCTATAGCACACACTCAGTTTTGCATTTTTTGCTTGTCTTTTTTTCATAGCCTAGAAAATTGCAGGGTAGAGCAGGTATAGTCCCTTCTAAGTGACTTCAAATCCCAGAATATTAGATAATGGGACTGAACACAAAAATTACCCATAGAGAAGTATTCTGATTAGTTCTTGCTGCCTCTAAGATGCCCTTTCAGTAAATTTATTAGTGATTGTTGGAGCATAAACTTATTCTGGGTGTTTATTCCTTGGTTTTCTTTCCTATTCTCATTCTTCAGTAGACTCTCCTTCCTTTTTAAAAATATGTGAAAGCCAGAAGTTCTGGCTTTTAAAAATATGCATTCAAATGATTTCCTTTATTTTGAGAACAGATGATTGTGTACTTCAAATCTGTTTAAATTTAGTGTTAGTGAAGCCAGAAGCTTGCAAAAGGGAGGAGTCGTGCATCGTAGAATATAATGAGCAGTAAAACTTTAGAATATAAATCCATTAATTTTTAAACTATTTTTCCTTGTTGTTCTGCTAAGATTTGTTTTTAAATCTAAGTGTATTCCAAGGATGTTTTCATTTTACAAATGAACTCTTTCAGCTTGCTATTTGAAAATGTTTCCTGCCACGTTTTTTTTTTCACAGAGAAAGTGCTATCAAGAACAAGGAACTGTGGTCTCAGACTATGATCAAGACTGCTTAATACTATTGAAAAATGAGAATACTTAATAAATTCACTGTTTGTGGTCAAGAGATTAATACTCTGTGCCTCTTCTGACAAGGATAAACTATAGAGCAAAAACTACAGAGCCAGTGCAAAGCTATCTACATGAGGGATTAAGCATCAATTAGTCATTGGTTGACTGAAATTTGAACTAGATAAAGTTGCCAGGCAGTTCTACAAATTCCATACTTTAAGACATGAGGGTTAATCCTTGTTAAAATTTGGAGCACTGAGAGATCATAGAGCCAGTTTTGTTCTCCTACCAGAAATAAGTTGCTCAACCATGTGGATAATGTGTACCGTGGTACATCCAAAGCTGCTCTTGGGCATGTTTATATTCAGAGAAATTCAAATCTTCTCCTTCAGCTCCTTGTTGATACAAAAATCACACTCCTAGATGTGCACACTCCTCTGCAACCACCATACTTCCTGCCTTATTTAGGTAAGAGTCTGGGCTTTACTTTTTTGCAAAACAGGGGAGAAAATATCTTGTAAGGCCTTAAGTTAGTTGTAATAAAATAAAATAAAGATATAATTTGCTGTCTCTGTCTTGCATGCTGACTTTTTTTAGAAAGAGTTTTAGTAAATACACCTGAAAACTGTAATGAAAGTCAGCTGTAGAGAAATGTGGAGAATTCTAGTTTCTTGAGCAAAGGAAGAAAGATCTGTTTTGGATAACAGGTGAAAATGCATCAGACATTAATATTAAAAGGTAGTCAAAAGGCAGTTGGAAATTGCATAAGTTGTATAGAAATATCTTGCCTATTGATCCCAAAAAATTGAGAGGAATGATGTACACTCATATGGCAGGTAGATTGGACCCAAGTGTTTTAAAATGAATGTAAATGCGCAAAGGTCCATTGCAGTTGTCTTACGATGCTTTTCTACATTTGGATGTGTGAGACATTCTATATGAGCAAGTCTAGAGTCTACTTGGAAATTGGTTTTGGTGTCTCTGCAGAACCCTAAGCCAGTAGCATGTTGTTCAGCTCTGGCTCGTTAGCTCAACTATGAAATAGGGACTGTTTCAGCTGAAACATGAACAAAGGCAGTAAGATGGTTTCTGATATCAGAGTGAGCATGTTCTGTATCCTGTGGGCAATGCCTTTACTTGCAAATATTTACCATTTTACTCATCTTTTGTAAGCACTTCTGTACATATCAGCGCCTCAAGAACAGATTAGCACCACAAAGATACGACTAGATGAGTGAACTGTAGAGAGATGAGAGAAGAGAGCAGTAGAGAAATGGCTAGATGGCAGCTTCAGAATATCACCAAAATGCCTGTATGTCATGAGACAGTCGGATCTTGAACACATTCTGAATAAACATACATCTGTCCTGCAGTAGTTCTTTTTGGCTCAAATAGGGGCATATGCACGTATTGTATCAAGAAGTTGCTGTAAGAAGATGATCCAAGTAATTATAGACCTGTTAGCCTGACCTCAGTCCCAGGCAAAGTCATGGAACAGATAACCCTGTGTGCTCTTATGCAGCACCTGCAAAATAACCACGGCATTAGACCTAGTCAGTACGGATTTAGGAGAGGCAGGTCTTGCCTGACCAACCTGATATCTTTTTATGATCTCGTGACCTGGCTGATGATAAAAAGGCCATGGATGTTGTGTACTTGGACCTTAGCAAAACCTTTGACATGGTTTCCCACGGTAAACTTCAGGAGAAACTCTCGGAGCATGGACTGGGTAGGAGCATTTTATGTTGGATGAGGAACTGGTTGGATGGACGTGCTCAGAGAGTGTTGGTGAACGGTGCCACATCCAGCTGGCAGCCAGTCACTGGTGGAGTCCCTGAGGGATCAGTGCTTGGCCCATCACTGTTTAATGTTTTTGTTGATGATATGGATGAGGGAATTGATTCCATCATCAGCAAGTTTATACATGATACAAAACCGGAGGCAAATGTTAAACTGGCAGAGGGTAGAAGGGCCCTTCANCCAGAACACAGATGTTAAGAAGAGGTTTTTCACAGAGAGAGTGATCTCTCAGTGGAATGGTCTGCCAAGGGAGGTGGTGGAGTCATCATCCCTGGAGGTGTTTAAGAAAAGACTGGATGAGGAACTCAGTGACATGGCCTAGACGATGGGAGGTTTGGATGGATGGAGCGTGGTGCCCATGGTTCCACGCTTGTGGGTTCGATCCCTGTGTGGGTGTTCGCTTGGGAGTTGGACTAGATGATCCTTGTGGGCCCCTTCCAACTCAAAATAACCTGTGAACCTGTAATGGACTAAGGAAGATGCAAGATGCATGCTAGTAAGAAGCTCAAAGCTTTTATTGACGTTGGAGCCATGTCCTTGTTTATTCCTCAGAGTAGCTACAAATTAAAACTACAAATTAAAAAGGGTCAAACAAATAATACTTGATAATGAATACAAGTGAACTTGGTTGAAATTTATGTTTCATTCTAGAGACAGAAAAAACAAACCGAAACTGAGCAGTGACTACCTCTGTTGGCACACAAGATGAAGATATCACTAGAAATTTAGGTTGTGATTTTCTGCAGGGTTTTGAAATGCACCTGGTGATTGAGGGAAAGAGATTCCATGCAAGCTTGGCAGAGCTTTTAACACAGGTTAGAAGTTGGGGTTTGTTTTTGTTTTCTTTTTCGTGTTACGTACTTAGGTTTTTTTCTTATTGTCACAACACAGGTCTGTGCTTGTTGAATAGGGACCCAGATCACCTTTTGTACAAATTCACGGTCTTCTGTTGACTTAATCGGGATGATATTAAGCTCTGGCTGTCTAAGCAATTATTCCCTCTACATGCATTGTCCTGAATTCTTGCATTTTGATTGCAAGTGGGGAAATGTTTTCAGCAAACTGGTATTGTTCCAATAGCCTGTGAAATGGATAGAGCAAGACTCTTACTGCTACTTTGCCAGTAACCAGTTGTCCAGAGACTGGGGCATAATCCCCTTTTACTCCTTGTGCTTTCAAAAAAATCCCAAAATAAACAAAAAAACCCCATTTTTGCTGTGTAAATATTGTTTGAGCATCTGCTACTCTGATTCCAGCATTGGCAGTAGTTAGAAATTATTACTGCTTATTGTATTTGGAATAACTTCGCAGTACCTACACATTGATCGAAATACTTAGTAGCAGTAACACTAGGAATTAAATCCATCCTTTTGCAATAAATTATTCTTGGACTACAAACTCTTGAGGGATATCCCACCCACACAAACTGCTTGACTCTTAAATTGTTTGGCTTTCTCTGGTGCTTAAGAAACTCCACCTGGAATAAGTTTCTTTCTTTTGAAATTAAGATCAGTGGGCAATTGAAGGTACTTACATTACATGACTAATGAGATTGTGTAGATGTAATGTTTTGGGTCAGACAGAGTACACATGTGCGTGCAGTTTGCTCTGTATTTTCTTTGAAGTGTCTTTAAGTATTTTGGTCTCCATGTAAAAGTTGTCTAGCACATTAAAAAGAAAATAATAGAAGCAATAAATAATCATATAGCTGTTCCACTTCATTTATCCATTATAAGCATTGTGCATAAATAAGAGTGACTGTCTAAGTGAAACTGGTATTAGGGATGTGCAGCTTGAGACTGGATTAACTCATCAGTGTGGCAATACCTAACAAGATGCCAGTAAAGAAGTCTGATAAGGATCAATGGGATAAAAAAGGTATATTTTTAGAGTACTTGGTGTATGGAACAATGACACAGTAGGTAGCAATGGCAGCACATAAAAGTCAGTGGTTTTGGGCTTCCTCTTCTTCTTCAACATAAAAGAGAGACTAGCTCAGAATATTTAGTATGAGGATAGTAGGGTTTTTCAGTTGACTTTTGTTCTTTAGGGGTTTTTTTTAGGCATGTGATTGAGTGGTGGTGTGGTTGATTGATTGGTTGATCGTTTCTGCAGTTGATGTGTGTTACATGTCCAATGACATTATTCAGAGTGCTGGGCATCCCAGTGTGGACCCAGAGCGTGAAGAGCAGTGCCTTTGGTTGTCAGAAGTCACTCTGCAATGGCCTGGAATAGTGGCGTCTTTATAAACTGAGGCACTGCCTCTTTGTCAGCAGGGTTTTTGCATTGGTGTTTGAAGGAACTCAGCAGGTCAGGCATGGACATAATGTAAAAAAGGCAAACATTAGGAGAGGGGGGAGAGAAACAGAATACAAGGAAAAAGATGGGAAGGGAGTGAGAATGTTTTTGATACTAAAGCTGAAAAAGAGGATAAAAGTCTCTGGAATAAACCTTGCTAATAACCAAGTGAAGCAACTGTTATTCTGTCACAAGAAAGAAAGGAAAATGGGAAGATTTTATGGTAGCAAGGAGAAAAATGTTATTTTCCTCTGCAAGTTCCAGCAGTATCTGTGGGAGGATTAACATTTTGTAATTCTATGAGCTGCAGCAAGCATGTTAAATACTGGTGGCAAATCAGATTGGAATTGGGTACATGAAGGTATTTTCAGTGGTGAAAGACAGACTGTCCCATAAAGACACCTGAAAAAGTAAATAAAGAATTCAGTGCCTCTTTTTTTTTTTTTTACTAAAACATTATCTGTGACGTTTGACAACAAATACTTGTAATTAAGGAAGTGACAGATGTGGATGTCAGTATCTCTTCTTTCTGATGTTTTCAACTGTAGGGAAAAAAGAAAACTGTGCATAAGGTGATTTGGGGATGGTTTTGTGCAAGAGGGAATTGTGTGAGGAGATTGATGGGGGTTTTAGCTCTCAAAAGGAATTCTCAGGATCGTGAAGAATCCATTTTGAAGAGTTAACATTGCTAGCAAGTGAGTTACTGAACCAGTGCCCAGTCTGCAAGCACCAGTCTGCTCTGATTGGCACCAAGGGGCCAACATTGATCCATCATTCGAAGCTTAGCAGCAAAGCAATCAAAGCGACTGCATGAGCTGTGGTTCTGCCTCTCATCTTGTGAAAAGGTTACTGCTCTCCGATTTCCTTTCAGAGGCAAAGTGTTTCAGAGTGAACAGCAATTTCTGGCAAAGACAGGAGCTGGAACTGTGCTACACTGTCATTTGGCTTGGTGGGATATTTAAGCTTCTGCTAGCTTAAACAAATAAGAATTTGATGGGCAAATCTCTCCTTATTTCCTTGCTCCCTCTTCTCTGCCCCACAGTGAAGTAATAGGGAAGGGCATTCAGAATCATGTTTACTGTAATGTGTCTCTCCTCTGGGGAAACTCTTGTGGCATCTTTTAATGTTAATTTAGTATTGATTTATGCTTCTAATTGATATGCTTTAGCTCTTGTTCATTAAGTGACCACATGCAGAGTTCTCATATTTTGTGTGTTCCCCGTAAAAAATCTGTGCACTCCATTAAATTTCAGCATTAAAGGAAGTGTTTCCAGGCAGAGCACTATTTTAACAGCACGTTGCAAATGCACAGGAGGGTCCCAAGGTCACAAACTCCTTTCAGAGGTTAATTAAGTCTAAAAGAAAGGTATTCTGGTGTAATTAAATAGTAATGAGTGAGAGGCCAGTGATATTTGGTGTATAATACCGTACCATGAGGCAAAGCCAAAATCATCTGCAAATTTATTGTTTTATTTCGTATTCTATTATAAAATACCCTTGGGTGTCAGTGTAATTTTTATTCTCCAACTTGCCTGTGACAGAAGAGGGATTAAGTGGTCAGTGCTGTCATGCATATATGTGATCGTAATACACCTCAGGAGTGGTTTCAAGAACTCTAATAACATTCCAAATATGTTGAAGAAAGCTTTCATCAGGGGGGTGATGCCTTCCCCATTCTGCAGGATCACATTTTTAATCAGAAGGGAAAGTGCTTTCTTTTCCATGTTCACATTGGAAAAGCCATGGAAAGTTTTGGCTTCTTTTAGTAGCGCTAGCAGAAATACAGTCGTGTTCATGACCCTGTTTAAGAGCTCATCAAAATTTCCCTTTCACTTCTCGTGCTTCTGGGGTTTAATATTTCAGCCTGTTCAAGTGTATTAGGCAGGAGCTTGGCACAGGACCACAGACAAGTTGTCAATCCAAATGTAGATTTTTCTTTATTGTTTTCCCCCAACCTTCTTTGTAACTCAGCCAATTCAGACATTCATGCACTGCCTTGCTCCACTCCATTATCTCTGAAGAGAGACTGATTTTAATCATTATTATAGGAATCTAGAGGCCTAAAGCATGTATTACACTAGTAGGCTGCAGTTTTAGTTCCTTACTTCTGTGTTTTAAAAGTAATTTCAACTTTTGTTTTTCCTCATCTGAAAGCTGCATTTGCAAACTGTTTTTCTCACCTTGTAAAATAAAGAAATGGGGAAAACTGCTCATACCTACGTGTTCTCAGAGTACACAAAGCATAGACATGAATGTAGGAAACTACATTTTATGAAATTCTGTAAAGGTTGAGAATTCTTCTACCTTGCATGAGCTCTTCCATGTACCAACATCAGCCAGGATTACAACTGAAAAGAAATTGCACTTTGATTGCTCAGGCTGGCTCATGGATGCTGCAGTCTGTCCTTCTCAAGGTTTGGACCCTAGCTGTCTGGCTGTACTCTGAGAGGAGAGTTTGTGTTCACTGCCTCCCTCCCTGTCATGGGCTTAGGTAAAAGAGGTTGTGTTTTATAGAGTTATGGAGCCACATTGCCTGACACGCTTCTGATGGGATCCCCAAAAACTGCTGCATTGTGAACTGCACCTGAGGTTCAGTGCTACTTAGAGAATGTTGGTGTGCTGTACCTCCTAGAACGCACGGAGCTGAATTTACAGGTGGGAATGGTGCAAAATCCTGGAGCCTTTTTATCAGCATATAAGTCCAAATTCCAGTTTGTTACTAGCTGTCTGGCTGTAACTGGCTGGTGCAGGCTTCTTTTGCATCAAAACTTAGCCAGGCATTTAACAGGCTAGGATTTAGGCGATGGCTTTTCTTGCAGCGAAGCAGAGTTCGCTATTAATTTTCAGGAGGACTTTCTGTTTCTTTCCAAGGACAAATACAAAAGTAACCTCAGTGATAGTTTTTTTGCCATTCCAATAAAATACTGGTCTCTTACCTCACTGTCGGGCAGATAAGTCTAATCCTCCTAACTTTACACATTTTTCAAAAACTTATCCGACTATGAATTAGTATCCTGCTGCGAGGAAAAAATTATCTAATAGTGAATTTTATATGGATGAAATGGATCACACTGTTGTTCAGAACCTCTCTCTTCTATTGAATGACATCTCTAATGATGGCTACGTGGTATGTCACCTGTTGTAATCTTCAGGCTACTCCCAGAGCATCTCAATATACACTTATTCAGAGTATATGATTCACATCTCATCTGTGTCTAGTGTTTTCCAAAGCGTTTCTAATGCTGCATGTGCTCAGACTTCTCCTCTCCCCTTCTCTGTAGTGTATGTGGTGCAGGTGTTAGAAGGGATGTTAGACCTCTGAATGCCTTCCATAAGGGACAGCTATCACTGTATATAAAGGGAATAGCTTTTAATAAAAGCTCATCCTATTATTTATAGGTAGACCTGTGTCCTTAAGATCTATTTCTCATCCTATAAGAAAATATAATTAGTGTGTTGAAATTTAATGAAAGATTAAGTCATAGTGATGACAATAATACAACTTAGTGGGATAGCAATTAAGTGTTATATAATTGTTTTTTAAATCGTAATAAATTGTGATGTTCATATGAGGGTATTGGTTTTGTTAGTTTTTTAATAATAATAAGCAGGGCAGCAACAGCATCAGGGTTTACGTTAAACTTTTTTTCAGCTACTGTACTTGATAGAAAATTACTTGTACAGAGGCCAAGACAAGGCTTTTCTGGACAATATGGTACTTAATGAGGATCAGGTGGGTTTTGTCTGAGAGTGTTTTTAATTTAATTTTTAATTTTAATTTAATTTAATTATAGACAAAAGGAAGAAAAAGAGAAGGATTGGGGATGGGAGAAATTGAGAACAAAAATCTCCATAATATGATGTGTACATTTGTAATGTTTCTAGTGCCTCAGTCATGCATGCGGGTTCTTTCTGTGGTTGCCATTTATAAATACGCACAAATCTATACATTGACCTGCCTGGATTTGATATCTCTCAGGTAGGTAGTTATCTAAGTGCTATCACTTGTGCTCTAAGTGGCAGTAAAATAAAAGCTGCAGGTACAAACAGAAGGACAGGTTCTCTTCAAACCTTCCTTCCACAGTATGGTTCTAGTATTAACAAGGACAGCCAACTTAAGTCACAGCCAGTAGGATTTTGGTAGGCAGGTTCCAGCCACAGTCTGTGTATTAAATACTTAATATCAATAGTAGCACATATCTATTTCCCTTAGTGAAAATACCCTGTAGCACCCCGGTCTGACTAATGGTTGGGGGAAAAGGACAGACACACACTTGGTTCCTAAATACAGTTAAGACTCTTATCTATGAAGCTGGTACTGTTCTGGAAGCAAGTGCAGCAGCACAGCAAGCTCTGCCATTGTAACTGCTCCAGTACCAGTCTCTGATCTCGTTTAAAGCTAGCTCAGATTTATATACACTTCCGTCCGCCGAGTTCTCAGTGTATCTTTGGGGAGCCTTTGCAGTACTCTTTTCATTTCTCATGGTCATGCTTGCACTTTTTTGTGGTTTGGGTTTGTTTTGTTGTTGCTTTTTCCTAGCAAAGTTTGTGTGGAAAGTTGCTTAGTTTTAAATGGACGAGGAGCTCAGTGACATGGTCTAGCTGGGGGGTGTAGGGCTGGATGATCCTGGGCCCCTTCCGGCTCGGAGTGGCCTGCTAGACTGTGAGGGATCTAGGTTGGTGTTACCGCTCTGGGATGTGCTCTCGGTCTCTGTACGGGTGTTAGATGGTGAGTTGGACTAGATGATCCTTGTGGGTCCCTTCCAACTCATGATATTCTGTGATTCTGTGTGATTCTGTGTGAAAATGTAACAAATTAATTTTGCATCCTCTTCTGATCTACCAAATCTGAATGTAAGTATGAATTTGTTTGTAAGCTTGAGTTTTGCATTGAACTCCTTGTGGGTTCTGACTCACCAACTGTGTTGCATGTAGCTGTGCTGGTTTCAGATGTACCTGATACAGAGCTTCCCTCTTCCTGGAGAGGAGAGATGCTGGTTACATATGCCAAGCTGTATGTGTCTAGGTTTGAAAGACTGGGACCTGGTAAGGATTTTAGAACATGCATGCAGATTCCTGGTGCTTATTAGTGATATCCATAGTTAAGGCTTCACCATGGTAGGTGTCCTCTAATGTGCAGAAATTTCCTGCCTTGATGTATTTATCATCCCTATAATTGTTCAAGGCTGGGGTGGATGAGGCTTTGAGCAACCTGGAAGGTGTCCCTTCCCATGGCAGGTGCGTTGGAACTAGATGATCATTAAGATCCTTTCCAACCCAAACCATTCTGTGATTTGCTATTAGTTCTTTTTCATGCGTTAGGACTGCTAAGTCTGTACCAGAGATAAAAACAAGCACAAACTCCTGTGATTACGAAAACAGTTGTATGTTGTGCTTAGGGTCAGTATTTCCTTGGCAAGATTGGTTTAATAAACAGCAGGTGAAATTTCAGTATATAAAACAGTTGCAAGTGTGTCCTTGGTAGCCACTGCAGAGATATGAGATGATGTTAAGAGGAGATGGCCTGCTCTGTGCTTTTAATGTTTATTAGCTGTGGGCTAAATTGTGAAATAATGAATATAAACTACAGTAATACCTCAAAATTCGCGGGGATTAGGGTCACCCCAAATGCCACAAATCCCCTGATCTGTGAAGATAGGTGCATCATGGATATGCAAATAAGCCACACCCATCGCTCCACCCACCTCAGCTCTGGCACACTGGAGGACATTTCTGGCGCTGGCCCACATTGTCAGATGGGTCAGGGAAGTGAAGGGAATGTCTTCTGACCCTGGGGTGGCTGCACCGCCACTGAGAACAGTCCCCAGGCATCCGCAGCACCAGGAACAGCACTGGGTCCTACACTCCACCTGGGAGCTCTCAGGCTGCAGCCAGGCCAGCTCCTACATGCCACAGTGGCAGCAGGGCCCTGGAACCAGGATGTGCTGCCCTGGCAGCACAAGCTGGGACGCATTCACCGGTGGAGACTGGGCTTTAACACAGTCTCTGCTTGTAAGCGGTTTGCGATGCACTAACCACTTGGGAGCGGGCTGTGACAGCAGTGCGAGCTGTTGCACCTCCAGTTTAAATGCGGGGGGTGCAGCAGTGAACATAAAGAGTGCTCTTCAGGGTCCTGGTGGAATGGCAGAGCTATGCCGCTGCCCCTTCCCCCCACCCAGGTTTAAACACAGTTAACTACAGCTAATGCACCTCCAGTTTAAATGTGGTGGGTGCAGCAGTACACAGAAACAGCGCTTGCCATGCTTTTGCTGGGAAGCGCCAGGGTACCCACACCACCACCATGCCCAGCACCGTTGCCATTCCCCAACCCTCCCACCGCAGGGTCCGACTTTGGTGCAGCACAAGGTAGTGGCACCATCACCTTCCACCGCAGAGTGGGCACTGGATCATGACATGGTCCATCTGCCACCTTGGAGCGGGTCCGTGACACGCCACAGTGCAGCAGGACCATAAACCACGTGTTATAAATTTTCCCTGTCATGTAACCTCTCCAACACTCATAANTTGTTTTTTTTAGTTTTCTCCTTCAGGAGAAGTTGGGGTGGGTCTCTGGCATCCAGTCAGGGTCAAACCACGACAGGTGGGTGCAGCAGTACACAGAAACAGCGCTTGCCATGCTTTTGCTGGGAAGCGCCAGGGTACCCACACCACCACCATGCCCAGCACCGTTGCCATTCCCCAACCCTCCCACCGCAGGGTCCGACTTTGGTGCAGCACAAGGTAGTGGCACCATCACCTTCCACCGCAGAGTGGGCACTGGATCATGACATGGTCCATCTGCCACCTTGGAGCGGGTCCGTGACACGCCACAGTGCAGCAGGACCATAAACCACGTGTTATAAATTTTCCCTGTCATGTAACCTCTCCAACACTCATAAGGCAGCAAACTCTGGGCAGTCCCCAGATCAGCAAGAGGTGCCACCTGCCCACTCCACAGGGCGTAACCGTCCTGCCCCATGGGGGAGTGCCAGTGCCACCCCTCAGCCGCGGCAGAGGGACTGCACATGTGCAGATGCGGAAATGCCATGAAGGCTCATGGAGTGTTCACAGAAAAAAAAACCTTTGAGGATCCAAGGCAGCAAAAGCAGAAGNATATGAAATTACCTGTTTAGTATGGCAGTTTAGATGCTTTATAGAAGAAAATGTCAAGGGAGCTGATTTTTCATTAGATGAACATATTTCTTCAGTCTCTCTTTCATTATCCCTTGAAAAATGTAGGACAAATAAAACCTTGTTAGAAAAACTATAGTGATCCTTCAGAATTCACTGGGGATTGGGTCTGGGCAGGTCCCACAAGTTATGAAATCCATGAAGGTACTGAACCCATGAATATTCAACTACTCCCCACCTGTAGCCACGCACCCTCCACTAATAACGTCTGGAGGGG
>WEKX01003283.1:24065-36479 GCA_013390025.1 Pitta sordida
TTATTGTCCTTAACAGAAACGACTAGGTTGAGTTCCATCTGGGCCTTTGCCTCTCTAGTTTTTCTCCTGCATGGCTTGACAACTTCCTTTAACACATCCTGTCTTACCTCCCCCTTTTTCCAAAGGCTGTACATACTCCTTTTTTCCTCTAGTTCTTTCATGAGCTCTTTTCTCATCCAGGCCGGTCTTCTACCCCTCCGACTCATTTTTCAGCACATTGGGACCTGCTGCTCCTATGCCTTCATGAGCTATGGTAAAGCTGGTAAAGACACAGGAGAAAAGAAACGCAATGTACTGAATCCACAGATGGTGAACCGCGAAGTAGCAAGGGACTACTGTAATAATTTATGGAACCATTAATGGGGTCTGTTTAAGATGAATCAAAGCAAAATTCTTTTCTATGGTCTGTTTGGAGTTCATTAATCATATTCGTATTGAATGTTTGGCTTCTGAGCTTCAAGTGTGACCTTAGCTTGTGGTAACCTTGAAGGTAAAACCATGAAGGCATTTATAGGTTGAATAGACATTAACTCTGAATGTATCTTGCAATCTGACATTTCTCCTTTCCCCAGGAACTCACCTCTGTACATCTGGTTGGGACATCTGAATATGCTGCTCTAAGACAATATATAAATGGCATCTACTTGTGCTGTACTCATCTCTGGGAGTTAAAAAGGCACTTTGATCATCACAGCAGATAACTGTATACTTTTGACAGATGTAAACAGACTTTCTGATGAGAGCAGCCCTTCTTGTCGAGGCTGACAGTCCGGAGAGCAAGCTGAAAGTGCATCTTAACCGTTAGCAAACGGAGATTTGGCGGAATTAATTTGATGGAGGGGGGTTGTTAAACTGTGATTTTATTATTTATTCTGAAGTAATGGTAGAGAGTTCTATCTTCTGTATTCCCAGCTACTAGATGCTTGCAAAAGTCAAAACTGACTTTGATGACATTGCTTCATGTTGAGTCTGCAACATTTTATCTTCACTGATTTTTGTTTTCTACAGGGTTGTATCTTGAGTATGTGTGTTAGTTCAGCATAAAAGGCACTAGTTTTGAAATTCATCTTTAATAGTGAAGAAAAAGCACATGGAACCCACTCTTCCCTCAAAAGATACAGCTGAGACACATATGGTTTGTCTACACGGGATTTTTTTTTTCTGTGCTGTAACTGAAGGAACCAAAGGGTACACAGATAGTGCCTTTAAGTGCTCATATCTATGATGTTAACATTTGTTTAAAAAAGGTTAATTGCAGGCAATTATGTGCTAAAGGAGCTACAGCACAAGAAAAGTCAATAGTAGTAGGAAACTGTAACTTTGAATTAATGATAGAACTGAGCAGTTATGTCAGAGCATTTTATTTAAGGAGGAGGCATGGCTTTTTAATTATAAACTCCTAAAGTGCAATTGTGGGGGGTGGGGGTGTTAGCTTTTCCTTTTCCATAACTGTGTAAAAAGGCACATTTACTGCTTCACACTGAATTCTTAAAGTGAGTGCACAAAGAACCACGTATTCTGATGTTTTAAATTTAGTATGCTGTTCATTAGTATTGAATATGTAAAGATAATACTTGTTCTTGAATTAAGTTGTGTCTACTAGATTGATTACGTGAAGGCTAAAGACACAGTTATGCTTACTTAGCATGACAGCCTCAAGACTTTAAACAGCTTCTTCACCTGTATTTATTTTGTAATCTGTGTCTGTGCTAAGAATCAATTACTGCTTTATGGTACTGGTGACTAAAAATTTATTGGTGTGTCTTGAAATTGTGTCAGACTTTTCCCCCTACTTTCCAGCCCAGCATCCTGGGAGTTCATAAAACTGTTCAGCCTTTATCCAATTTGTGTAAATTCTCCAGCTCGGGATCCATATCAAGACCGCTGAGAAATAGTGCTGTTTCATCTTGGTAAACTAGCTAAGGCTTTAAATGTTTCATATGGAAACTATAGGGTTTGCGCTTTTTTAAAAAAAAAAGTTACATAGATGAAAGATAAGCAGTCTTCTATGAAAGTGTCTTCAAGTCCTCACCTGAAAGTACTTCTGGGCCTCCTGACTCCATACTCATTTTAGGTGGTTGCAGTGTAATTCTAAAATACCCTGATGAGGGGGGGAAAAAACCCAACTCTAAACAACAACAAAAAGCAACAACCTACTCTCAAAAAAAATAAACCCCTCAACACTCAAAGAAAAGATAGGTTTTGCAGGAAAGAAAGAAAAGCTCCGGTTTGACCAAAGCCACTGAAGATTTTTTGTGGCCCAGTGCTTGACAGCTCTAGAAATACTTAGTAGACTAGACTAGGCTGATCTCACATGAATTTTACACTTTCAGTCTCATTAGGATTAAGGAGTTGGCTCAGTCCTGATAAATGTCAATATACAGCAGCAGAGAATCAAGCCAGCTGAGCAGGTCATGACCTTATATGCATAGTGATAATTAATAGCTGATGAGACTGGTGAAACGTGATCCTGAAATGCAGTACACTGCATCATCTGGACTGTTTAGAAATTAAAATTCTAAATTACACTTTGAACAGAAATTAAAGACATATTTTGCCATCGTGGGGAAACAAGTCCTTCACTAACGGATGTGTGACATATTTGCCACTGAAATATGTCATCTTCCATAGAGTTATGCAACAGAATAAGAATTATTCATGAATTTGATGTCAGAGGGTAGGAAAAGATGGGTTAGACTAATATAATACCTGTTTTTAATCTGTACTTTAAATAAGGGCAGCTGTTTTAAATTTCATGGAGAGGCCATTCTTGTTACTTTTTTCCTGAGATAATTTCTTCTGCTTACATAGTAGTAAGCTTGATATGTGATTCTCCTGAGCCTGTTCTCCTGCACTAGTCTGTACTCAGGAGTAAATACCATATGAAAAAGCCATATGAAAGCAAGGAAATTAAAACAAATTACTACAAAATATACTTGAGTTTCTTCAGTATAAAGCTTTTTTTGTCTCAGCTATTTCCCTTTTCTTCTGTATCGACTAGATTAGTCATTCAAGGACAATTCAACACAATGACTCTTCTTCACTTGTGTTGATTGGAGAAGAGCCTTGACTCAATTCTGCTCACCTGGATCAGGCAGTTTATTCCACAGAACTCAAAAAGGACTCTGTCAAATGCAGCCTTTGACTCTATCCTGAGTATTGCCTTGCTTTTGTTGGTTTGCATAGTCAACGAGCTACAAAGAGCAGTCATCCTCCCTCTGAAGATAAAGCGGATTTTATCATATTTGTGAGACAGACAGTAGAGTTGAAATTTACTCATTTTTTTAAATTCATCAGGCATGACTTTCTGAAGTTCCTTGTTTCTGGTGGTTTTAAAAGGGAAGAAGAGAAGAAAGAATTTTTTTCTTCATAATCATTAATGTGAAGCCTAGAAGTTCTCAGCCACAATTCCTTATTGCCTTTAGTCATTTTTGGGTTTTCGTGCTCCAGCTGAACAATTTATAGACAGTGTTTTGAAAATGAACATAGGGCTTCCTGGCAGAGGAGACATGTTCAGGCAGTGCAGCTGGGAGCTCTGGCAGAGCCCATGGGAGGTGCAACCAGAATTCTTGTTTCTTCTGCTTTTAAAGATTCAAACACAATTTCAGCTAGCTTTTTTTCATGGAAATTGTTTTACTTTGGATAAGAACAAAAGCTGTGCAGGAGCATTTGATTCTGAGAAGATACATTTTTTTACTAATTCTGCTTTCACTTATGCCTCTTGAGGCACTCGAGAAATGGTTGATTATTTAAAAGCACTGTGATCTGTACCTGCTGTAGAGGTCAGGGCAGGGCGGGGAGGAAGACAAAGACACTTTTGGAATTATGTGCGGCAGTTCAGTAAGAGAAACAGCTTTTTCATCAGACTGGATGTGTAGGTCGTACCTAGCTGGCTTTCCATGACAATTGGCTTCTGTTCTTGCTGCCCAACCTTCTGGAACATCTCCAGAGCTTTCATTTGGGGCCACCACTTTAAGTGAGTTTACTTTTAATGATTCTGTTTCAATCAGGAATAAATAATTACAAAATAACAAATTGAAAGAGGATACCCGATAATTTTTTAGACTTGTAGTGTTCAGTAAATATTGCATTAGGAAACTCATGGAAAGGTAAAAAGGTGGCAATTTAAAAGTTAAATTTTTAAAACATGGCATTTTTTTATAGATTGAAAAGGTCAGACTTGCAGTGAAGGAGCAAACCTAATTTTCTGTTTAATTTTTTGCTGGTTTTGAACCATTCTGTTTGGGGCATTGAAGCATTTGCATTTCTCCCACTTGGTTTCTGTGTCCTCAGTAAAACCCAATGCAGAAGAGACTGCCCTTCCCATTGTTGCAAGTGTGAGAGCATCATTTCTGCAGGGATTATATTTAGACCATATCCTTTTATAACAGCCCTAGTAAGAGTAGAGAGCAGTGAATTTGAAATGCCATAGTTGTGCATGACCTAATCACAGCAATTGTATTTACCAGCTTCTGCTGAAGCAACTTTTAGTTTTCAAGGAAAATTGCAACCAGTGACCACACGACTCTTTTGAGGTCTTTGCCAGAACATGAGATTTTTATAGGTTTTGCTGATATGGGGCAGAAAAATATGTCCAAATATACTCTGCTCAATTCCTCAAATCTTAGTTTAAGCTGGGGACTAATTTGCTGGTGAACTCTCATACACTTCGTAAAGCATAGTATTCTTGGAATTAACCAAAATCACAGTTTTAATTTCAAAATTCAGTTCAGCCTTATCTGTTGAAACATTGGCAATACTCATCTTACTTCTTAGCTGCTGCTTAAAACTCAAGGAATTATGGAAGATGGAAAGTTGTATTTCTGTGTTGGGGTTTAGGGGTGGTTTTTGGTTAATTTATTTGGTTTGGGGTTTTTTGTTTGCTTGTTTGGTTTTTAAAAACATGTTCTTAAACTGTTATTTCTGTAGCATAGTTGAAGTTTCATTATGAACTTGGTAAGAATTTATACAATAAATATTTTAAAGCATTCTGCCATTTTAAAAACTACAAGAAACAACTGGTGATAAATATCGCCAAATTATTTCCATGTGGTTTTCAGCAATATTTCTGTATGAATGATGGTTTGGAGTTGAAAGGAAGTTCATATACAATTTGTCCATCCAAGATACGAGCTAAAAATCACTGAGCATTTGGCTTCTATATTTTGAGAGTATTTTTAATAATCAAGAATAGAAAAGAGATGACATCACTAACAACTAAAATATAAACCCTTGAAACATTTATGGCATACCAGCTGTCGAAGAAGTGTCATCATCATCTTCTGAAAAAGTGTGTTCTCTGAGGCTCGATGTATAGCACTCGGATATGATATGTCAAATACTTTGGTGACTGAATGATACATTTGAAAAGAATCTGGGAGTTGTCATTCTAGAACCAGGCAGGTTGCCAGTCTTGCCTTACTGACCCAGAGAGTATAAGCAATGTGTAGTTCCCTCAGCAAAGAAGTAGATTTACCAGTTTTACATTTTGTATGTTACCTTATTTTGTATCACTTCTTATCAACTCTTGTTTTAACATGCTTTTAAGGAACTCATAAGAAGATTAGTGCTTGAACCCCTTAATACTCTTGAGAAAATAAATATTAAATCTAGTAAGATGGATTAATTTTTCATTTCACTGCTCATTGCTTTCCTTTCAGCTTCTTGCCTGATTACATCAGTGGTGATTTCGATTCCATTCGGCCTGAAGTCAAGGAGTACTACAAGGTCAAGGTAAATTAAATCTCTCTGATGAATTTTTGTGAGATAGAGCATTTTAAGATCCAACCCATTAGTGCCCACATTGGTCATTACGTGATTCTAGCTCCACTGGCTTCTTAAAGCTTCACTTGTGAAGCACCTTAGAAGCTCAGAAGCTGGGCTTTGTGTGGCACTGTACTTCCTAATGCTTGAAGTAAACACGGGAGGTACAGAACTGCATAGGGTGACTTTTCATAGCACCAGGTGAGGAAACAGACCATATGTTGCTAGAGATTACAACAGCTAGAAACTAGAATAAAACTTTCTCAGAAATCTGTGACTTCTTCTGCATGGTGACATACAGAGAAATAAAGATTAATTTACCAGGACTTTCTAGAGAGTTTCTCTGTGTGTTATTTGTATGATATGACTCCACCTTTTTTGAGGAAAGCTGCAAATGCAGATATGTGTCTCTTTCCTCACCCACTGAAGCATTGAATTACACCTGACTACTTCTGCTTCACCAGTGCCCTCCTTAATGCATTATTGGATGAATTCCTGTATATGTTCATTTACTTCCACTGTAGTCGCCATGTTTCCAGTGAGCAACATAAATACAAACTCATTTTGCTAAGGTATTAGGGCTCAAAGTTCTGCTTTTAGATGCCTGTTTGGTATTTAACACTTCCCTTGACTGCCTATTTAGGCTTTTGTGATGAGCATAGTACTTTACCCTGGGGTCTTGGACAGCAGGTTTCTGCAAATTCAGAGTTTGCCTGGATGTGCCAGATTACTTTTGCAGCAGGCTGCACTTGCAAGGGGAATAAACGTTTGATCCTTCGTATTCTGCTGCTCATGCAATGTGTGAGAATGAAATTTGCCTGAAATCTTCCCTGATGGACTTGGGATCAAATGGTTAGAGTAATAGGTTTCAGACTGTGAGGGAAGGGCTGGAGAAGTGTGTGGAGCTGGGATTTAGTCCCTCTCTGAGTACTGTGGGGTTTTATTCCATGTTTTACCCCGTTTTTTAGAAGGTAGAAGTGTGTGATGGTTGTTTATATTAGGCAAACGGGTCAAGAAAAATGCTCAAGAATCTTTAAATTACAGATTGGGAAGTGAAAATAAATAAAAAGCTTTGGGTTAATGCTATTTATTACAGACTGGAAATTCATGATCTGTTAGTAAATGGGGAAACTGCAAAAACCACTGCTCTGTTTGGCATGGACATGGGCAACCCTTGGTACCAGTACAGGCTGGGAGACGAACAAATGATTTGGGGGTGCTGGTGGATGAGCCAACAGTGTGTACTTTGCAGCCCAGAAAGCCAGTTGTGTCTTCGACTGCACCAAAAGCAGCCTGGCCCACAGAGTGAGGGAGTTGATTCTCTCTCTCTCTAGTCTGCTGTTGTGAGAACCCTCCTGGAATGATGCATCCAGCTCTGGGGTACCTGGCACAAGAAGGACATTCACCTGTTGAACTGAATCCCAAGGAGGGCCACCATGATGAGCAGAAGGATGGAGCACCTCTCCTAAGAGGAAATGATAGGAGAGTTGGCTTTATTCAGTCTGGAAAAGAGATGGCTTTGGAATGACATTTGGGAAGGGACACTACTAAAGAGGTGGAAAGAAACTTTTTCACAAGAGCATGTAGTGACAGGACAAGGGGGAGTGGATTCAAACTGAAAGAGAGTAGATTTAGATTGGATATGAAGAAGAAATACTATACTATGAGGGTGGTGAGGCTCTGGTACATGTTGCCCAGAGAATTTATGGATGCCGCATCCCTGTAAGTGTTCGAGGCCAGACTGGATGGGGCTCTGAACAAACTGGTCTAATGGAAAGTATGCCTGCCCAAGCAGGGGATTGGAACTAGATGTTCTTTAAAGTGCATTCAAACTCAAACCATTCTATCATTAATGCTTATATAAAGAGCATATGTATGCTTTCATAAAGAGCATGGTGGTAGGTAGGTATGTAGGTAGGTCCTACCAAAGAATTCAAGTTAAGGATTATTCAACAGAGAGGAGGGAGGTGGAAAGATGGGAGTACAGTAGAATATGGAAAGGGATAAGATAAATGAGTATTACACTTTTTTCACAGAGATTACTTTTCTGTCTGTAACATCCCTTTTGTCATCTCAGTTACAGCTTGCTGTTGATATGCAGGTTACATCTTCTGCTTCATACAGAGTTAATACATCCATGCAAGTGCTGGGCTGATAACCTGTAAAGGCAGCAGTAATTCACCAGGATTGTAAAGGTATAATGAATCGTATAATCTAGCCTAGAGAATCCTTGTCCAGGGTCAGCATACAAGACTGAGGAAAGTGCAGTTAGATTTTAGAATTTTAATTTTAGGTGTACATGGTAAGAAAAATAAATTTTTGCTCTTTTAAATTAATTTCCTTAGTAAGAAAATTAGAATGGTAAATAGAGGTGGTTGTCTAACGATATAATAAGACATAGAATTTGGAGAGAGGGGTATGTCTCTTCTTTTGTAGAGTATCTTGTTCATTAAAGTACCCTCTGTAAGCTAAACAAGTTCCAAAATCACTGTCTGGTGGAAATACTGTATGTGTTCATGACTCAAAATGTATTAGAGGCACTTAAAACTGGCTGTGAGAGACCTTCAGGTGAGTAGGTAAACAACACCATTGACTTTAGAGGAATACAGCATCATGTTGTGAGTTAGGGTTGCTTCCCATACTATCATTCCTTATCCACAGTCATATTACACCGAGACAAGGTAAGCCAGTATCATTAGATAATTTTACTGTATTGTTTCAACCATTCTCTTTTATCAGTTGTTTCTTTTTTTTTTTTTAATATAAAATCTGGGCAGAAATTAATAAATCATGACTTCTTTTATCTGTCTGAAGATAGCATGCCACTGCTTAACAGGAGTTACTTTTTCACAGTAAAGCTTATGGATGTTAATTATTGAGTTATAAAACATCATCATATGCAAGTGTTTGTGTCAAAGACAGCCACTACAGGAAACATTATTGTTGAAACCAAAGGATTTTACTAAAAGGGATATCTTTTAAGCTAGCTCCTCTCATGTTTTCAGTTGAGCAAGTACTACATGACAATTGTTTCCCTTTTCCCTTTAGGAAGACAATCATCATTGTATTGGGGAACTTTATTTAAATAAAGTCATAAACATGAAGCAAATAAATCCATTTTATCTCTGTTAGGAGCAGCATGTCATAGTTAGTGAAGAGATTAAAGGCAAAAGTGCTGTGTTGGAAGGAAACCGTGTAATGGATTTTTGAGTGGGATGCATAAGTGATGAGTTGAGCATGTTATCCTTTTGGAAGAGAATAAGTAAGCGTGCATCAGAGGTTATTCAGCTTTGCTCTTTATTTTCTGTGATCTTGGTTTTGCCTCATTAGCTTGTCAAGGATGTACTTGTAGTCTTTTATTGTTAATATTAAAAGATTAGTGATGATTTCCTCCATTTCTTAGAGTTAAATAATGTTAAAACTAAATAAATCTGCACAACTGGAAATTAAATGTCATGTTTAAAATTTCCTTTTAAAATCACGTTGCACTGTAAATGAAGGATAAAGAATAAAAATTCAATATTCTTTATTCTGTAAATTTTCTGTCATTGTTAAAATAGATATTGAGAATAGGTTTCTTACTTTCATGATAAATATGTATGTTCGTGTCATCCCATAACTGGCAGTCTTTCTCTGTAGAGTCTGAAGTGCATCAGAGGTGACACTGCACAAAGAAGGGAGGATTTGTGGTGATATTTCTGTCACTGCAGGTTCATCTGTTTCTTGTTTTAGCTGAATGTTTCTGTTATTGAAACCTTTTAGACATTACTTTGAAGTGAAGGCAGCCATTTGTATTGTTATGCCTCAAACAACGTTCTGTTTCTGAAGTTTTGAGACCAAAGACATTATCTAAAATGAAACCAAATCTGTACTTATGGCTGGCAGCAGAAGGTTGAATCCAATGCCCTTTGAAATCCAGATTATGCTATTTATTAAAAATCCAGTTTGGCTATTCTTCTAAGCAAACTTCATGTGCTTTGAAAGGCTTCTGTAGACTTAGTTGACTCTACTTCAGATCTGTAATTAAATGCTGTGAACTTATTTACAAATCCACTTTTTTCCTATTCTCTTTTCAAGCTGTAAAGAACTGCTTATTTTTTCAGGCAGTTCTGCAGCTGTAGCGCTTTCTATTTCTTGTTTCCATTTTGAGTGTTTAATGGTTATCAGGGCTGAAGAAATGCTTAATAGGTGTGGTGTAGGTATTGTCGTTTTGTTCTGTGATGATGCGCCTATAATTAGATTTACAAAACTTACTTGTAGCACTGATGTAGTTCTTGTATCTCTCTAACTTCTACACTTTCTTGCAAACTGCGTGTTTTAATGCCGTGTTCCATACTTGCCAAACGTTTTAATAATGTTCCAAAATCACAATATTAATTGATTTCCCTCAGTTATATTACTATAATTTAGAACCTACTAAACCACTGAATTTTTCTGTAGCTCATTTATCTATTATCTCTGAATGTTCTCCCAGGCAACCAGTGACCGAACAAGAGGACACAGCCAGGGGAAGTTTAGGAGGGATGTTAGGAAAAAATTCTTCACAGAAAGATTGATTGGCCATTGGATTGGGCTGCCCAGGGAAGTAGTGGAGTCACTGGAAGTGTTTAAAAAAGACTGGATGTGGCACTTAGTGCCATGGTTTAATTGATGAGATGGTGTTAGGTGATAGGTTGGACTTGATGATCTCAAGGGTCTTTTCCAACCTGGTTAATTCTGCTATTTTGTGATTCTGTTTGTATATTTTTTTTTCTAAAGCTATGTTGTATTACAGGATGGGGCTTTAGCTATTAAAACATTTCACTCATTTAGAGCATTCTTTTTAGATTGAACAGTTTTCTGAGAAAAATGTAATTCCTTTTAGGGCCCGATCTTTGCAAGAGGTTTTAACGTTTCAGAAGAGGCTATAAAGATTTTGCAGGTGGATCTGAAACAACTCAGTCTTGCTGTTGGACTGGCTACTTCTGCTTGACATTCACCACTTAAGCTTTCAAACATTTATGTGTCCTACTGAAGACACCTTTGACAAGTGTCAAAAGTTCTATGTTATGAAAAGTTCTATGCCTACCTCAGTTCAACTTCTGCCACCTGGAATTAGATTCAAGTTGTAATTTTTTTCTGATGATGTAAACTCATTGAAAGAGCCTTAGTGTCTTAATATAGACAAAGGTTCATCAAGTCAAGATGACTTATAGGGCTGGAATGGCTCTGTTATTAATAGTTCAAACTGTATATGACTGTATGCAATTTAGGATTTTAGACTGGAAGCTTTCTATATGCTTTAGTCTTGTAATTATTCAACAGGAGCTTTCAGAAATGGTTCCATTCTTGAATAGTATGTCAGAGGTCTTGTCAAGACTGTGTTTCCATGTGACTTGTCTAGGGGAATCCAGTTATGTGGATTTCTTATTCATGCTAAAAGGAAGTAATATTGCAATGTTCCAGATATGTCATAAAATTTGTAAGAGATTCTGGCACATTTATAAAGGTGAACATGACAGACAGTCTCATTAGGTCAGACCAAAGGTTCATTCAGACAGTGTCTGATCTCAGCTGGGCCAGTACAGAATACCTTTGAAAACATATGTATGCATAGTGGGGCTTCTTTGATACATTTTTTCATCTGTGTAATTTATGGCTTAAAGATTTCTCAACCAGAGGTGGTATTTTTGTCTTTAATAATGTCATAGATTGATTTAATTTCCTCAAAAATTAACCTGTTCACTTTTCTTCAAACTATGTAGGTGAGACTGCAAGTATTCGCAAAAGATCCCTTGCAACATATTCCCCAGTTTAAGTGTTTCCAGTGAAGAGAAATCTGTCTTTTGGACATTGTTTTCATTTTGAGCTTGAGCTTTGATTGTTATGTTTGAGTGTCCTAACTTTTGGTGTTGTGATAGTGGATGAACATACTTTAAAAACCTTTTCACTGCCATTCTGATTTTATTAAAGTGGTTGTGCCTGGCATTCCTGTATGTATGTAGGGGGTGTACACAACTAAGCCAATGGAACATTGCATATGTCATTAAATTTATAGCCTAAAATTATGTACTGCCTGTACAGATGTTTTGTGTCTTGCTGAGTTATCTTATCTATTTATCTATCTATTGATCTATCTGTCGATCTATCTATCTTCCTACCTACAGTGGACCCCCGCCAGTATGCAGTTTTGCTCTTTCTGGGTTCACCTCATCACGGAGTATTTTCTGCAGTAATTTCCTTCTGGTCATGTACGGTACAACTTGTGAAGGGCTACTCTGTAAATAAGTTAATGAATGTTTAATTAAGACACATCCATCTACCCGCCCACCTCAGCTCTAGAGCAACGGCATGGCATTCCCAGGACTGCTCCATGGCCTGTGATACATCAGGGGAGCTTCTGCCCCTTCCTGGCCTGCCTCACAGGCTGCCTGGGCTTCCCTGGCCCTGCTCACTCCACCCACAAGGCTGCTGGAGCTCTCCAGACCTGGCCTGCCATGGCTCACTCCACCTGCAAGGCTGCCAGGGTTCACAGGTTCACAGGTTATTGTAAGTTGGAAGGGACCCACAGGATCATCTAGTCCAACTCCCAAGCGAACGCCCACCCAGGGATCAGGCCCACAAGTGTGGAACCATGGGCACCACGCTCCATCCATCCAAGCCTCCCTCCAT
>WEKX01003283.1:36782-78059 GCA_013390025.1 Pitta sordida
ATACCGCAAACCGTAAAAAAAAAAAAAAACGGAAGTGCAGATCACAAGGAAACCTGCGAATCTGGGATCACAAAACATGGCAAAAGGCGTGAATATGCATATACGCAACAACGAATCGTGAGGAGAACCGCAAATAAGGCGAATACGTGTTCGCTAATTGTGGCAAAAAGCCGCGAATAGGCAACTACACAAACATGGAGGTGCGAATATGCGAGTACTGTGCATGCATCAACCGGGAAAATCCACAAATACTATTCACCTATTAGGAGACTGCAAATCGGTGAAGCCGCGAATAAGAATGCGTGAATGAGCGGGGTATTCTGTATAATTTCTGTGAAATTCTGTTGAAAAGAATCTTCCTTAAAGCAAAGGATTCCAGATTTTCACAGGTCTATTCTTTAAGTACCACTGAAAATCAAGAAAATCTCTGCCCAGTTCTAAGATAAGTCTTTGCACCTTCACTACGGTAGCAATTTACAGAAAACAGTATCTGTTTAAATATAGATGAGATTTGGGAGGGGGGTTGGGGAAAGCACAAATCAAAACAAATTCATTTATAAGGCCTGCATCTTTCTAAATAATGTGTGTTCTTTATTTTCTGGGAGTTGCACATAACTGCTTTGGAACCTGAAGAAACAGCTAAGACCTATTTGTGTTTTAAGATAAATATAATATCATTGAGATTCTGAGAGTTTTGAGGTCATTGAGAGTTACTCTGTATGTTTATTAAGGCATGAGCCCTTCTCTAATTTACCTAAGAGGTTNTGTGATTCTGTGGTGCTGGGTAGATAATAGCATGGCAGTGCTCCTGAGTTGACGCTTTGTAGAGGCAGCGCCTCTTCATGGAGTGCTGCTAGAGTGCTCCACTCACAGTACTGGCCAGACCTGCAAATCATGAGGAAAACCACAAATACCGCAAACCGTAAAAAAAAAAAAAACGGAAGTGCAGATCACAAGGAAACCTGCGAATCTGGGATCACAAAACATGGCAAAAGGCGTGAATATGCATATACGCAACAACGAATCGTGAGGAGAACCGCAAATAAGGCGAATACGTGTTCGCTAATTGTGGCAAAAAGCCGCGAATAGGCAACTACACAAACATGGAGGTGCGAATATGCGAGTACTGTGCATGCATCAACCGGGAAAATCCACAAATACTATTCACCTATTAGGAGACTGCAAATCGGTGAAGCCGCGAATAAGAATGCGTGAATGAGCGGGGTATTCTGTATAATTTCTGTGAAATTCTGTTGAAAAGAATCTTCCTTAAAGCAAAGGATTCCAGATTTTCACAGGTCTATTCTTTAAGTACCATTGAAAATCAAGAAAATCTCTGTCCAGTTCTAAGATAAGTCTTTGCACCTTCACTACGGTAGCAATTTACAGAAAACAGTATCTGTTTAAATATAGATGAGATTTGGGAGGGGGGTTGGGGAAAGCACAAATCAAAACAAATTCATTTATAAGGCCTGCATCTTTCTAAATAATGTGTGTTCTTTATTTTCTGGGAGTTGCACATAACTGCTTTGGAACCTGAAGAAACAGCTAAGACCTATTTGTGTTTTAAGATAAATATAATATCATTGAGATTCTGAGAGTTTTGAGGTCATTGAGAGTTACTCTGTATGTTTATTAAGGCATGAGCCCTTCTCTAATTTACCTAAGAGGTTGAGAATGCAATTTGAGAATATAAAACAGTGCTACCCTATTTTTCTTTGTAGTATTTTTCTGCCTGTAATGTAGCTTTTGGAGACAATGTATAGAAATTAAGAGATCAAACTTTTATTAGAGGTGGTTTGTCTTTCTTTTGCTTAGGTTTGAAATGACAATTTGCAGGTTATGACTTGCTTGCTTGCTTCTCACATATGCTTTAGCTGAAGCTCAACTTCTTGACAGTAGAATATGCAAGAAAACAGTGCACTATATAACAAAAATGATGCTGGTGGTATTTTAGTCTTGCATCCAATTTTAGTTTAATATTATGTTGCAGTATGAGATTTATTTCTCCCTTCCACTGGTTATGGCTCGAGGAAGGGAAAGAGTAGAATCTATATTGCATTAGGCATTTGAGTTACTTTCAAGAGTTTTAAAAAATTTAATCTGGTGTTAATCTCTGAAAGAAGTTATTACTCTGGTCTGTCAGCCTGTGATGGAGAAAATAACAGAAAGGTTTAAAAAAATAGAAATGCATTGAATTAACTTCATTTCCAATGCAAGGAGCAAAAAAGGAGTTTTAAACAATGACAGCTTAATCTGGGGAAGGAAATTGAACAGCTATTTTGTGATTAATCCTCTTCACACAAAAGGGATAACTTTGATATGGGACTAGTTGTTGAAGCCTCAGATGATAGGTCCTTTTAGAGGGAAGTGGGATTTATACATTCATCTTTCTTTTTAGAGAATTTAAGAGAAAATTGTTCCTGGAGCACAGGATTTGGTGCCCTTGCCTGTGGACTCCCAATTATAACAGTATTTAATGAAGCTGCAGAACCCACAACCTCATAGCTCATCAAATGTTGCTGCACACTCAAGTTCAGCCCAAATGTCTTGCGGCATTTTTAAGTTTGATTCTGTTGTGTAACAGCCCATGAACTGTTACCAAATCACAACTCTGGCCAGCAACTGGCACACAAACCTGATCATTAACCAAGGAAAAGACCTCCAAAATCCCGATCCTGCAATTTTTAAGCATTTCTAAGAAGCAGCTGGTCAGCCTGTGCAAGTGCTTCTATTGTGCATCTTGTCAAAGATCAGGCAGCTCTCATTTCAGAAGCAGAATGAAAAGATGCAGTCTGTTGCTCACGTCATAGTTTTGCAGGTGGCCTGGAGCAGAGGAGGAAGAATGCTTCTGACATACTTTCAGGGACCTGTAGCAAGCATTTTGGTGAGTGCATTCCCTTACTTTACAAGGAACATGTGGACTCTTCAGGATCATTCCCTCTAACCTCCAAACTCCAGGTGCATATCCACCAAGGCCACCATAACCTTTGCTTCTGCATCTTTGACTAAACTGTGGACTTAAAAAGTCACAATAGATTGGAATACGTGATCCAGGGGCAGCATGTCTTGATTTACCATAATGTTGCCCTTGTTATGCTTACAGAAATATTGTTACAAAACATCAAGGGTGACAATCCAGCTGGAATAAGGTTGGATTTGTTCTTTTATGTTCACAGATAGATGTGTGCTCTACAAGCCACAAAATGGAAAAGAGAAAAAACTATGTGTGTTGTTCAGGTAGAGTAGTTAAATGCTTTTGTAGCTTTTCAGTGGAAAAAATTGTGAGCTAAACCTGCCAAATTCGAACTTGCCTGTATTAATTAGCTGAATCACAGAAGTGTAAGGTTATTTATAAACCAAGACAGAGGTAGAGTCCAACAGGAAAGTTCAAGTGCAGCTTCTGGAGCACAGATAGTTATTTTTACTAATTGACGGAGGGATTGGTCAAAAACATGCAAAATACAAGGTTTGATTTTATAGATAGACTCAGAAATAGAGCAAGATGGTAAAAGTTGTGTTCACGTATACCAGGAGGAAACTTAATTAAGATGTAATTTTTGGAAGAAGATATTAGTGGCAGAGAAATGCCATTATGGGACGTGGAGGGGGAATGAAAGAACTCCAGTTCTGGCAGCTTTAACTACAACTCGGCAGGGAAATCTCTGCAAATTGGAATATTTCTCATACTCACCTTTCTTGGTACCTTCTTTTCTTTTTCTCTCCTGTATTTTCTCACCGTAATATACTTTTGGAGTCATGCTGTTTTCCCTGTCATCAATAAGCATTTGAAGCTCTGGGAGGTTTTTTCAGTTCTGCTGTTTTCCTTGAGTGCTCAGTAGAGTTGACCAGAAGTCTTGGATGAAGTTTTGATATGCTGATGTGCAGAAAGATCAGCTGAAATCCGGTCAGTCTTAAGACTGAGTTAGTTTGCCTTCTGGTGTGCTGTTGAATTCCTTCAGTTCAAGAAGCTGTGATTGTCTTTGATTAAAAAGTAATAAAAGGTCCATAAGTGAAATAGATTTGGAGGTATAATTAGAAAAGGAAACAGTGCCCTGTGTGATGAAATGAGTTAAGAGAGAAAAATGAAATGTTGGGGAGAGGAGAATGAGGAATGGAAACTGAGATAAAAGCCAAGACACTAAAAGGTTAGGAAACGGTAAGCATTTTAAGAGAAAAAAATAAAGGTAGGAGCAGAAGGTAGGAAAGAGAACTGGATAGAAACAGAAAAATTTCCCAGGTGCATCAGCAAATTAATTCTGCTGTCATTTTTTTGCAGTTGTGAAGTGTCTGGGATAAGATAAGCGCACACACATGGGGAGGGGGGGGCGGAGAAAGAGGGAGGGAAAGGGAGAAACTGTGAGCACCACGGTTCAACTTCCACTTTATTCTTGCATTCATAAGATAAGAGAGAATTAATTACAAAACAATTCTGCTCCCACGAGACCTTGAGCAAGTGTAGTTTGGCCTGAGGGACAGGGTGTAGTGAGGGACTTTTCTATAAACAACAATGGAATCAACTCACTCATATTCCATATGTCTGGCTTGATCTTGGGCAGGGGTTGGGAGAAATTTTCAAATATTTTTTTTAGTTGCTGAGTGTTTGAACAAGCCAGCTTCTCCCCTCCCCAGGCAGCTGTGGATTCAAGCACATGCCCTTTCTTTATTTAGAAAATTTAAACTGCTCTACATGCTTCAGTCCTTTTGCCACCCTCAGTGTACTGACCTGGTTGTGATTTGCAGCCCTCAACTACACACAGCAGCTGCCACAGAACCATTCCCATAATCCAGGAACAGTTAGAAACAGTCCACCCAAGAGAGTCAGTCCTTGCCTCCAGTTTTACCATTTCTATGGATTTTCATCTGCCCTGAGGTAGCTGATTGTAGCCATTGTGTTTCCTCTGCTTTGCCCTCCTTCTGCAGAAGAGCACCCTTCTGGTTGTGAACCTTCTGAGCTTCAGTGCCTAAAATGCAAAACAACCTTCTTGCTTCACTAGAAAGTCTTTTTGAACACTTTTTCATCAAAAGTAACTGTTTTGTTCCAATTGGCTGCAGCCTGTGATGAAGTGTTGATTGTAGTCCTTGGCACCAGTCTTCTAAAGAAAGTGTCATGCTGTGCAGCAGGTCAAGCAGGAGTCGTGGCCTGGTGTGAACTGCTCTTCCTATCCAAGTCAGTGACATTTCTGTGGTCTGTGACAAGATTTTCAGGATGGGTCCTCCCCAGAGCAGCCATCTGCAGAGAGAGGGCCAAAAGCCATGATAATACGTACCTCTGTTCTTCTTTTAGAGCTGATAAAATGAAGTAATTGATAAATTTGAAAACTTTTGAGCTGATTTAAGAGAAATTATTTAAGACAAGCTTGTGGGAAATGATGAGGCTTCCAGGATTTTGAACCAGGGCATCTTATAGAGGAAACAGGGATTACAGTGTTTAGAGTGAAAGTCAGTGATTCTCCAGTGGTTGCGTTCTCCTGTACAGAATACAGAACAGCCCTGTGTAATGTTTTTGTATGTTGATACTATGCCTAAATGCCGCACAGACCTGAGGTCTGAGTAGATTCATAGGTAGAGAAAGAGAGAATAGTTACATTTGACATTTTCTGGTAAGAAGTTCTTGAATTGCATTCTATATGGTATGAAAAATGTAAGTATGGGTTGACAGGTTATAGATGCTGTGGAATAGCTCAGAATTCCCTGTGGTAGGTGGATAGCGTGGTGGAGCAGGAGAGGGGCATCAGTGAACGAGTGGGTAGATTGGGGAAGGAAGTACAGGAATCCCTCACTACATCATGCTTCAGCATTCACTGCTTCTGTACATTGTGGGGGTTTTTTTCCGTGAGGTGGGAGCTGCTCCCTGGCAGCCCGAGGTGGGCTTGCCCTATCCCACACCAGCAGAAACTGCTCCCCAGCCTCCCACAAGTTATTCAGGTGTTTCAAGTGATATAAATGGAAGGACAATGATGAAGAAAACCTTAAGGATCAGTCCTCTTTTTTTTGCCGATGTGGGATTGTACCTTGGCACGCTATTGGCTGATCCTGTATTGAGCCTGCTGATTGGCTCAAATCCTACTTCGCAGATTTCGCTTATCGCAGCATCTTTCTGGAACCAACACCCTCCCCCCCCGAAATTGGAGGGATTACTGTAGTCTGAATAGTTTAAGGCTCCTAAGGGATCACTACTTATCACTTATGTGATGTACTTTTTGTGACAAACTCAGGATGCTTTGAAGTGTTAGGGTAAATCTGATATGGTTTGATAAACTCTGGAAAAAATTTAAAGGTTATCTGTCCACAAATCGTATTACTGGAGTTTACACTGCCTCTCCTATAGTTAAATTCACTTTCAAAGAAATTGCACAAAAGGTACTATAAGGCCAATGCCTTCCAATCCTGTTATCTGCTCATAGATTGTATATTCCCACTGCAAACCATCACATTCTCCTTTGTTTTCCCTTCACTACTTTCAGTGATTCACTAGTCCAAAATGACTGTTCCTGAGCCTTTCTTGCTGAGAAGTTTGTCTAAGGTATGAACAAAGTAAAAGCACTACGTTGGACCCAAAAACCTGAATTAAAATGTAATGGGAGAGCCAAGCATCTTCAAAAATGCATTCATTAAATGTATTTGTGTAATAATGAGTGGAATGGTACGCAGACATGCTTTCTAAATGGCACCTGTCCTTGAACGTGGTAGTGACGAGGCTATGAAATCCCAAACATTTCAACCCGAACAGGGAGCCCATCTTTGGTCTTTCATGATTCAGTTTAGGATGTAGTTAATTAGAACTGCAAGCAGCAAGTGTGATGAGACAGGAGGTCGCTTCCAGTTGCTGTGTTGGCAGATAAGACAAGTTTTTGAAATCTGCTTGTGAGACACTTCTGTGAATATCTGCTTTGGAAACATATAGTGTCCTCTACCTACACCTTTCCGTGCTAATAAATATTTAGCAGCTACCTCTTGTGTTACTATCACAAATTTAAAACAAACAAACCTGATTTGAAATATAAAACCACAGGATACGTATTTCCTTAAATTCATCTATTTCTTTTGAAAAGTAGACCTAATTAAAATTAATAATGTGTCACTTTGTTAATAAATTCCTCAGTTTGGTTTAAAATCATGTGAAGTAAATAAAAAAGGAGTTTGGGGATTTTTAATACGAACTGCTGAAAGTTATGGGGAACAGAGAGCTGGCTACCCTGCTAGCTCAGCATTTGAAGGTAGAGTAAGGTAAAGAAGCTTTTGATAGTGGATTGCTATAGAGTCAGAGAATTTTTTTATTATTATTTTATTGTAGTCCTTTGATTTCATTTCAATGCTTAGATTTGAAAAACAAAAAAGTAGAATGCTTTATTTTCTCTTTCAGTGTATGAATAAAAATCATATATGAGATGATGAAAACTTCTATTCCTAGAGTGCAGAAGGTGATGGGAAACGATCAGCATTATCTCTAGCTACTGAGTTCAACCATGTGTCCAGTAAATCAGTTAATTTTTAAATGCAAAATGTGGTTAGATAAGCTTATTTGTGTCTCTGTAGCATATTTATGTCTCTCTAGCATAGCAAATTGCTTTGTTTAGCAGAGGATAAAAACACAAATTGGGGGTTACAGCATGGAGCAGAGGGAAGGACGATACAATGTGGATTGGAGCAGTAGTTGACCAACATATGTAATCCAGCTAAAAAACTAGATAAGGTCAGCTAGGAATAACTGAAATGTTTTGTTGATTATTGTACAAGAAACTTGGCAGCAAAACAGAATTGCTAAGATAATTATTACTGGTATGCAGACAGATTTTTACAGATTTAATGGGAATATGGCGAAGTGGCAGTCAAGGATTTAATAGAAATATTATGTTATTAAAAATATTAATGTGAAATTAGTATGTTTATAACAAATTACTAAAAAAGTCACCTGATTTGGTCTTGTGTTTTTAAGCATGAGGGAAAAAGTGCTATTTAAATGGCACAACCCAGGTATACCTGACTGGTGGATGGCAGAGAATATTTCAGCATACAGTCTCTGAAGAAATGAGAAATTGTGGTATTTTCAAGGTTCTGGTAGACAGCAAAGCATGTCTAGTACATTTCAGGGGCAAAGATGACTTTGGCTAGAATGATCAGAAGTTGACTTGTGATCTAGAGAAATGAACTGAAAGTCTGTGAGATCTATACTTCAGTTTTGGGAGTTTATAAATCTTGTATGATTTTATTTCAAAAAGGAAGTACATTGAGAGATTAAAAACACAAAGCCATCTGTGTAGGAGCTTATGGACTAAATGAAGAGAAGGCAAATTCTCACTCCTTTTGTCTTAAAAACTTCTGCTTGGAACTGGGGACAAAAGGGGAATGTTAGATAAGAAAGACTTCAGATGTAATCATGTGAAATGATATTTCTCAGAAAGGAAATTAAGAATAAATGTGAAGCATGGATGATGAGGAGGACTGATCAGTGGAAGTACTCTTTCGAAGGTCAAAATGTGCGGGTGAGTTGGAGCTCTCTTCTGTCAGCTCCACATGTAGTAACGGATAATTTAGTTATGTAGAAAATGCAGAAAAATGAAGTGGTCAAACTGACCATGAAAATACCGTGGCTACTGAAGGTAACACTCCATGGGAAAACACAACCCATCTTAAGTTTGGAAGAGAGGACAGAGGGAAGGTTGGGGAAAAGCACCTGACTAATGGGAAGGAACACATGGAAGAGAAAATCGCTGTTGTTATCAGAAGGGGACGGTTACACACTGGATGATAAACCTGCTAATCCTTCTGTTAGCATCCTAGTTAGAGATAAAAAACTGGGTCAGAAGACTCAATTTCCATATATCACATAGAGCTCAGGCTGACAATTGTATGTGCAGCAGATAGAGTAGTCCTAATGACACTGGAGATGTGTCATTTGACAATATGGCAGCAGCAGGAGCAAAGATAATCCCTTGATGAAGGAAGTATTCACATTCAGCCACAGGATCTCTCTCAGCACCCCTTTGGAAGGTTTTGATGCTGCACCTGGAAGACCACATGCGTCTCTGATAATCCATGTCCAGAAAACATGAACCTGTGCCTGAAGCTGACTAAAAGAATGCCTGCTAAAAGGAGCAGGGAGCTCAACAGCCACTTTTAGGAGAAAAGGCTAAAAGAGCTTATATTGTTCAGCCTAATGAAATTAAAGTAAAATAAATATATACAGGACTAAATATGAGGGCTGGTGAAAATAAAATTTGTCTTGATTTAGGATTCATTCAAAACAATCAAGCTACAAATGTTAAGTGTGCCATTATTCTTTGGAGGACTGAGGCTTCCAGGAGGTTGTAGCTGGAGCAGAAGTGGTTTTAAATGGATGCTGGAAAATTTATGAGAAGTATTCTATGACATGCTTCCTGTGATGACACTAGATTAAATTCGATGCCGCAGGAGAATCCTACCTGTCCTAGAATTTAACTAAAATTTTTGACTTCTTTGAAAAATGGGAAATAGTGATTGTGTGAATTTTACTTTTATTCCTTCTGAAAGCAGCTTCATTATTAAAAAAACCCAAAAACAAGCAAAGAAAAAAACACCAAGAACTAAGAGGCACTCTTCACTATTTTCTAGAAGTAAAAAAAAGATACATTAAATTAATACACTGATTAGAAATATTTAGACAGTTGTCTGGAAGGGTATATGTGTCATTTAATAACACCAGAACAAAAGGACATGGCCTTAGACTACACCAGGGGAGGTTTAGACTGGATGTTAGGAAGAACTTTCTCACAGAGAGTGATCCCTCGGTGGAATGGTCTGCCCAGGGAGGTGGTGGAGTCACCATCCCTGGAGGTGTTTAGGAAAAGACTGGATGAAGAATTCAGTGACATGGTCTAGATGATGGGAGGCTTGGATGGGTGGAGTGTGGTGCCTATGGCTCCAAGGTTGTGGGTTCGATCCCTGGGTGGACACTCGCTTGGGAGTTGGACTAGATGATCCTTGTGGATCCCTTCCAACTCTGAATAACCTGTGAACTAGACTGTTTTCTGGATTGAGCTTGTCATGACAACCTACCGAGAAAAACCCTTTCTTTTAGAAGATAACTTTTTGTTTCTTTTTTCGGATGATCAGTTCAGATGCTTCTGTGACTTTCATGTAATTACTGAATATGCTGAATTAGAAGAGATCCACAAGGATCATCAAGTCCAACCCTTAGCCCTGCACAAGACCATCTCCAAGAGTCACACCATGTGGTCAACAGTATCAACCAAACACTTCTTGAACTCTGTCAAACATGGTTCTTTGATAAATTCCCTGGGGACCCTCTTCCAGCACCCAACCACTCTCTGAGTGAAGAAGCTTTTTTCTAATATGCAACCTAAACCTTCCTGACATAACTGTAGGCCATCACCTAAGCTTCTGTCACTGGTCATCAGAGAGAAGAGATCAGTGCCTGCCCCTCCTCTTCCCCTCACAAAGGTGTTGTAACTGCAATGAGGTCTCCTTTCAGTCTCCTCTTCTCCAGGCTGAACAGACCAAGTAACTTCAGCTGCTCCTCATATGGCTTCCCCTCAAGGCTCTTCACCATTTTCATTGCCCTCCTTTGGACACCTTCTGTCATAGGTTGTCATTGTAATGTGTGTGATGAATGCATCTTTGTATTTTGTATTCCATATTGCTGTGTTCAGGTGGTGCTGTCTGTAGCATACCCTACCCCCAGCAGTGACAATGGTAGATCCCAGAAAAGGAAACAACGCATTGCAGCAGCAGCACAGCAGTTCCGAAAACCAGCGGCGGCCGCGGTTCCTGTGGCTCGGCAGCTTGGTGTGGCAGTGATCAGAGCTACTCATCATTTTCCAGCTTTCCCTGGAGAGTTGGAGGAACTGCACTCTTCCCATAGACATATCCGAACTGAAAAAAATCTCAACCATCTGCTTGGAAGGCTTCATATCTAGTCAGGAGCTCGGTTCCTGGTTCTCCTCCTCCTCCTCCCCTTTCTGATCTGGGGGGGAAGCTGTGCGGATGTTGTTGGACAGTTAACCAAAAAGGTTTATTTTTCTGTTGATCCTCAGCTCTCCGGAGCAGTTTTTCTTGTTAAATTCTCTAATTTTGTGTATTTTATTTAATAAATGGGTAGGGTTTTTTTCTTGCCTTCACTTCCCTTTGAGTAAAGAACATATTTTATTGAAATCAGTAGGGAGCAAGAAGTAGTGCCGGGGTCATACTATGGATTAAGACACTTTCTCATATTGCAGTGCCCCAAAACTACACACAATATCTAAGGTGAGATGCCCCCCCCCCAAACACATTTGGTCCTCCTGGCTACCAGGGCACTGCTGACTCATATTCAGGTTGCCATTGACCAGGAACTCCAGGTCCCTTTCCATGGCACTGCTTTCCTTCAAGGGAGTCAACAGCTCCTCTCTGTTTTGTGTCATCTCCAAACTTGCTTATTACCTATTCCAGTCCTGTGTCCAAGTCATTTATGAAAATGTTGAAGAGAACGATGTCTAAGATGCATCCCTGTGGAACCCCACTCGTGACAGGTCTCCAGTCTGATGTTACCCCAGTCACTGTTACCTTCTGTGCTTGACCCATGAGCCAATTGCTCACCCACTGCATGGTGTGTTGATCCATCTGTGTGCTGGACATTTTGTCCTGAAGAATCCTGTGAGAGGCAATATTGAAAGCTTTACTGGAATCCAAAGAGATTACAGCAACTGGCTTTCCTTGATCAGCTAGGTGGGTTACCTTGTCAGAAGAGGAAATCAGGTTTGGTAAGCAGGAGTTTCCTCTCATGAAGCCATGGTGAAACTAGCTTGTGAAGAACAGAATCCATTGTTATGAGCTGGTTATTAAAATTATTAGAAATGCCTCTGCCCAAATTAAGGTGCAAATGAGACCATAGGCTAAAGTCAGTAGTATGGATTTTATTTAACAGTAAATGTGAGGCAGAGAGAGAGATAGAAAGAAATAGGAAAAGTTACGGGACGGGGGGAGTGGGGGTGGGGAGAAGAAAGAGAATGACAGAGATTAGTATAAAAATTATCACCACTCCATGAAACCCAGCAGCATCCCATAGGTCTTCTTCTGGTCATCTCAGTGGTGAATATACCACAAGATATGTTCAGGATATCAACAGCATTTCAGTCCATTTCATCCAGGCATATGGTTTTCAAGTTGTAATTCTAATCACTAAACATAAACAGTGCAGATGATTATTTTGTTTGCTTCCTTTTTAAACCTGTTTAATCTGCAATAATAAATAGTCCAGAAGCAAAACTGGATTTTACAATCATTAAGTTATTTTTCTTCTGCATGTTTTTAATAGCCAGTTTAATGTGACCTGATGTGATTTGCATCTGTTGTGGTGAGAGCTGATATTTCATTTTAATGACTTTATTGGTAAATTCGACAATTGATAGATTAAGTCTTGTTTAAAAGTAAGGAATGGGAATGAGCTTAATTTGAATCTTGTTACCAGCATGCCTTCTTCAGTATTGGCAAATTAAGTTGATTGTTGCCACGAATACTGTTCCAGGACTTTTTCTCCCAAGTCCAAAGCCTTTGACACGGTTTCCCACANATATAAAAAAAACCTCTCTGGAGGGAGAGTTTTACAAGGTCATGTACTGATACAACAAGAGGCAGTGGGTTTAAACTGAAAGAGGGCAGGTTGAGATTAGATATTAGGAAGGAATTTTTACTATGAAGGTGTTGCAGAACTGTAACAGATTGCCTAGAGAAGTTGTGGATGTCCCTCCTTGAAACTGTTTAAGGCCAAGTTGGGGGAGGGTTTAAGTATCCTGCTGTAGTGGAAGGTGTTCCTGCCCCTGGCAATGAAGTTGAAACTAGATGATCCTTAAGGTTGGTCACACAGTATCACAGTATAGAAAAGGCTGGAAAGGACCTTGAAGATCATGCAGTCCAACCTATAGCCCAACTAACCTAGCATCTACACCTAAATCTACATCTACTTCTGGTCCCTTCCAACCCAAACCATTCTATGATAGAAATCCACTTTAGTGCAGTGGTGAGTGTCCTCACCTCTCATATGGGAGACCGGGGGTTCGATTCCCACCAGGGAGGTAGTGGTGCCATTCAAGAGTTGGACTCAATGATCCTTGTGGGTCATGGGTCCCTTCCAACTCAGAATATTCTGTGATTCTGTGATTCTCTACCCGATTTCTAAAGGATACAGCAAAAGCTAAAAATAATAGAGAAAAGGCATATGTCCTTAATTTTTGCTTCAACATGTATCTGATTCATAGATTCATATCTTAGGCGTTGTTCTCCAAATATTCAATAAACTGATAATTTTAAAGCATGTGCTTTTATTTTTTTTTATTATTTGCCTGGCATTTTCCTAACTGCTGATATGTTAATTGTAAGGCATAACACTAGATTTTTCATGGAAAACAAGAAACTTCATACTTGCAGAGCTGAGGTTTGCTTTTCATTTATATGTACTAATCTGAGTGAGCAACTACTACAGTGAATGTGTGCTTTTCAGTGGAACTTCAAACATTTGTGGCTTTGAACTACAAAAGGTGGAAAAAAAATTTGAAATCAAATCTCCTGTTTGACCTCCAGACAAACCAGCCACCACATTTCATGCAAATGTTAGGTAAGAAATTCAGATGATCCATCACAGAGGACAGTCCACAGCTACATTAATCTGATTAATCTGGATAAGTATCCTGAAAGGACTGTACTCAAAATTAAGTGGAGATGTATCTTTGCTATAAACAGATGCAGATTTTTATCTGCTCTCTTGTGTCCTTCTGTATCAAGCAGTTTCCACACCAAATGTCCAGTTTGTGGTTATCGAGTGGGTTACAAGCCTGTACTTGTGATTGATATTTTATTGCTAATTATAGTTTATATTAACCTTTTACCAGGTACTGTAGATATAGTGCAAAAAGAGGAAGTGAGTTTTCCTTAACTAAGACAGGACTTATGGAGTTCTAAGGAGGATAAGAGCGATAATGAAACAAATCTAGATTTTTACCGTTTTTTCATTTTATTTCTGCCCAATCGAATATGATGTTTCCTTTCCATGATGGTTCCAGAACCAAATGTCTGCCTGTTGTTTCTGGTTTCTGGCTGAACTGCAGGTCATCAGACCTAGTACTTCTGGCTAAAGTTCCTCAAACCCGGTGGTACCATGCCTTGTCTTTTCTCCTGTCTCCTCTTCTTCCTAGCCTCCCTGCCAGCAAAGACTTCGTTACCAACTTTGAGGCCAACCTGATTAGGTGTCTGCTGCAATGTCTTTGTGCCGATTGACCTCTGCAACATGACTCTGTATGCTCCCACTCCTGAGAATGATGCAAAGGTGTCTGAAACAATTCTCCATAAAGCTGGCTTGGAGGAATCACTGTTTGTGCACTTGTGTTTCACTTGTCATGTGCTGATATGCCATAGATTTGGAATTAGCAATATAGGAAAGACCATAACATGTGCCTGAGAAATACAGTGTTTAGAATTGAAAGTACTTCCAAAGCATGGCCATGCCCTTGACAATTGGTTACTATATGTAATTATAGCATAATGTAATTGTTCCACTAGTCATCTTTACCACTCTGTAGTATAGGAAGTAATAAAATCTGCCGTGATGAATTTTTCAGCCAGAAAAGCCATCTCTGTAAGCATACTACTGAACAAGAAAAGCTACTTTTGTGGTGGGATAAGACAGCGCTTATTCTCCTTGCCCCTCTGCCTCCCTAGAGAGTTTCCAATAGCTTACTTGCAAGTAAGATGCTTGATTTAATCTTGTCAGTGCTATTTTGCATCTCTGTATAGAAGAAGGATGGTCTAAGGCATATCAGGAACAGAGGAAGGGATAAGGCCCAGTTAATAGGGTAGTACTGATTATCACTAGCATTTCAGTTTATCAGAGATGCTTTGCTAAAAACCTTTGTCCAGCATTCAAAGCAAGTTTATTAACTTGTTGATCCATGTACGTGTGTTTCTGAATATTTTGTTTCCCTTATCCCTTTGCTTTATTGATTTCATTGTACAACCTGCACTTTAGAATCAAATGTATGATATTTTTTAATCATTTGTGGTGTCACTGTACCACAGTTTAGGTTTTCTTCTCTACCTCCCCCCTACTGCCCACTTTGTTTTCAGAAGAGCGATTCCAGACAGGGACTGTACTCCTTTCACCCATATGAGTGAAGGCTCTGGATTCCCTCCAGCCCAAGTAGCTTGTGAAGAGGTTTACAAAGATTTGTTAAGCACTTTCACTTTCCCTGTATCGTTGTCACTTGTTTGCCTCATTCAGTGCTTCTTAAGATTCAATTCATGCATTGATGTTCTTTTACAGTCACTAGGAAGAACAGAGCAAAGGAGATCCTTAGGGCTTAGGCTGAGAGTATGTGTCTCAATGTGTTCTTCACTTTCCCTTGCCTTGTACTATGATGTACAGGTTCAGTACTGTACTAATCAGCATCTGGCTCAGTCTTCTGCATCCGGTTGCTTTTCCTAATGCGAAGCCTGAAATTAGATGCACTTGTCAAATGTTAAAGATATTGTCTCATTTCAGAGCTCATTGTGAGGGTGAGTGACTCTCCTGCTGTTGGTGACAGACAAAACTCGTGATGGAAACCCCAGTTACAGCAGTTGCTTGTCAGGCCAGGAGGGGACAACATGGGAAACTCATAGCAGTGCCCGGAGGGACACCTTTCAGCTGGAAGCCAGAGCAGAGTATGGATTTAATTGCAACTATGTTTTGCTTTGCTTTGGAATGTCCAACAAGGGGCTGATGTTTGCCACAGCCTGGCTGGAGGGCTGAGACACTAACACAGAATGGGTCCTGTCTGCAGCAGCTTTTGACCAAAAGGTTTAGGCAGAGAAACTAAATTATGAAGAACAGAAATGGGTGGCTAGTGAATAGGGAAAGGCCACAATAGGAAGAATTATATACGTTGCTACTTTCCTAACAATCTGTGGTTTATACTGTCTTTATTTCTGCTTCTGAGCTAGAAATCTGGGTAAATGGTTAGTGAGTTGAAACACGGGGAATCAAATAATTGAGTATTTGGAACAGAAGAGTTAAAAATGAGAGCTAGATAGTGCAGTAGGAATATCCAATCAGATCCTTTAATTCTCTGTGAGTCACTGGGGATTTTCAGGGTGATTGGGGAGTTCAGTAATAAACAGATATTTAGTTCACTTTTTTTTAAAGAAAAAGAAATGGAGTAAGAGAAGCAGGCAGTACATCAGCCTTCTCAGAGATGTGCTGTACATGACAGTGGTTGGCAGTACTTGCAGTGCCTCCATTTAGATGAATGTGGTATGTAAAAATAAGTATCTGAGGCAAGAGTTTGTTATTTATTCAAAGCAGATGAGGTACCATGAAAAATGAAAGGGAGGGTAAATGTGGAATGGTGCAAATCTTGGTAGCAAATCCAGCTGTAGTGTTTTGGACTCTGAGTGCCTTCGGACTTCCTTGGTTATATTCACTGCTTTGCCAGCCCTAGGAAAGTCTGCGCAGCAATGTCTTCCAGTATATGTTGCAATTGTCTGCTTGTTGCCTCCAAATTTTCTATTTATATACATTATTTCTAATCTTCCATGTCTTCAGAAAGAAACTGAATTCTTTGAATTATATTTGTTTGGCCCTTAAGTCTAAGCGGGTCTTTCAAGAAGCATGGAAGTCTCCTGTCTCTCCAGACTAGAACCTGCACCTTACATCAGTGTTTGCATAAGAGCAATGACAGAGTGGGACCAGAATGATTGCCCTCTTTGAAATTATCTGTGGATAAAGCAACTGTGCTTAGTTAGCTAAAAATCTTGGAGAAAATGCCATTTTTTCTGAAGCAAAGGGAGATCGTACTCTTAGTTATTCCAGCTCAGCAGGACAAGGGTTTGGTTCAATGTTGCCTCATGCAAAGCGTAGGTGTTGGTTGAGTTCTAGTTACAGACCCTGGTGATGCTGGCAGGCACTGAGGACATGGCATGAGAGTTTGATTTTCAAGATGAATTGCAGACAGAACTTAAGAGAAGATGTGGCTTGAAGCTGAACTTTACATGATACAAGTGAAATAAATCCCTTATCCCGGTTTCTCATGCCAGTTTAATTTTTTGCAGAGATGCTTTTTTGAGAGTACAAACCAAGAATTTGGGGGATGGAAGCCCTATGCAACTACACCAAGCATCCTAATGTTGACTAATAACAGCAATCTGTCATACAAACATATCAAAATTGGCTGTGCTTCATTGGTAACGTTGATCAGACTGCATGGCAGTACCTTCTGTCACCAAAATGATTTACCATAAGTGTGCAGATGTTATTTACAGTCATCTACTAATTCTTCTTGAATGAGGAATTCTATTTCTTCTTCCACACGATAATCTTGACTCCTTTAAAAAATGATCGTTCTTCACTCTTAGCCAAATTATTTTGAACAAATAAGTAGTTAATTAAAATGTCTGGTGCTATAGCACTGTCTGAGGTTTAATATTACCTAAATTTTCACTAAGCTTGCTAAGAATAAAGGAAAATACTCTACTGTCAGAAGAGATGTGTTATGATCTTTTGCTAAACATACCAAACACAAAGATTTTTTCTTAACGCCACAGTCTTACCTAAATCTGTGGTGGTTCTCTTCTACTTCCATTCTAACAATTTAACAAAATCCTTTTCTTGCTTAATCACAGTTTGAATTAATTGATCACATTGGTTTTAGATTTTTTCCCAGTGAATCCATTAAAAAAAATGTGTTTTACACTCCACTAGACTGCATTCAATTTTAGTGTTAAACTGTCACATTCGAAAAACTATCTGACTGAAAGCTGCTAATTTGAATTTAGTTTGCATTACATGCACAAAAGAGTTGAAAAGAGTTAAAGTATTCAGGGTGTAAGAATACTGACCACGTACAATGTCCACAAGTGTAACAGTATTTGATGAGGTTACATGAAGAAAGTGTTACACAACTTTTACGTAGTAATAATACAGTTTAATAAAAGAAAAAGACAAAGAGCTTTTGCTTTAAATCTGTTTCAAAATTGTTTCCACTGTGTGTCTCCAATGTGATTCATGCAAATGAAAAAATAAGTGTGTCACACACTTCCTCTCTTGTGGTATTTTTATTTTTACTTGATGCAGCATGTAATTCTAGAGTGCTTAGTTTTTGAATTTCCAAAGGAAGCGAAAACTTTTATGATAGATAAAATGGGGGTGCAGAATAGATGATGATTGCTACCTTTTTGTGGTAACTTCTTTCTGTAAAATTGAAGGTAAAGAAACTAAGTATTTAAAGAATTTTAGTATAGGAAAAGCACAGATTTACATGCATGGCTGTCTCTTCAAAAATTGTGGAGAGAAGGGAGGTATTTATCTTTTCACAGATTCACAGATTCACACAGAATATTATGAGTTGGAAGGGACCCACAAGGATCATCTAGTCCAACTCACCATNGGTGTAAGAATACTGACCACGTACAATGTCCACAAGTGTAACAGTATTTGATGAGGTTACATGAAGAAAGTGTTACACAACTTTTACGTAGTAATAATACAGTTTAATAAAAGAAAAAGACAAAGAGCTTTTGCTTTAAATCTGTTTCAAAATTGTTTCCACTGTGTGTCTCCAATGTGATTCATGCAAATGAAAAAATAAGTGTGTCACACACTTCCTCTCTTGTGGTATTTTTATTTTTACTTGATGCAGCATGTAATTCTAGAGTGCTTAGTTTTTGAATTTCCAAAGGAAGCGAAAACTTTTATGATAGATAAAATGGGGGTGCAGAATAGATGATGATTGCTACCTTTTTGTGGTAACTTCTTTCTGTAAAATTGAAGGTAAAGAAACTAAGTATTTAAAGAATTTTAGTATAGGAAAAGCACAGATTTACATGCATGGCTGTCTCTTCAAAAATTGTGGAGAGAAGGGAGGTATTTATCTTTTCACAGATTCACAGATTCACACAGAATATTATGAGTTGGAAGGGACCCACAAGGATCATCTAGTCCAACTCACCATCTAACACTTAAAGAGCTGTTTATTTGATTAGGAATGCGATGACTTTACATGTGTGTACCATTATGGTATTGTGCTGTAGATTGCCTCTTGAATGCTTAGTCACGCATTTTCACAGTGCATGCCAGAAGTTATTAATTTATTGCACACTTGCAGGACTGAGATAGACCAAAACTTGCAAGACCGAGATGGAGAGAGACCAGATCTTTCAGGACTTAGATAGAGAGAGGCCAAAATCAAAGCCTAGCCCCCACAGAAGCTAGCAACCATGTAGTGCCCACACATGACTGTGGGGCTGTGCACTGACGAGCTTGCCCACATCATAAAAGATTCCCATGGCAGCATCAGAGGCTGAACCCATAGTTCATGAATGTTATCTTGGTGCCTTGGTCTCAAGACAGGTTTTTTTGTCAGTCTTTTGGATGTGGATTATAAAATTGCAGGTTGCAATGTATAGGAAAAGTAGGGTATTGTCTCCAGAAGTCATGAGTGGACAACTACTAATTAGACAGATATTAATCAAAAGGTGTTGGGGGAGTTTATGCTTGTATAAGGGAAAACTATCAGTTTGTCTGAATGTACTGTAGTCTGTTGACATTTAGAAAATGATCTGCGGTTGAAAAGGAAAGCCTCTTAACAAATAATTTTTGGTCCAATTCAGGCATAGGATTGCCATTCCATTATGTAAGGAAAAGCACAATGAGTTCCTGAAAAAAAGGAGAGCAGCTCTAGTGCCTTCTGTCAGTAGAGAAAAGCTGCTTTCTATATGCTACAGGTATTGCTTGTGTATCGACTTTACCTTTATGTTTTCTCTGGGTGCTAAGGATTTTGAAACATGAGTTTGAAGGAAGATTAGGAGATAAGAGTGTAACTGGGCCTGGGGAGATATATTTATGTAATGTCTATATGCAAGGGGGGATATGGCTCAAAGAAGACTTCAGCAAATATCAGGAGAAATACCTAAAGGAGTCAGTTGTGGTGTGGTGTATTTTTTTGCTGTAAAGAAGCAAAACCTCTAGGGCTTGATAAGTCTTTTAATCAAACTGAATATAAGACTTGAGAGTGACTGGAGAAAAAACTTTTTCTTTAGAAAGATGGATAGGATAACTGAAAAGATTAGTTAAATCTCCGTGTTTTATCACCTGTTTAGTCTATATATTGCCTTCTCACAGCAAATCCAGACGGAAATATACTGGAAAATGTTTAGAAACAGTTATCTTTGCAACTTCAGATGGGTCCAACAAATCTATAACAGAATGGGTTAAAGGGCAGTCACTAATGTTCACCAGTGCTTGAAACTGCTGTGCAGAGAGAGGTTTTTAAGGGGGAGAGTAAGGCATTGATTTCCTCAAAAGGCTTTCTATGCCTGCTCAGTGCAGACATAGCCTGCTTTGCTGTGAACTAAGTCATTGGGAAAACCTATCTAACTGTGAGCCAGCTAGATGGCCTTCCAGGAATGATGGCAATATTTGGGTATTTTTAGACTCTCAAATCCTCTAGAGAAAACAGAGGCTTCCAGGCTGAGCTTTGTTACTCACTAAAGTTAGGTTGGGTCCACTACAGCTTCCAATGACAGCATTGACTAGAGTAGAGACATAGCCAACATCTACAAACTCACAGGTTCACAGGTTATTCTGAGTTGGAAGGGACCCGCAGGATGATCTAGTCCAACTCCCCACCAACTAGACCATGTCACTGAGCTCCTCATTGAGTCTTCTCTTAAGTACATCCAGGGATGGCGACTCCACCACCTCCCTGGGCAGACCATTCCAATGAGAGATCACTCTCTCTGTGAAAAACCTCTTCCTAACATCCAGTCTAAACCTCCCTTGGCGTAGCTTAAGGCCATGTCCTCTCGTTCTGGTGTCATCAGCCTGAGAGAAGAGATCCTCACCCCCACCTGGCAGCAACCTCCCCTCAGGTAGTTGTACACAGCAATGAGGTCACCTCTGAGCCTCCTCTTCTCCAGGCTGAACAACCCCAGTTCCCGTAGCCGCTCCCCTTAAGGCTTGCCCTCCTCCAGGTGGAAAGAGACAAATATTCTGAAAACTTCAGAATTTGGGAGAGTACCTATGTGCTGCATCCATGTGGATATGCTCCAGACTTAAATTCACACAAAATTTAGTGAAAATAATATGTGTGGAAGACTTGCATGATCTAAAAAGAAACAAAATATTAATCCTTCAAAATGTTTGCATATACCCTTGCTGATTCTCGTAGCTTTTTGAAGCTGGAAGCTTTTCTTAAATCTGTGATCAAAATGCACAAGGAAGTCTTGATGTCTTGTTTTATTTTTCTTTCTAACAGCAGTACGTAGTTTAAAATAGAGGGTCAGTAGGACGAAGGAAAGCAGAACAGGAGAAGCTCCCAGATGTGATTATGTATTAGAGTAATGTGTTATGGAAATTTTATATTATACCTTAGTGTCCTGATTATTGCTGTCAATGAATGTTAGATCAGGTTCACACAGCAATCATGTCAGCCTGTATAGCTGATGTGAAGTTCAAAACACAGCCAGATGTTCTGGAGCCTCATGCTTTGTCTAAGCAAAAGTCAAGGAAATTATATGTCTTATATCCTTGGGTATTGTGGATAGTCTGTTAGCCTTGGGTATTGTATTGCTGTGTATGCATCCCAGCTCCTTTTGACACTTGCATTAATGTTTCAGCACAACATCTAACTCTACTTTTTTTGCTGCATTTAGTTCCTGCAAATCTGTTACAGCTTTTCACACAAATGGCTGTGGTTTGCATTTTGAATTATGAATGTGCCCTGACAGTTCCACTGCCCTTTGTCAACAGCACATGCAGGAGGCCAAATTTTGTTCTCAGTCATGTTGGGGAAGATCTGGGAATCTGATATTTCCTATAGATATGAGTTCAGTGTAATTCAATTTAGGCATACACTACACTAATAAAGCATTAATAAATGTCAGAGTGGGACCACTGCTTTCTGGAGCTGGACATTCTATGGTTCTGTGATATATCCCTTAAAATGGTCCTGTGGACTGTAACTGATCACAGTTCACAAGATGGTTGATAGAGGGGCTTCTGAACAGACACCTGTTAGAACAAGAAGGTGACTATATAGTGCCTTTGTAATGTTTGTACCTGTTATGTTTTGTAAGCTTGTTTTTGCCAGGGATCATAGCTATCCATAGGAAGAGCTAGAAATCTTGATTTCTGAAATCACTGTTTCAGAATCACAGAATCACAGAAAATTATGAGTTGGAAGGGACCCACAAGGATCATCTAGTCCAACTCACCGTCTAATACCCGTACAGCAACCAAGAGCACATCCCAGAGCATAATAACAACCTAGATGCCTCACAATCTGGCAGGCCACTCCGAGCCGGAAGGGGCCCAGGGTCATCCAGCCCTACACCCCCCAGCTACACCATGTCACTAAGCTCCTCGTCCAGTCTTCTCTTAAACACTTCCAGGGATGGCGACTCCACCACCTCCCNTAGGAGATACCTAGAGTATATCAATGCAAAATATCTTACTGCAAAGCTCTATATTACTCGCAGAATAATTGCTGTTAGTTGGCTACACATTATTTACATATTTTGTTTGATGTCGTATTTTTCACTTGTTCAAAGCTTGAGGCATTTCATATGTGTAATGGAAACATTTTCAGTACTGTAAGCTTGGATGTTCTGATATCTAATTGAGCAGTCCCCTGAGTAGTTGTTTATATATCATGTGGAAAAGTGAGATGGGGAGAACAATGGACAGTCCAATTTCAAAGTGTTCTGTTTTTAAACCTGCAACCTCTGCATATTGAAACTCAGGTCTTGAAGATAAAACCGGCTTCCAGCTTACCAGGTAATTAAGTGTTCTCAGATCTAAAGACTGAATGTTTGTTCAGCAGCCTCACTTTTCAACTGACAGTGTTTGCAGCCCTCCACAAATAAAACATGCAGCAACTGCATGAATATGATGTGTGACCTTTTATTATCCAAGAATCGACCTCAGTTATGTAGAAATATAGCAAATAGCCTGCATTTCACTTGGAAATGTGTTTGGACCCCGTGGAATACTTGGTAGTGATGAAGTCAGAACTGCTCCGCTGGGCAGTGGCTTAATTTCCCAAGCTTTCCGTTATGTCTGTCAGAATGTCGGCATGTCAGTTTTTTCTGTTCATTGTTCCCAGATGATTTGGTGATCTTTGATGGAAAAGGATTGTCAAGCTGAGTGGTGGTAGTTGCTGCTGCTGTTATTATAATTATTATTGTTATTTATTTTCATTGCTGTTAGCTTTGCAATATGACTTGTTAAAACATTGAATTTGTGAAACCTGTTTTCACTGATCTACATTAAAATTAGGCATTTGCAAAACTTATTCTGTCTTAAAATTCTTGGACCCATAAAGTTCTTTTAAGTAGAGAAGACTATAGCTAAATTAATAGCATTGTGCCTTTGAGGTTGGCACCCTTTACAACATCGTTACTTCTAATGTGTGAATCTGTTGCGGCACAGCTAGAAACTTCCCTCCAATTACTTTGCAAAGGCAACATCTCTTTTATCACAGAATATGCTGAGTTGGAGGGGACCCACAGGGGTTGAGTCCAACCCTTGGCCCTGCACAGGACCATCCCCAAGAGTCACACCATGTGCCTGGGAGTGTTGTCCAACCTCTTCTTGAACTCTGTCAGGCTTGATGCTGTGGCCACTTCTCTGGGGAGCCTGTTCCAGTGTGCAGCCCAGAGTGAAGAACGTCTTTCTAATATTTAGCCTAAACCTCCTCTAACACAACTTCAGGCTATTGCCTTGGGTCCTATCACTGGTCTCCACGAAGAAGTGCCTGCAACTGCTCTTCCCCTAATGAGGAAGTTGTAAACTGTGATGAGAACTCTCTCAATCTCCTCTTTCCAGGTCGAATAGACCAAATGACCTCAACTACTCCTCATTTATGTGTTAATTTTCTGCCTGCAGTTAACATGGAGTATGTATGGATGACAACAAAGATTCATTTCATTATGCATTACTGTTTCTGGTATTCCATAAATATATAAGCAGGATGTAGACCTGCAGAGATATCCTGGTTTTAGTGGCCAGCCTTTCTCAGGTACCATCACATATTAGAAATGTTATATAAGCTGCCTGTCCCAGATGATCTGCCTAGAGAAAGAAAAAGAGACATCCATAAATTTAAATTAGCCATTCCTTTCTAAGAGAGGGAGAAATATGACTGGAAAGAAAAAGCAAAGGAGGAAGAAGAGGGGAGAGACATATTGTTTAAAATGGTGAACAGAGAAGCTGATCTGCATTGCGCTAAGGATATGTATAATCCAGCATTCTCCTTTTGATCTATATGAGATGATCTTGAAATGATGGAGTATTATAAACAATGAATAAACTCTCTCTATGGAAAATTTCTTCTACTCCTTGTGAGATACAGCTCTTACACTGAGGCTTGGAGGTTTTAGAAACTATCAGAATAATAATAAAGAAAAAAAAGAGTGTTATCTAGTCACATACCTGGCCAAGTTAGAACTTAATACACAAGTTAAAGGCAGCTAGCGGTTCATAAGAAAACGAACAAGCAGTGGGAAGTAATCAGTGACTTTTCTGAAGGATCAGCCTTGGGACTAATCTTGCTATTTTCATTAATACCCACTACCAGAAAGAACAAAGGAGCTTCTGAATTGTATTGATAGCACAAACTTCAGAGTTTTATCCTCAATAGGAGGATATTTCTCTTTTCAATTTGTTGCCTTTAGGTAATCAAAATCTTCAAATCCCTTTATACTCATCTTATACGAGTAGACAGTTCTGTAAGAAAGTACCCTTTTTTTTTTGCACTTAACACACATTCGGGGCCTGGTTTCAATTAATTCTTTCCAGTAATCAATATCTGAAATGCAGCTCACTCTCACAGTCCAAATTCTTTTCAGGTCAATTGCGTATCTCTGAATCTAAGGACATACTGGTAGATACTAACTAAGGAACAAGAATTGTGTTGCCTAAAGCCTTACTGAATACAAGAGAGAGGGACGAGTTGTACTGTTCATATATAATTAAATAAAATTTATGATTAGAAATGCTTTGCAGGGAATTTTATCCCATCCAGGTGTCATCCCTGATAATTTGTGAATACTTCAAAATATGCTTCGTCATTGTTCAGATGTTTCCTTATCTATTAAACCACCTGAAAAGATACGTGCCAAAGTGCAGATGCGAGCCTGCAACAAGCCCTTTAAAGAAAGCACCTGAAACAATCACTAGTTTGGAGGAGAGAGGAGGGGGTAGGAATGCTCCTGCTCTCTGCAGGAGGTCACCCATCATCCCTGCCCCACCTCCCTCGCCACCTGACTCTGCTCTGCTGCTCACCTCTGCTCCCTCACCTTTACCACCATGGAAAAGCCGCCAGAAGGCTGAGTGCCTGCTGCAGCAGCATAGAGAGAGAAAAAACAGCCTCCAGGGTACCAAGCAGCTGATCCTCATGTGAGTCATGAAGCCCCTACCCTGCATTCCAGCAAAGCCTGAGTCCCAAGTCGCTGCGGGAACACACACTGCAGTTGGAGCTTTGAATCCAGCCCGATTCACATGGCTCTGAGCCACATGCATGGCTCAGAGGAGACTAATGCCACGTGGGAGATTTGAACTGAGGCAAGCCAGAATCCTTCTCTCTCTCCACGAACTGAATACCAGTGCTGCCGAGCGTGTAGACACCCAAGAGACACATAACTATGCTGCATCCAGCAACTGGGGGCATGGGAATGGATTCCTTCCCATCTCTTACACACATTTTTATCAGGCATCAAGTTGGTGGTTTGGTAACTTTTCCTATGCTTCTTAAATAATCTTAGCTTCTTTTTTCCAACATTTCTCTGTCTTTTCTTCCTCTTTCCCTATGCTTTAGCTTGTAATTAATAAAAATCTTTTTATAGTTTTGAAATCCAACATCTGGTCTCATTTGATCTTAATTTTGGTTATGGGGAAAAAAGGAACCTTTAACCAGTTCATAACACTGGATTAAACATTTCTTTCACCATTTTCTATGCGTTTTTCACAGTCACGATGCTATTGGGTTCCTAGGTTGCTGATAAGGGATCATGTTAAGGTAGTGTTTAGGATGTCTAAAATTTGTCAGCCTAAATCCTTGAAAACACCTCAGTACAAGCCTTGATGTTTTCTCCTTGTTTTTCTTACCTTGAGATGATCTTGAGAATTGGCAATTAGTCTGGAAACTGAAGTCAATTCAAGTACAGTGTCTGCTTATTAACTTTAGCTCTTTGGAGTGTCTGTCATCCTAAGTGATAAAAAGCAAAAGCTGTTAACCTGAAGCTCTTTAATATAAAAAAAAGAAGAAGAAGGAAAAAAAGAACAACAACAAAAAAAGCACAAAAGCCTAAACAAAAAACTATTTGGTTACTGTCCATAAAGCCGTGTGTGATATTTGAAGTGCAGATGTCCTCTCTCACTCCCTCCCACCTCAAATAGCTGAATTGCAAGGAATACTGTTTGCCTTATCTCTTCGGTTTTGTGGGCATAGAACTGGTGGTTGGGCAACTTTTTCATTTCCTGCATTATTTTGGGAGAGTGCTTGACTGATTTACATGGTCATTGGTGCAAGTGCCAAAGACAGTATTAGTTTTAATATGTGGTTAAGTATAGTTACTGCATTTTTGAAAAATGATGCAGTTCTTAGTCATGGTTCAAAGTGTGTCCAAGTCAACGAAAAGGACTCTCATTGACACGACTGGATAGTGGTTCATGCTGCCTACAATCCGTGGCACATGCTTCCCTTCTGTTAGAGACTGGTGCGATCTCAGCACTGATGTCCCTTACCTGAGCTACCTCATCTCTTCATGCATAAATGCACACAGATAGAGGAGCAATTCCTGGTTCCAAGTTATTTTCCAAGAAAAGGAAGGTACCGTAATCAGTCCCACCATCGGGTTAGGATCCAAAGGGCCTAATCAGCTTGGTAGACAAAAGCTTTTCACAGTGCTGATTGATTACAGAGGGAGCCTGACCATCAATTATAACTCCTCTATCTGAACCTTTGTTTTTCAAACAAGGAAAGGAACATAAGGGAAATTTCAGAGAAGATCCAAAAATAGCAGGTGGCTGTCACTGCTGCGCTGTGCTCAGTTTTAATCATCAGATTGGAAAAATAGCATGTTTGGGTTGCACAGGGATGTACAAAAGTAGGTCTACTGTTTAAATGCCAGAAATGGCTGTGGAGAGATATGGGTTGTATGTATGAGACTGCAGCTCCTGGCAGGCCCTTCTCACGCAACACTTTTATCTTTCTATTTTGTTATTTAAAAGTTTCAGAAGATGTTAGTGATCTTCTGGTAGAGGTGTTCCAGTGACGTATATTACTGCACTTTCTTTTTTAAGATGTTTGTTTTCATTCAAGCCTTCATTTTAAATTTAATACACCAGAATAATTTGTTCCAGTCCAGGTAAATACTGGAAATGTTTTCCAGAAAATGGAATGTTAACTGTAATGTTTGGATTTTTGTTTAGTTGTAGGTTTTGCTGGTTTAGTTTCTATAATTTGTGGAGGGTTTTTGCTTGGGTTTGATTTTTTAGATTGAGAAACCTTTTGTTTTCTGCTTTTCATTTTCTGATAGGTAGCAAAGAAGGGACGTTCACTTCCTTTCTTTAATATTAGTCAAATACCAACTAAACAGACCCATATTTTGTCCATTTTAAATAATTGCTATGTTTTCATGAACAATATACTTTTCTTTTGAAAGGGAACAACCTAATTAGTGCAGAAAAACTGTTTCCTTGCTATTATCTCAACATAAAATGTATGGTAGCAAAAAAGTACACTTCACCAGAAGCCGCATGCTGCCTCATTAAAGACAAAACCAGGAAATATTTTATTTAATTTGAAAATATCATATCAAAATAGAAATAGAGCAAGGGAGGAGAGGTTGCAGCTGTTGCAGTCGAAGTTTCAACTACAAAGCTCTCCTTTTTTTAACACCTGTCAAATTTGACAAGTTCATGCAGCTTCTAGTTTGTGGAGCTGTTCGTATGTCTACATATATTTACTGGTTCTGGTTCCTGCCACCAGCTAATACTTGTTTAATAAATCAAGTGATGTTATATAGGGCTAGAAATGATCATCGAACCTGAACATTCTTGGCTTCTTTCTCCCTAATGAGGCTTTTCAGTCAGATGTGAATTTCAGTTACTTGGCTTCCAGTGCATATGCTTCAACATGATTAATAAATTATTTCAGTCAATCTGAATGGTAGTGTCACTTGATGTTCAGTTGGATGAGTCGAAACATCATTGACCCCAGAACTGAGGGCCAAGCAATCTGTACAGTATTAGCTTTGTGCTGATGCCAAGCAGTCAGCCAAATTTGAGTCCAAAAACTGAAAGAAAATACATTTTGTTTACTTTATTATTTTTGGCTATTTAAATATCAAAAATAATTTTCACCAAATACACATACTTGGTTTGTTTTCCTTTACAAAAGTTAAAAGACAATTCATACAATTAAGCTAATCTGAAGAAAAGCTGTTCAGTGCTTGTTGTTCAACAGTATTTGAAATTCCCAAAAGAAATCAGTGAACTTAACTGCTTTGCTTTCCTTACTTGCATCCTACTCCCAAAATGCAAAAGGCTCCAATTTACTAATTTCCTGCTGGTTGTAATTCACAGACATAAACCAGCTCCATTAATTTGGTGCCATCATACTAAATCAGTCTCCAGTAACTTACTGCCTATAGGAAATCTATGCAGCTTTTATGGTTATCAGTAGCTCAAGTTAGCAGTTCTTGTTCTGTCTATCTCTAGAATCCTGTCTCTTCAAATGTTTTCAGAAACCTTGTGTGACTTTCTAGCCTGTTTCATCTTTATCCCATGCTAGACTTGGTTTTGATTCTGGTAGAGTAGTTTTGGATCAGCTGTGGAACACTGGGCCAACAATAAAGATGAGCACTGTCTGGGTTACTGCCATCTCTGCAAAAAATGTTTCCCAGACAATTTTTTTGTCTTCCTGATACTGATTGAATGCTCTGGTCTCACACCACCACCTTCCTATTACAGATGAGTATGTCATCTGTTAAACTTGTTTGTTTATGCGTTGCCATGGCTTTGGGATAACTTTCTGATTCTGGGAGTACCTGTTTTCTGTTGAAAATTTTTTTCATTTCTCTGGTTTGGGTAGGGGACGGAGATGGTGACTTCCCATGTCCCCTGGGCCCTCCAGAGACCGAGGCTGCCGCTGCTGGCCACAGCTCAGGATGGAGCAGTGGGAGATGAACGAGACCCGCGGTACCATGGTATAGGAGGCCCGACTGTATTATTAAAAATAAACCATAACTATCTTTCGTGGAATGAAGAGATGCATCCACATATTTTATTTTCCAGGTCTGGTCCAAGACCTGTAGTCATATCCTGCAGTCCTTTTCTGTTCATAATTCTGTATAGAGCAGGACTTTGCTTAGATACATGTATGCTTTTCGCTAGAGCTGTTTTTCAGTATCAATTGCACTGAATCCAGCTCAGAATGTAAATACTTGTCTGCACATTTGAGTATTAAAAATATTCAGGCTTCAAAATAATTGAGTGACTGAAGCTAGTATATGAGGAATGTGAAGGTGTGGAGTTATTCTTTGAGGGAGGAAGAGGAGAGAGGAAGAGGAAACCAGAGGGGTAAAATGAAATTCCCTGGGGCCAGAAATTTACAGTAAAAGGAAGAGACAACTAGGAACCTTCTGCCTCTTTGCTGTTAATTGACCACTTCAGGCTCTCTAAGGTGGAAATACCGCATGCCAATGTAACACAAGTGAGGGAAATGTGTCTTAGGGCAGTCTAGAGCACATGATGTGTGAGAAAAGGCTGAAGTAAACTGGTTTGTTCAATTCACAAGGGGGGCCAGAAAGATGACCCAAGTAATTATAGACCTGTCAACCTGACCTTGGTCGTGGATAAAGTCATGAAACAGATAATCCTGTGTGCTATTACACAGCACCTGCAAAATAACTATGACATTAGATCTAGTCAACACGGACTTAAGAGAGGTAGGTCCTGCCTGACCAACCTGATCTCCTTCTATGAACTAGTGACTTGCCTGATTGACGATAGAAAGGCCATTGTGTACTCGGGTCTTAGCAAAGCCTTTGACATGATTTCCCATGGTAAGCTTCAGAAGAAATTATCAGAGCGTGGGTTGGATAGGAGCATTCTGTGTTGGGTTAGGAATTGGTTCGAGGGACAATCTCAGAGAATGTTGGTAAACGGTGCCACATCCAGCTGCCGGCCGGTCACTAGTGGAGTCCCACAGGGATCAGTGCCTGACCCATTACTGTTTAATATCTTTATTGATGACATGGACAGGGAATTGAGTCCATCATCAGCAAGTTTGCAGATGATACCAAGTTGGGGGCAAATGTTGAACTGCCAGAGGGTAGAAGGGCCCTTCAGAGGGACCTTAATACGCTAGAGAAATGGACAGATTCTAATAGTATGAGATTTAACAAGTCCAAGTGCCGGGTTCTTCACTTTGGACACAACAATTCCATGCACTGATATCAGCTGGGGAATGAGTGGCTGGAGAGTGATGAAGTGTAGAGGGATTTAGGAGTAATGGTTGACAGAAAACTTACTATTGCCAGCAGTGTTCCCGGGTGGTTAAGAAGGCCAATGGCATCCTGGCCTGTATCAAGAACAGTGTGGCCAGTGGGACTAGGTAAATTATTCTTCCCCTATACTCGGCACTGGTCAAACCACATCTTGTGTCCAGTTCTGGGCTTCCCAGTTTAAGAAAGATGTTGAACTGCTTGAGAGGGTCCAGAGAGGGGCAACAGGGATGGTGAAAGGGCTGGAGAGCAAGCCCTGTGGGGAGTGACTGCAGAAGCTGGGACTGTTCAGCCTGGAGAAGAGGAGACTCAGAGGTGACCTCATTGCTGTTTACAACTACCTGAGGGGAGGTTGCAGTAAGATGAGTGTAAATCTCTTCTCTCAGGCTGTCAGCACCAGAACAAGAGGACATGGCCTTAAGCTGTGCCAAGGGAGGTTTAGGCTGGACGTTAGGAAGAGCTTTGTCACAGAGAGAGTAATCTCTCATTGGAATGGTCTGCCCAGGGAAGTGGTGGAGTCACCATCCCTGGAGGTGTTCAAGAAAAGACTGGATGAGGAGCTCAGTGACATGGTCTAGATAATGGGAGGCTCAGATGGACAGAATGTGTTGCCCATGGCTCCGGGGTTGTGGGTTCAATCCCTAGTTGGACTAGATGATCCTTGTGGGTCCTTACAACTTGGAATATCTGGTGACCTCCAGAAGAAAAGCTGAACAGCAGATCATATTGCTGTCAAACTTCCTAATGCGGGGGGAGGGGGAGGAAAGGCAGAGAAACTGAGAGACTCTTCTTCAAGTTGAGTAGGGAGAGGAAAAGAAGCAGCAACCCCAATTTACAATACAGCAGATTCCAGAGGAAGACACTGGGAAAGAAAATTTCATCACAGGTGACCAAGTACTGGAAGAAGTGGCCCAGATAATTGGAGTCTCCATCTTGGGAGATGTTAAACCTAGACTGGAAAGTGCCTCAAGCAACCTGAGCAAATCTAACCTACTCTGACTAAGAAGTTTGAAAAGTCCTTTTCTACTGAAATAGTTTTGAGAATCTATAGCTCTTCCTCTGTTGGTAACGAGACATTAGGATTGAGTGGGTGCATTACTGTTTGAGTAGGTGAAGTCTAAGGGAAGGAGAGTGTTTAGAGAGAACATTGTTTTTATATATAGGCTTCTGAAATTTTATTTGTGCTGTGATTTAGCAAGACTATAAGCTCTTTCCTTTCTTCTCTTTTAACTTGAGGGTATCTGGTTTTCCTGTGTCTGCCATTAACACTATACATAAGTGCATCTGTTTGAGATTGGGACCTCAAAATTGAGCCTCAGTGCTCAGGAATTTTTAAAGGACTGAACTGAATGTCACTGGTTCAGTCAGTGAGCACAGTCAGATGTAGACATCCAAAGATAGTCTTGAATGGCTTCCTATATGAAGATCTTGGAGATAGAGTACACATTAGGATACGTTATGTATTCTGTTCTACTTATGTTCCTGTGCTCAAAAATATTAGAGAAAGAACAAATATGACTTTCTCTTAATAAAAGGTTAAGAAGGACATGTAGAATGGACTACACACTGCTTTCTCTAAGCACAAAACACGCTGTGATGCATAACATTTCTAAAAATGGGAGAAATCCTGAGATGTTCAGATTGACATTTCAGTACCTGTCTGAATTCAGTGTTTGTCTGAAATATAGAGTTCAATAATCCTATTATGTGTGTCTGACACACTCCTCCTTCTTTAGCAATGTGCCTCCCATAGCTGCTGTAATAAGACAGAACAGCCCAAACTTAATATTGTGTGCCTCATCCTATCATTCAGCAAAGCTGTATGATCATCAAATGCAATCTATTGTTTTCTTTCCTGCTGTGTGATATTGATTTTTCTAACCTTTCCTAATGCTAAATTTGTTTGGCTTTTTAACTTTCTTGCCAAAGGTTAATGTTATTAAGTTGAGCAGGTTTCTATAAAACTACAAGCGTTATTGCCTATCTTGCCATTGTTACACTGTCCTTTCATTAAACTCTGGCTGCATGGAATAGCTCTGTCTTGAAGGTTTTTGTCATTCCAGAATAATACACTGAAGGTTGAAAAGAACTGCATTACAATTGCCATCCAATTTTGTGGCATAAAATATTGTATATGATATGTCAGGAGCAACAGATTTATCTGAAGTCTTACACCATCAGTGAACATGAGCTGCATAGCCATTGATTCCAGCAAGGCTGTAAAGAATACTCAGGAAGATGTGAGTGGTGTGGCTTGTTCCCTCCCCCAGCTGAGTCTGATCATGCTTGTTAATGACTGCATGAGTATTTCAAAGTGCTGACGGAGGCTTGGAGTTAAAGCTTGTGTTTATAAAATATAAAATTTACCTATAAACTGGTTACTTCTGCCAATGCCATGAAGCCAAGGAACAGCCCTGGAAAAAGATAAAAGGTCTTTGTTCTCTACTGCTATTTTGAGAGCTGGTAACTGAGGTTTTGTCTCTTCTCCCATACTCAGCAGCAGCTGTCCTTGCCATTGATTTAGTCTTCATCGCCACATTCTCATGCTGTTCGAAGGCTGTCTGAGAAATACTGAGGAGGCTCCGTCTCCACTGTTTCTCACAGCTTGGTCTCTCTTCCTACTATCAGTGCTGATATTAAGACTGTCTGAGAGCACACCGTCCTTAAGTGAATGAGACACCTTTTCATTTAGAGTGGCTTTGATTAACAAATTGCCTTCAGTAGTTTTCAAATCCAGCTGTGAACATTCTTGGTGGGCCTGAACAGCCCTGTACCTTTCCTGGGCTTCCTTGCTGTCTCTGTCTGATGTTCCCAAACTCACAGGTTCATTATAGGCTCCAGATGGCTTGTGTCCCTTCTTCTCCTGCCAATTTTACATTTCAGTCTTTCCTAGTGAAGAGTGGAGCAGCTCTTCACATTGTTTCATACTTAGGACTGACTCCGGGGTCCAGCTGCATTTTCCCTAACTAGTGTCACTTCTGTAATGGAGATCTCTAATTACACCCACTGTTGTAGCTATATGGTTGTTCATCTTGTCAAGACTGTTAATACTTCTTGAAAAGATATTCAGGGGGATATCAGGTATCAGAAAGGCTGTGTATTACTTTTGATCGGGTTTCCTTTCAGAAGTTTTTCATGAGGGAGGAGAAGAAGTACAATAAAAAAAAAAAAAGTCATTATATTCTCTTCCCTCTTCTAGTTCATCCAAATCCTCTTTTGCATTATGGCTTTGTTTGGTTTTATATGTGTTCTGGTTGTGTGGGGAAACATTTGAGTAATAATGTATGTCTTCCTATTGTAGGCTTGTTATTTTGTTGCATGCAATTCACTAAATTACATGCATTCACTAATCTGAGAAATTTTCTCTTCTGTACTTTTATTCTTACCTCTAAAGTAGAGGCAACTTCAACAATTTGGTGTTTGGGGGGATTGTTTGGATTTTGTTTTTTGGTTGGTTGGTTGATTGGTTGATGGCTTGTGTTGGGCACACATTCAAAGATTATGTAGTGTGAACGTTTTTCTTATCAGCTGTTATTGTGTATAGTAGCAACTTAAAATGTGTCAGGTAAAACAAAGCTGGGAGGCTTTTAAGGGAACCTGGAAGTGGTAGGAAAGGGAACTTCTAAATCCAGTGTGTATGGTTTTTATTTTAATTTACAATGCTGTACTGGGTATTTTGTATCCTTGAAACCTTTTTGAATAATGTCTTTATGTGGTAGATACACTCTGCTTTTCCTTACCTCTTTATCAGAGGCTTAGAAATTGCTTTAGTTCTCAATTAGGAAATATGAACTCCTGCTCTTCTCTAACATGCTCTCATCCGTGATACCCCACTGCAAGGAAATCATTGTTGGATCCCTGCAAATTAACTGGTACAATGTGGAAGGTTCTGAGAAGCTTGAACACTTTTGTATGCTTAAATCTGTACATGTTTGAATATATGTAGCAGCAGCAGAGAGGACAATCATTTTCGTGGAAGTTACTGATCACCCACGGCTCGTTACATGAGAATTTGTTCATCCAGCAGAGCGTCATAAAATATGCTTATTCAAACACACAAATATACTCAATGGGTTTTGAGTATCTACTCCTGTACCTATCAAAGTGCTGTTTCACAGTAACTTTTTCAGCTCAGACCTCCGGTCTTTGGGCTCTGTAAGGATAATAGTATTTTACTTAATTTTGTGTCCCCATGTAGAGACTGAGTTGTTGACTGCAGTTAAGTTCACCAAAGACATCCTTAGTTCTCAAAATGAAAAGATTATATTTTTCCTCTATTTTACTGCTTCTTCACTAGGGATGTGAGTTAATTGAGACGATGGATCAGGACCTCACAGATTTCACCAAGTGCCTTCAGATACTCCAGAAAAAGATAGAGAAGAAGAGCCTCCAGGTAAAGACCACACACCTTTTCTCTCTGGTTCTTAGTAATTACTCTTTCTCTCAAGGTATTTAGGTTTATCTTTTATGTTTGCTCTGAAATGAAAATAATTTCTGTACCCTGCCCATTCTGCAGTTTTGCCATAATTTACTGCGCATTTTGTAAGCATTGATGCTTCTGCTAAAAGGAATTACAAAGTGTGTCGATGAACAAGTGTTGGCTTTCTTAAAAGGCAGCTTTTATCGATTTCTGTTAATGAACTACCCGAAGTACAGAAGAGCTGTTGTGGCTGGTGTTCAAAGAAAGAGTCCCACTTCAGCATGTAAATATACTTTCAAGTCTTGGCGCACTAAGCCTTCATGTTCATCTCCTTTCGCTCCCCATCCAAAGGTGAGATGGAGAGGGGGAATCTTACCCTGCCAGCACTACATATGGTAAGCAATACCTCCTTCATCCAAGGTTCCCCTGGAATCAAAGGAAGCCTTTTCAGAGTGAACAGTGCACTAAAATTAGAAGGAGCAATACAGAGATGTCAGCAGCTCATTTCATTGGAAAGCAAGGAAGGCAATGTTCCCCCTCCCCTCCCACAGTTTAGTTTCAGAGGCTTGCTTGTTTTGTCTCTCTGAGATGAAAATTTAAAATTCCTTCAGAATTTCAAATGTGATGGGTCAGTGGGAGATGTGCTCTTCATATTGCTGCCCTTCTTTTCCATGGAACAATCATTCAAAAGGGGTGACCTCTCTTTTGCTCTTCACCTATGGGTGAAGAGAGGAAACAGCTGCTCATGCTCTTACCCAAAGTGAGGGCAAGAGATATGTCAGAAAATTAAAACAACAGCACAATGTGGAAGGAGATACGTAAACCTCCTTTTTTCCCATTTTCATTGAGGCAGGATAAGAAAGTTGCCCGATTTCCTAAGATCACCACACTCCAACAAAGCAGCAAGAGATGGAAATGCTGATACCCCTCTCTTCTTTCCTCACTCCAGGCTGATAAAAATAAACCATTGTTTGCTTAAGCTATTCCTTCTTCTAAAGGAAATAAATGTTAAGGGGACATTTTTAAGTGCTGTTGCACAATGTCCATCTGCAATTGTGTCTCAGTACACACTGCTGTTCATAGGAGTTTTTTCCCCATCAGTACAGACAGTGATGGGAGGGTTTTGCCATACACATCTCTTATATGTCTGCATGTGACCCAGGAAACTCTTTATATAATACATAGTTTATTTTCTTTTCCCCTATAATTTATCATCACAAAAGCACAGGGAGCTATCTTTCCACCTAGCACAGGAATGATAATGAATGCCATTGGAACAGATGAGACAACTATGCCTTGTATTTTTTTTTTAAATTTGGCAAGTAAGGTGTTTTCCTCTTAACTACTCTTAGAATGAAGGCGAACTGGAATGTTTCCTGGATTTGGTTCATTATCAAATCCCAGCTATTGCTATAGCGGGAATTTTTTAAGCTGTCACAGGAGGTTTTATACGGAGTAATCAATGTGCGGTTAAAATAAGAGCAGTGGGGACATGGCAGCTACAGACGTGTTTCAACAATAAGTACTCTATTTGTAAAAGTTTGAGTTCTTTGATCACTCCCATAGTAAAACCATGTTAAGTTGGATAAAGGATACTGCATGGTAATCTTTGGTGAAATTTTCTAGAGTACAAGCCAGAGTATAATTGCAGTAGTTTTAGAGTTTATACCAATGCACTAAACAAAAGATTTCAGTTCAGTTTATTTTCATGCTGTTAAATGTAAGAGATGTGCTTTAAATATAATTTGAGTTTTTCAGAGGTGTAAGAAGTAACACATAAATTTTGAAAACTAAGTACCATGTTCATTAAATCCTAGCTGCTTCTTTCTTGCAGTGTCTGTTCCATCAAACTGAGTAAGGTGCTATCAGCTGATTAACGTACATTAATGCTGAAACACCATGCATTTCTATTTTTGGTCTTCTGCATTCTCTTATGTAAACTCACTCACTAACTCACCTTAGAGAGTTAATGTATGAAACTTGAACAATTGAAAGACACAACTGTATCACACCTGAATAAATTGCAAATTAGGTTTCTAATTTGTCCTTTGTTCAGAAGCACTGGGTATATGGTCGGATCTCCTATATCATGGACCGGTGGTCTTAATTGTGTTCCATGAAGCCCCACTTCTGCATTGAATGGCAGCTCATTAATATGCAGATTTGCCCTGCACCCTCAGACGGCTCCCTGGCGCTGTTTCGGCTCCATGTTGCTGTGTATCGGTTGCCGCAGCGGCCATGCCAGGGGGTGGGGAAGTGGCGGAGCCGCCATGGCCAGAACGGGGTGATCTGAGCAGCGAGGCCACTGCTGTGGCTGTGAGAGTTGATTTGCATATTCATGACTGCCTAACTGAATATTCATGTGTGCTAGGTCGCACATGCGCAGTTGCGAAAAGTGCGACCTGGCACACATCATCGCTAAAAAATCACTTCATCACTTTATCGCTTCATCACTTCAACACTTCAGCGCTAAAAAATCATGCTGCTAAGATGTGAAGCCGCAGTATGGAGAGCGCAAAGTGCAAGAGGGCTGACTGTAGTTTGTTAGTAGGAGGTCTTGGTGGTTCTTCAGAATGTCCTGATAATGTAGTGCATATTTTGATGTCTAGTCTCCCCATAATACAAAGATTCTGAGCACTCACAAAACACACTGTCTTCAGTTTATGGATGCAACCTCTTGCCTCCTCTGAAACTCTACCCACTTTAAATACTTTTTTTTTCACTTAATGTAGGTTTCTTTGCAAGTAACATTCTGCCATAAAAAATGTGAAGTTGTAAGAAAACAGACTGTTACAGCCATAGATCTAAAATCTTTGAGGACAATGCAAATTTCTTCAGAGAAGAAAGCTCCTGTTGAATTCTGTGTTCACCTGAGTTACATACAGCTGAGAAGAAAAGATGGTCTGGAGTATGAAAACTAGAATTGAATAAAGAAGGGGTTCTTCATCTGCATTTCTGTTTTTTGACCTAAAGTACAAACTTGCATGTCACGAAGTGGAGGGATTTTTTTTCTGGAAAACATGTCATTGAAAGTTTCCTTTTAACTATGTCTTCCTGGTTCCAGGAAAATATATATATATCCGATTTTGATTTTTTCTCACCCTGTCTTGCTTATGCAAAGCACTTTTCAAAGAAGAATATGACAAGGAGACCCTACAAATCTGTTTTCTCATAATTTGTAATTGTAGTTGCTAAACAAGGAAAGTATCTCTCTAGTCTCCTAAAAAATTTGATACCACAGTCATGCTGTGTTTGCTGCTCTTTCTGGATAGCAATGTTAAGCTGGGATGTAAGTTACATTCAGTGTATACCATGGATTCACAATCCTGTGACATGGTTTGTCTGGATGAAATTAAACTGTGAGTAGCTGGGGTATTTGTAATTAATTTTCCTTCATTGGTCACAGAATAAGTTATCATTTATCGACTGTATTGAATGGATAAAATTTCCGCTCTGATTTATCAGTCACTTCTACAGAAGTTCTGTGTCAAGTAGGTTTTTGCGCTCACGTGAATGTATGGGGGAAATATTTTCTTCCAAAGGAATTAAGGTTGTGTAATTTACTTTCTGTGTCTGAGTCTTCATCATCCTCCTTGTCTTCCTTCCTGATCATCCAAATAGCTTTCAAACAAATAAGTTTTGAATAGAGGAATTCTCTACTGAAAGATAACCACATCAAACATCTTTCGTGGAGGTCAGCTGCGTGGGGGTGGAGGTGAGATAGATGCCCGGTGTCTATCTGGAGAGAAGGCTGCAAAAAAGTTAGTTTGGATTTTACTGGTGCTTAGAGAGTTCAAACTGAGAAGAAGCCTTAGAAATGTCTTCACCGCACGGAAATGTGCAGCTAGAGTTGAAGGTCAACTGAGGCACAAATCTGGGATACAAGACCTTGTTAGTTCTTAAACTCCTGGTTTGATATAAATAGCCGTAATTCTGTCTTCTAGAAAAATTAGCTAAATTCATTACTTCTTTCTCTTTGTTTCTCAAATAAACACTCAGAATAGTTTCTGAATTCTCAGAGTCATTTGTTTCTGGTTTACATTGCGTATTTTGTTTGCAAAGCCAAGTCATGCAGAAAGCAACATTGGGATCATTTTGTGAGATCTAAGTCACCTAATTATATGTAAAATACATGTTAATTACATACTGCAGTGTATTTTAGAACAAGCAGTACTCTTTATATGTGCAAGCTAGAATCAGTCTTAATCTTCCCTCTCCACAGCCCTTATTCGTTTGTGAATTGCATTCTATTGGATGCGTGAACCAATGATGTAACACCACGAGAATCTGACTCCTGAAGTTTATTTCCAACCTAAAGGCTGTTAGATATTTCTCTTTTTCTTTCTGCATGACTGTAAGTATGCATGCATATATACATATTTGCACACATGCATGTGCAAATATGTATATAAATGCAGACGTTTTCTGTCAGTGCACCATCCTGCCCTAAGTGGTGCTTTGTTAATGTCTTAATAACTCTGTCTTTATTGCTGCTGTGTATTTCTTTCACATTGTTTATGGTCTGTTTGGTATACACATTTTGCTTTACTGCTTTAATCACTATTTTATTCATTCTGTACTTGTGTGAGTATGTTCCTTCCTTCATTACAAGAACTTCATTACAAATATACTTATTTCTATCTGGTACTACTTTTTGTTCTTAACTTTCTCTCATCTTAACACAAGCTACAGTCAGTCCTCTTCCACTTTGTGCCCCCCAGATAGCGGCTTCACCTCTTTGCTGTGTGATTTTTCAGAGATTAAAGAGGCCCGTTTCGCGACTGTGCCTGTGCTGACAGTCATGAATGTTCAAAGTAGGCACTCATGAATATGCAAGTTTTTTCCCCGCCCCCCCCCAAGGCACTGCACAGACCTCTGGTACACTGCTCTACCGGCCCGCACCAGCCTGGGCTTGCTGCTTGGAGCACCCGGGCACGGCTGCTCCTGGCTGCACCGCACCGGCAACGCTGTGGGAGAGACAGCAGAGCCAGTGGGACACTGCCCCTATCCCACTGAGAGGGCGTTCTGCCCCGCCACCTGTGCCCCTAGGGAAAGCGGCTGCTCATATCCTGATCAGGCTGCGCTGCCTGAGAAGTAGCAGGGCCGGCAGGACACTGCCCCTATCCCATTGGGAGGGGGTTCCACCCCACCCCAGACCCAGTGGCTGGGAGAACTTGTCCCCGCTGCTCATCTTCAGTGAATTTAAACAAAAATCAAACCAAAATTCAGTAGAGAAACACTAGGTCAGGAATGCTGCTGGAGCAGAATAATGGTTGAGTAGGACCTGCAACAGGTTTTACAATCCTAGATTTGAGCCAACACTGATAGTCTTGCACTGCTGAGAGCCAAATCAGCTACCAAAATTCCAGTGCTGCATGATCTTCTACATGGCCCCCCACCCCCTGTGCTGAAAGGAGCTGTCCCAGTTTGCGTCCTCTGTTACCATGGAGGCTAGCTGCCAGTCACCTTAAAAGTCAGAAGCCAGATGTATTCCAGCTTAATGGGCTATTTTGCCACCTTTTCTACAAAGCTTTTGTTTTTATAGGACACATTAGCAGAGGATTCGTTTTGTTTGCCTGTTTTTTTTGAAAGCAGGAGTTCTTAAGTTTTTAAGCTCAATTTCTGGGAAAAAATTGTTCACTTTAGGCTTGACTGTACCTAAATAAGTTTATGTAGTGCTGGAGTCAAACATGGGTTTCAACTCTGCTAGTCTGGCCCCTGCATGGTGCATCCCAGAGACTGCAAAATTCCTGGAGAATGCAGCATGTCCTCAGCACCTGTCCTCAAGCACCCAGACGCTGCTCTGCCAGTGCACCATCAGCCATGTTACCATGGTGACAAGGCACCCACTGGGCCGCTGCTCTCAAGTGTTTAAGTGCTGGCAGAGCTATGCACAGTTTACCCCAGCTGCCGCTGTGCCATGCCAGGAGTGTCCCGCGGGAGGGAAGACGGTGGGCAGAGCTCAGAAGTCCATAGAGCCCCGTGGTGCCTCCTTTGCCTGCTGCAGCTGCCCCACAAGGCAGAGGAGACCAGCTATGCTCCACTGACCATGCCAGGAACTTCCAGGAACACCCCGTAGCCACTCGGGAGCTGGGGGGGGTGGGGGAACTAGGGCCAAATTTGCTAATTAATGAGCTGCCACTCTACTTGGATGGAGGGCTTCGCGGGAGACAAACGACCCACAGTACTGTGGGTGGTCGACCTATTGTTTACAAAGAAGGAAGGGTTGGTTAGCGATATTGTGGTTGGACGAAATCTGGGATGCAGTGATCATGAGATCATAGAGTTCTCAATTGGCAACGTGACAAGAAGGGGCACTAATCAAACCTCCATGCTCGACTTCC
>WEKX01003283.1:85450-106309 GCA_013390025.1 Pitta sordida
TCTAATGTCATAGTTATTTTGCAGGTGCTATGTAATAGCACACAGGATTATCTGTTCCATGAATTTATCCAGGACTGAGGTCAGGCTGACAAGTCTATAATTACTCGGGTCATCTTTCTGGCCTTTCTTGTGGATGGGTGTCACATTAGCCAATTTCCAGTCTTACAATATGTCACTGGTAAGCCAGGACTGTTGATGAATTATGGAGAGTGGCTTAGTGGGTTCATATGGCAGCTCTTTGATCACCCTCGGATGGTTCTCATCTGGTCCCATGGACTTGTGAGGATCCAAGATGCTTAGCAAGTCTCTGACTACCTGCTCTTGGATTACAGGGGGGTTGTACTGAACCCCTACCTCATTCTCCAGTTCAGAAGTCCAGTTGCCCTGTAGGCAATCTGTCTTGTTGTTAAAAACATAGGCAAAGAAGGCATTAAGTATCTCTGCCTTTTCCTCATCTCTAGTTACTATATTCTCCTCTGCATCCAATAAGGAGTGATGGTTGTTGCAGCCTTTCTTTTTGCTGCTGATATATTTGTAAAATCGTTTCTTGTTGTCCTTTACAGAAACAGCTAGTTTGAGTTCTATCTGGGCTTTTGCATCTCTAGTTTTTCTCCTACATGACTTGACAACTTCCTTAAACACACCCTGCTGTACTTCCCTTTTTTTCAAAAGGCTGTATATCCTCTTCTTTTCACCTAGTTCCTTCAGGAACTCATTGTTCATCCAGGCTGGTCTTCTACCCCTCTGACTCATCTTTCGGCATATTGGGACCGCCTGCTCCTGTGCCTCCGTGAACTCATTCTTAAAGTATGTCCAGCCTTCCTGGACCCCCTTGCTGTTAAGGGCTGTTTCACATGGTACCCTCCTAATTAAATCCTTAAATAGTTTGAAATCTACCCTCTGGAAGTCCAGCATGGAGGTTTGGTTCGTGCCCCGTCTTGTCACACTGTCAATTGAAGACTCTGTTATCTCATGGTCACTGCAACCCAGATTTCCTCCGGCCACAACACCGCCAACCACCCCTTCCCCTTTTGTAAACAGTAGGTCAAGCACAGCCTCACNGTTGCTCAATTCGTCTTTGACTCATTTTTGCCAGTTTCAGTGTCCTCTCAAGTGACTGCTGCAGCCGCTTCCCCCTTCAAACCTAGTTTAAAGCCCTGTCAATGAGTCCTGCCAGCCCACGGGCCAAAACGCTTTTGACCTCATTTGATAGATTCTGCCCATCAGAGTCTAGCAAGGCAGCTTTGGCAAAGGATGCCCCATGATCATAAAATCCAATACTCTTCTGGTGGCATCAGTCCCTAATCCATTTGTTAATAGCAAGAATTCTCCTATTCCTTTCAGGTTCCAAACCTGCCACTACAGGAAACGAGCAAAGGACTACCTGCATTCCTGCCCCACTAATCAATTGGCAAGCTCCTTAAATTCCTTCCTAATTTCTCTGGATCCCTTCTTGTTGATCTCATCACTGCCAGCTTTGACAACCAGCAGGGAATAATAATCAGAAGGTCGAATTAGTTCAGGCAACCTCTCAGCAATATCCCATACCCAGGCCTCAGGGAGATACATAATGGGAATTGAGATTTTTATTTTTTCTGTATTTTGTATGGAATGTTTCCCTTAAAAATCTGTGATTCTTCCTTAAAGTTTGACACCTAAACCTAATAAGACAGAGTTAAAATAAAAATAAGCAGAAAGTTAACAGCTGTAAAGACTCACCTAGTTTAGGAAGTCACAGGAAAGGTGTCACCTGTCAATAGTATTAAATATCGCCTTCCCTGTTCATGGGGGTGTAAGCACATGAGAGCTTCTGGCAGGGGACTTCGTATGGACATCCTTGTCTGCAGAAAATCTACCCTGTTGCCTTGCCATACTGCAGGTTTGTTTATCTTCCTTTGTGGGCCTTCCAAGGGTCCCAGACGAGTGTCTGTGCAGGAGTTGAAGCAAAACCACATGAAGGTGTGATGGGGGAGGAAAGGGAACTTTGTGGCTCAGATGCACATCTTCTATTCACCCGAGCCCTCAAGAGAAACAGCAATAGCAAGGAGTTAAGTGATGAGTGTTACTTGTTAGTCTGAAGTGAGGACTTCTATCAGGTTTTGTGTGGCCATGTGCTGGCGGGCTCTACAAGGGTGTTGATGAGGTGAGACTGGGCTGCCCCATGGCTGGCACAGCTGAGCCTTTCAGCCCCAGCCAGGAAGGGTTGAGAGGAAACAGGGGAGAAATGTCCCTGCCAGTGCTGAAGGGGAGAGGAGGAGGAGTGGCAGCAAGCCTATGCTAGTATCTCTACCAGAGCAGGTATCTGCCCTGCAATCTGTGGAGGATCGTGGTGGATCAGATAGTCACATTGCAGGCAGTTGAGAGTCCATGACAAAGCAGGTGGATGTGCCCTGAAAGAGGCTGCAGGCTGTGAAGACAAGCCCAGGCAGGAGCAGGCTCCTGGCAAGATATACAGCGTGTGAGGGGCTCACGGAGAAGCGTGTGTTCCTGAAGGGCTGTACACTGTGGAGAGGACCCCATGTTGTATCAGGAGAATATAAGAAAGAAGAATTGGCAGAGAGGAGCTGGTATGAACTGATCACAGTCTCCTGTCCCCTTGTGCTACTTGTGGAGAGGGGTAGATAGAGGAGTCAGGAATGAAGGAGTGAACTTGGGCCTGGGAAAAAGGGGTGGTGGAAAGGCAGGTTTAGGTTTTAGTCTGTTCTTTCCAACTTGACTTCCAATTGGCAAGAAATTTTCCCCCAAGTCAAGCCTGTTTTGCCTGTCATGATTATTGATGATTAGCAATCTCCCTGTCCTTAGCATGAGCCATGAGTTTTCTCATCCCATTTTCTCCCCCTGTCCTGTTGAGGAGGGGGAGAGAGCAGCTGGGTGGGTGCCTGACAGCCAGCTGAGATTAACCCACCACGGAACTGTAAAGGAAATCAAAGGGAAGTTGTCAGGGTTCATGGACATGTGCAAAAGCACACACACTCTCTCATTGATACAGGATGTATCCTGTTTGTGTGCTGGCAGGCAAAACTTACAGTGTCTGATCCTTCAGGTCCTGAGTAGCCAAGGACCTTCCTGTACAAGATTGTGTCTGCCAGCAGGTTACAGCAGGAACCACAGTCCAGGCAAGGCTCTCTGGTCTGGATTGTGATCTGTATGCCTTGGGGGAGTAACCTAGGGAGGTTTTTAGGGAGGCTTTTTGCAGTAAAGAGCCTTTCCTGTTCAGTCCCCTTCCCACCTGCTGACCCTGCGCGACTGGGTCAACCTTCAGCACAGTCTGCAACCTGGCTGTAGTTGAGAGCTGTGGGATGACAGTCATCAGCACAGCAGTGTGGGGGCCCTGCTGGCTGGGAAGCAGGGGGCTGTACTTGTGTTGACCTGCTGATCTTGTGACAACGTGGAAATACATTGGAGGGAGGGAAAGGAAGGCTAGTACAGTAAAAACCGATAGTCTGATGTAAGTGAAATGTAAAATACAAAGCTCGCAATGAAAAATCCACTTTAGTACAGTGGTGAGTGTCCCCGCCTCTCAGGCGGGAGACCGGGGTTCAATTCCTGCCAGGGAGGCAGTGGTGCCGTTTAAGAGTTGGACTCGATGATCCTTGTGGGTCCCTTCCAACTCAGAATATTCTGTGATTCTGTGAAATTCAATATTCTCTTGAAGAAGATAGGATAATTTTTTTCCTGCCTTGACTTGTTTCTTGATGAGAGGTTTTTGTTAGTTTGTATTTCCTTTTTTTAACTCCTAGAGGTAGTATAAGAAATGATTAAAACCACATCCTGTGCCAAATACAGTTTTTGGCACTAGATGCATGTACATATGAGATCATTAGAGATATGCTAGACCCTTTTAGCATAATCTTTTGCGGGCCTTTTGCATTGCTGCTAATAACATCCAGGACTTTCTTTATTAGTGACATGATAGCTAGTTATTGGTTTCACACTTCTGTGGGGGTGATACCGCATTGCACATGGTGGATGACAGTGGTTCACTTGTGGTAAAAGAAAGGTTAACCTGAAGTTTGTGAGTGTCTTTTTATATTCTTTTAAAAGATGAGAAGATTTTATGATTTTTCTGAAGACATGTGATTGTTAGTCCCAGAATCCTTGTTCATACACAAAATAAATCTGTCTGGGTCAAAACCAGCACATGCTTCTCTCCAAAACCTCACTGAACAAATTGCTTTAAGAGTTTTAGTGCACATTTATCTACTCACAACCACATGGTAACATTGTGGAGTGGGGACAAGCCTTTCACCCAGAAAATTTGAGGCAATAAGGAATTCCAGTGACCCTGATTGCACACACAAAAGGAATTGCTTTGCTGCAGCTGACCAGCAGTAGCAGAGTGGGAGTTATTGGTGTTATTGGATGTTATCTGAGGCACAGTGAATACTGTGATCAAGGTCATATTCAAATATTCAGCACAAAAGCAAGCAGTCAAAGTCAGATCATTTGGGGTCCAGCGGTTCATGTAGATTTTTTAGATTAGGTTTCTCTAAGAAAGAATTAAGTCAATGGTTATGAAGTTTATGTTCCACAAAATTAATGCCAGATGATGTTATATATACTCTCAAACATTCCATTTACCTTCGAGAGAGAGCAAAGCTAAAGCGCTGAAATGGAGTCATTTGAACAGAGATAAAAACACAAGTCAATAGCAAACCAAACTTACTCAGATCTGTTACTGGATTTTGATTAGCTTTCTCTTTTCCATTTCACCATCATACATGTTGCTTGCTTTGAGCAGACAAGTGCAATCTGTTTGCATACTTACTGTCATTAGCAGAAAGAATTAATCTTTTATTTGAAATAAAAAGTATTACAAATAGACAGAGCACTTGGGTAAAAATGTAAGAAAATTAAAGAAGCAAGAAATGCTTTGTGAAAGAGCTGGAGCCATGTAATATAAAGATTAGTGGAGTCAGTGAGGTGACAATGAAGCTTTTTGAAGGTACACAGACAGGACGGTAGCCTTCAACTGAGAGCTCTTGTTCCCATGAAGTGTCAGATGTCTGAAGCAATGAGGGAATTCTGACTAAAGAGGATTCTACCTGAGCAAAAATCATATGCTGCTGTGTGGTTCATTCCCATAGGAAAGGAATGTCATACCTTTTATGTAAAACACTGAGCTAGAGAGCCAGTATAATCAACTCAAATGGACAGTATCTTGCTAGATACTCAACAGTGGGTTGTGGGATTTTAATAGTTTATTAAATTTACATTACAATTTTGAGGGTGATATTAAAAAATGACTGATCTGGCTAGGACGAGAGCTCTGATACAGATGTGGGTGAATGAGGTTAAATCTACTCTGGTCCATTTTTTAGCAAGGGAAGTTCTTGCTGTTTTTTAAAGTCTTCAGTACTGAAGCTGATACAAAGACCAGAAAATACATACAGTAATCCCTCACTACTTTGTGGTTCACCTATATTGTGTTTCAGTAATTCCAGGGTTTTTTCCTGCAAAGAGGTTTTGTGGCTTCCCCCCTCATTCACCTCTTGGGGGAGGTGGGGTAGCACAGGTAGGTGCTGCTGCTCAAGGGCCACCCAGAGCTGGCTTGCTTATGACAGTGTTGCAAAGATTNGTCCAGGGTTTTTTCCTGCAAAAAGGTTTTGTGGCTCCCCCCCGGCTGCTCAGGGGCCACCCGGAGCTGGCTTGCTTATGACAGCGTTGCAAAGATTAATAAAATGGTGGGGAAGCTTCATAACACTGTCTCAAAGGTATATTAGGCAAACCACCATGCAAAACCCTCCTTCTCCTCTGCTTGCTGCTGCTTGTTGCTGTATGCTCCCGCATGCTTCTGCTTGCTGCTGCTTGCTCCTGCTGCCACTGCTGCTCAGAGCTGAGGGGGTAAGGGGCAGGCCGTATTACATATATATGAATTGCTACTTTGCGGATTTCACTTACGGCATCTTTCTGGAACCAACCCCCACAATATTCAAGGGATTACTGTATCTGGATTTTTAAACCACATCCAGAGTTGAAAAATTGCCTTATGAAAATAAAACACTTTTCTTGTAAACTGGTCAAAATTGATGAAGTGATGAAGCAATAAAGCAATAATAAATGTAGTATTCACACTACTACTTGTTTACTTTTCAACGTATGATATACTTCAATATATATGCATCTCAGCATATAATATACTTCCAAAATACCATTCATGTTACTACAATAATTTTATTGTCTCTGTCATATTGCTTAAAAAATTAAATTAAAGGAATAGGCTCATGAGGACATGGCCTTAAGTTATCCCAGGGGAGGTTTAGGCTGGATGTTAGGAAGAGCTTTTTTACAGAGGGAGTGATCTCTCAGTGGAATGGTCTGCCCAGGGAGGTGGTGGAGTTGCCATCCCTGGAGGTGTTTAAGAAAAGACTGGATGAGGAACTCAGTGACATGGTCTAGATGGTGGGAGGCTTGGATAGATGGAGGGTGGTGCCTGTAGTTCCACGCTTGTGGGCCTGATGCCTGTGTGGGTGTTCGCTTGGGAGTTGGACTAGATGATCCTGTGGGTCCCTTCTAACTCAGAATAACCTGTGAACCTGTGAATGATAGAAAACAAAGAAGGACTGTGGGAGGTAAAAAGATTTTTATGAAGTGAAGTGATAAAAGGAAACTGTGTTCTGGTAAGACATCAGACCTGTAATTGGCGTAGTAATATCTTAGGTATTAGCAGTGGATGGTCTCCATGGTCTCAGAAGGAGGGAGGTTTAGTCATGGCTCCAGAGCTTTTACAACATTTTGACTTCTATTACCTTTCCAGCCTGTCCCACCCCTTTCTTCCACTCACCTGTTGCTTTTGAAACAGTGGCTCTCGGACAAACACAACCACACGCACATTCTCAAGCTGCAAGGACCTCCTGGTCTGATCAATCTAGCCATGCATCCCCCCATGCTCGAGCCCAGCTGAGGCCAGCCAAGCCAGATGTATACGTAGATATGTTGCATGGACTCTTGTTGCCATGGCAGCAGGGGACACTGCGCAGTGGTGCACGGAGGGATCTGGGCACGTCCATGTCCATGGAAAAGGGATTGTTTTTCCCAGGCTAAGGACATGGAAAAGCCAAGCCACTCCCCGTCTGGCAATGCCGCCACCAGAATGGATAAACTGTCTCACCCCAGTGCCACCAAAGAAGCACTTGTAGCACTCGCAGCATAGCGCGTGTATAGCTGAAAAAGCAGTGCTCGCACTATCAGTCTGCTGCTGCCCATGGAGGATCTGCCTGAGTCCCGCCACCTCCTTTAGCAGTGCCATCCCCTTTCCAGATTGTGTAGATTGCCATGGTAACAGGAGTCCATGCGACATGTCTACCTATACACTTGGCTTGACTAGGCTCAACTGGGCTTGGCTGGTCTCAAGCTGGGGGGATGCACGGCTAGATTGATCGGACCAGGAAATCATGATGGCATGAGAGTGTGTGCATGGTTGTGTTTGTCTGAGAGCCACTGTTTCAAAAGCAACACGAGTGAAGGGGATGGGACAGGCTGCCTGCTTCATCCCACCCCCCTGCCATGCCCAGAACAAGGTTCCGTCAACTGGGGCAGCCCCTTGGTGCAGCATCCCTGCCACCATCACTCCTGCTGTGGCGCACATGAACAATGTGCTAGGTGGTGGGGATGGTGCGCAAACTGCTGGCAAAGCGGTGCCCTCCTGGTGCAGGAAAGGGTGATTCCACACTGGGCAGTCGGGAGGAGCAGGAACCGGTCTGATGGCCATCCAGCCAAGCTGTGTGGAGGGGCTGCGGTGCTGTCTCATGGAGGCACAGACGACCCTCCGCATCCACTTGTGAGACATTGGCAGGCAGGACCGCAGCACCCAATGGAGGGAGTGGCTCTGGCAGTGCAGGAATGGCTCTGGGACCCCTCAGACCCCTGGCCCCGCATCACCCTGCACCCCCTTCCTGGCTATAGGCACTGGCTCCAATGGGGCTCATACATGGCCAGTGATGTCCAGGAGGGACCAGGGCAGATGAGGGGACAGCCCAGCCCGAGGTCTGGGGTAACACCGGGGAGAGCCTGATCCCCACGGGACCCACATTGACAGCTGCCTGCTTAAGGGGCCATAGGGAACACTGTGGGGAGGGGCCAGAAGACACCCCCTTTGCTCTCCTGACACATCTCAGCCTGCAGAGCAGTCCCGGAAACACCCTGCTGTCGCTCCGGAGCGGAGGTTGGTGGGGCGGCAGGACGGGCCTTGCTTGAATACACATGAGCTCATTATCTTCACAGAGTGAGGGCTTCGTGGAAGGGATGAAAAGCCGCAGTAGCATGAAAGCCAGGGGATGACTGTATTTATGATTTTATATCCTTTTTTGCATATAATGAATGACATTGTTTGAAAACAAATTGTGTAAGGGGACTGGTGATGGGACATTTAAGTGAAGTATGGACATTTCAACTGAAGTAGTGCGTTAGTCGAATGTTTCCTGCTGAGCTCATTAGCAGTAACAGAATTAATTTTGTAGCCTGTGTTATACAGGAAATCATACTAGAAAGATGAATGGTCTTTCTTCTCTCTAGTGTGAGAATATATAAATGTCCTGTGCTTTAGTATTCACTTTGTCTTAGGTTCTGGAATAACTAAGACTCATGTATGTGCTTTCATGTTACATCCATTTTCTTAAGTGCTTGGCAGAGCAAGAAGAGCAGCAATTGCAGGGAAGGAAGTGATTGTTTTGTTAGTTTGTGATTTTTGTGGCGTTGTGTTTTTTAACAGAGGCGATGGCTTTCAGATGAAAAGGCTCTTGAGGTTTTTGTTGCACTTAACCTCTCAATGGTTTTGTTAAATAAACAAAGTGTGTGTACCTAGACCTTCAAATAAAGGATCTAAAAGTCCTGCAGTGTGTATATGTCTGTCACTTTACAAGATTGTCCAGTGAAATGCAGGTCTGTCAACTGTCACAGAAGTGCAGAATTTTAGCTTTTCTCTCTGTCTGCTCCTGTCATACTCCATCTGGGTTTGTCTGTCACGTACTTGTGTTTTTCATTTGCACAATCCATGCAAACTTTAAATACAAGTGTTATGGTTTAGGGGGTTTTCTGCTGCTCTGGCAGCGAGGGNGTATGTTTCCCCTTTTTCTTCTGGTGGAAAAGGGAATATTACATCTATTGTAAGAGAAGGAGGGGTAGGGGGAGAAAGGTTGCCTTCTAAATGATGCTTCCCTTGCAGTTCTGAGCTTGTTAGTTAGAAAATAAACCCTTTATGTTCTTTACTTATAGTTTTGCCTTGGTTTTGCCTGTAACCAGGTTTATTTTCCAGTTTCTCTCCTTCAGGAGAAGTTGGGGTGGGTCTCTGGCATCCAGCCAGGGTCAAACCACGACATTAGTAAACCCTCAAATTTTGTGGGGATTTGGGTCTTCTCAAGCCCTGCAAAGCTTGTGTTCTGCAAAGATAGGCAGCTCATGAATATGCAGATAAGCTACACCAATAGCCCTGCCCCCCTCAGCCCCAGAGTACTGGGGGGTGCTCCCAGCACCGCCTCACACCCTCTGACAGGACAGGGGAGCTAAGGGGGCCTTCTCTACCCCTTCCCACCCCTCCAGGAAGGGACGGGAGAGCAGAGGGGGCATCCCCGGCCTTTCCTCCCCCTGCTGGGATGGAATGCATAGAGCGAGTAGAGAGGGTCTCCCTAGCCTCTCCCCACCCCCGCAGGAAGGGACATACAGGGGGAGAGAGAACAGAGGGGCTCCTGACTTCTCCTCCTCCCACATTTCTGAGCAGAGGCTGGCAGTGTGGGCTGGCAGCCACCACCTGTGGCCACATCATGGCAGTGGAGGGGCAGCAGCTGCCATTTCTGGGCATGGGGAGCAAACTCTGGGCAGTCCCCAAGTGAGCAAGAGGCGTCACCCTCCTGCCCTGGAGGGCATGTCCCAAGTGGAGTGCCAGTACCGCCCCTCAGCATGACAGAGGGACTGGGCATGCACAGACATGAAAGCCCTGTGAAAAACAGAGGCGTCTTCATGGAGGAAAAACCCATGATGTTCTGAAGCTGCACTAGGTGATCTGCAAAGTACTGAGTACAAAGTAATAGTTAAATTCCCTTTTCAGATAACTTTAATAGCCTTCTCCCAACACACCTCAACCCCAAACCTCAGGCTCATGAATGACTTCAGTTGGTTTTATTTTCTTACTTTTGGGGAACCAATCCACAAGACTGCACTGTTGCTGTAGGATAAGAAGTAGGACTTTGGGATCACTTCTGTCATACTTGAAAATACAGAACTTTTATTTTTGTGGAGGTTTTGTTTTTGTTGGGGGCAATATTTGTTTTTGTTTGTTTGTTTATTTGTTGGGGTGGTTTGGTTATGTTTTATTTCTACCTGCTGTGCTGTAGCAATCTCTACCACAGAAAACTGCGGTCACTGAGCACGTCATTGTATGGTTCTGTACTTCACAGCAACTACATGTACGTGAATAACAATAGAATTTTTTTGGTATACTGGCAGTTTTGCAAGGGAAAGAAGACACATTCAAAATGTTCTTGCATCATTTTAATTCTAAGTCAGAGGACTTCGAATGTTCTTTTGTTCTTACTTTTTGAACTGTACAAAACATCAAAGCCTAAACAGACAAGTTCATGTATGGCAAGACATATATACCAAGAAACTATACAGTAGTTTCTTCAAGTTGAGGTTAGGCTAATATTTAAGCTTCAGTCCCATTGCTCAGAAATAAAACAACATACACGTGGATTCTGATGCTTTGCCAAGACAACTTAACTTCACTATGGTTCCAGGTTACTGTGGTGGATTTTCCTCATGGCCGCTATTGTGGAAGGAGGGGAGTAATTTGCTGCAGATTATCTGGTAGGGAACTGATATTGATGGGTTTTAGTAGTAGTATTATTTTCAAAGACTTAATCTGCCCCTTTAACTCACAGTCACTAGTCAAACAAAAGCAGTTTGTTTCTATAGCAGAATCAATAAAAGGGAAAATACATTTTGGTATTATGACTTAGCTGGGAGCACATATGTTTTACCTTTGGTGTTTTGTCTTCTGTTTAAGGACAGATTTTCCTACCATTCACATTCTATTGGTGATACGTTAGTTCGATGTGATCTGTAATCTGCACAGAAAATACATGCTCTCAGGAGTACAAGGATAGTTTTTTTGTTTCAGAGTTTGCTGCTAATATAATGTGTTCTATTGATCCATTCTGGCCTCCTTTTCCTGGCGGTGATGAGGAAAATGGTATACAGCCATACCTCCATTTTTGCAGGTTTCAGGTCTCCATGGCATCCTGCAAATAGTCCAATCCACAAACATGCATGAGGCATTAATATGCCTATGGGTCATACCCATAGCTCCACACCCTACCACTCCAGAGCGCTGGGAAGCATTTTGCACACCTCCCCATGGACTCTCACAGCAGAGGAGAGCAAAGGGAAGCATTTCTGAGCCCTTTATGACTTGGGAGACCCCCGGAGAATCCCTGGGCTTCTCTTCGGCCACGCTGCTGCTTTCACCACCGCTGGCAGTGGGCCACTGCCACCATGTATGCTTGCACCACCACCACGGTGGGGAAGCTCGCAGAAGGGAATGGGGTCGGTGGGTGTCCCCAGGCTTGGGTCAGTGCAGCTCCATGCCACCAGTACTCTTGGAAGTTGGGAAACCTTTGCAACATTGCAACACCCCAGGGCCTCTTACAGCAGCAGCGAGATTGGTGTCGTAGGTTTTTTCCCTTAAACTGCTGCAGCTACAATGCATCTACCAGTCCTGAGTGCAGCAGCAGTGGCCGTATGGACCCAGCAGAACGCTGCCTCCCCCTGCCGTGGCAGGGGAGGGCATGGGGGAACAGAAGCATCCACCTGGCACAGCGGCCCTGTCCCAGCCCACAGCGCTTGGCCCACCACCACTGTAGCCAGTGCAGCGCTGCTTTCATGGGGCACTTTCCCTAGGGCTACATCATCACCAGGTGCACCAGGCGTGCACCCCTCAGACACACACTGTACTTGGCGCTTGGCTTCCACTGCTATTGGTATCACCTCCCCTGCCTGTAGCCATGCAAACAGGAACACACAGACGCGCACACACACACAGGCGGTTCCCACTCACAGTTTGCAGGTGCTGCCCAGAAAGTGCTGACAGGGACAAAGGGATAAACGCTGAAGAGCACACAGGGGCAGGCAGTGAAGAGGGGGCAGCCAGCACGGATGTATCCCTGTGCGGGGCCCTGTGTCCCCTGAGGCATGCTGTGGTGCTGTATGTTAGACTGCATATAAGCCTTCCCCAATAGGGACCAGCCACGGAGACACACAGGAACTGGGAAGGGATAGCGGCACAGGACCGTGCCATCTCACAGCACTGTGGGACTTACAAACACCACGTAACCTCCACAGCACTCGTAGCGGAGTGATCTGTGGCTGTCCCCAGCAAGCGAGAGGTGCTGCCTGCCCACCCCACAGAGACATACCAGTCCCGCCCCAAGGGGAGCGTTGACGTTGCCCCTTGGTGAAGCAGAGGCACTGTGCATGCAGGAATCGGGAAGCTCCACAAATCGCTGGGGCAGATTCATGGAAAAAATTTCCGAGAGTCACTGAGGTGGCAAGTATGACTGCACAAATTATCGAGGTATGACTGTCTTTCTTCAAGACAGAAAAGGACCTTAATTTCCATGCAAAACAATATTCAGCAGAATCATGAAGTCCTAGTCCTGGGAGTAAAAATGGAAGCTGATGCTGTTAATACGTCATTCCAGGTACACAGAACAACATTATGTGGCTCCTGGGTTGTGTAAAACTTCATATAATCACAGTAGGCATAGACTTAAGCTCTGTAAAGTTGGAAACTTCACCAGATGGCCATTGTCAAGGCAACTTCTAAAGACTTTAAAGCTGCAATGTATTAGGGCCCTAGATATGGTTTAGTGGTAGCTTTTTAAAATACAATTAAAGAACATAACTGATCTGCATTTTGGAAGTAATAGTAATACTACTTTGCACTCAGTGACCTTTTATCTGAGGACCTGAAAGCTCTTAACTAAGGCTTTTAAATACTCTCATCTTGTAGGAAATAAAATGTTCAGGGTCTATAACACTGGTGTGAGAGAACTGAGCAGGAACAGTCCAACTTCATAGTCTATTGCATGCAGCCAAGTGGTGTATTCTGTGTATCTGTGACAGGACAGGAGAGCACTTCTATGTCTATATCTATCCCTGACAGCTGGGTGATAATGTCCCAGTCACTTGGGGTAGAACTTCCTATTCAGTAATGTAGTAATCCCTCGCTAGTTCGCCATTCACCTATCGTGGCTTCAGTACATCGTGGAGGTGTTTTCCACGAGGACACCACAGTCTTCCCTCAATTCTTCACAGCGTCTCCACATGCATAGTCCCTCTGCCACACTGATGAGTGGCACTCCCCACAGGGCAGGACTAGCACGTCCTGCGGGGCAGAGAGGCAGCACCTCTCGCTGACTTGGGGACCACTCACAGTTTGCTCCCTTATTGTGTTGCAGAGGTTACATAGTGTGGAAGGTTTATGACACATTGTCAAAGGCTTATTATAGCTCTTCACCTCAGGGCCATGCTGAGGACCATGGCAAAGGACCGCGCAGTCTCACGGTGTGGCGGGACTATAAACACCACGTAGCCTCCACAACACTCGTAAAGGAGTGATCTGTGGCTGTCCCCAGCAAGCAAGAGGCGCCACCCGCCCGCCCCGCAGGGGCGGGCCAGTCCTGCCCCATGAAGAGTGCCAGCACTGCCCCTCAGCAAAGCAGAGGCACTGCACATGCATCAACCAGGAAGCTCCATGAATAACTGAATAAGATTTGCGAGAACATATTCCATGAATCACCAAAGACATGAATGACAAGGCGCAAATGAGCAAGGTATGATTGTATATGTCTTAGACTCTATGTATTCAGGACAGGCAGGTAAGTACCTCCAAAGACAGGCCTGTATTTTAGCAGAAATGGCTATGTCCTTTTAAAAAGTACCACATGTTTGCCATGTTATTACTGTGCTTTGATACACAACCTCAAAATCACATAATGGTATTTATTGGTAATGGGAGTAAATAACTGTATTTCTCATTTGCTTTTCTATAGTCAGTAGTTATTTTTCCTTTTATTTTTCATAAAGTGATTTTACTGTGGATTTTCATGGTCTAGAGATAATTCCTGAGATTTTTCTTGGTGACTGTTTTTGTTTTATCTTTTAGATCGATGTGATTGTGACTCTGGGCGGACTTGGAGGACGCTTTGACCAAACAATGGCATCAGTGGAAACACTTTTTCATGCAACAAATATCACTCCTTTTCCAGTGATAGTTATCCAGGAGTGCTCACTGATTTACTTGCTTCAACCTGTAAGTGTTGTGAAAAGTTACTTCATAATAAGATTGACCTTCCACTGACCCTGACACAATATGTCTTGTACCCTTAAGTGCTCATTTTCTCAGTTGTGTTCTGTAGGGTCGGAGCTTAATAGTATACATTGCAGGCAAGTGGACAGCAAATGATGGGTTCTGGATTCCTGCTTTGGAAAAGATTGTGTTTAATTTGTTCAGGATAGACTGTTTTAGAAGGGAAGAAAGAAGAAAACCAGAAACTATGAAAACTGAATTTGGGTAAATGTAGGATTTTGATTATAAATGTGGGGGAAAAAATTAACCTTTTAAATTGGATTCTGGTAAGTTTAAATTTAGCACACAGCCCTTTTGGATGTTGAGTAGCAATAAGGATGTCTGCAAGGAGAGGAACAAAAGAAAGATGAGAGGATGATATGAGGGAGCTTCTGACATACGCATCAGGCAGAGCTCTCATGTGGTCTCAGTGATGCAGCTCATTATGATGGGAATCCATATACAGTTATACCCCGTCATTCACGAGGAACCAGTCAGGCCACTGGCCTCGCTAAAAGCTAAACTCGCAAAGAAATGCAGGTCGTTAATATGCATGCAGGCCACGCCCATTACTCCACCCCCTGGCACTCTGGAGCGCTACTGACAATTTTTCGCTCCTTCCCATGGTCTGTCTCGGCACAGGCGAGCAAAGGGAACTGTTTCTGAGAGGCTGCTGTGACCGTGCGTGCTCGCAGCCCAAACTCCGCACCGCTGCTCCCCACCAGCCCCCTGGCCCAGCCTGGCCACGGTGCTCGCGTTGGCCCCAGGGTCACCCCTCCAGCCCAAGTGTGCTCGCCCTGCCTCCGTGGCGGGGAATGGGTGTCCCTGAGCTCTGGTCAGCATTCTTGGAGCCTGGAAAAACATTGCAACATTGCGACACCCTGTGTGCTTATGGCGGCGTGGGGGCTTCGGTATCGGAGTTTCTTTCCCTTTAACATCCACCAGTCCCGGCAGAGGCAGCGCTGCCTGGGCTTTGACTGGGCTTCGAGTAACAAGGAATGGTGTGTCTTGTGGCACACAGTGCTGCCATTACGAGCCCCCTCCCGCAGGGTAGGGTGAGTCCCACCCCACAGGCACCGCAGCACCGCCCCTCAGCAGAGCAGAGGTACTGCGCTTGTGTCAGGCAGCTAAACTCGCAGACGGCTGAATCATAATTGCAAAAAATTTGCCTCGCGAATGGGTGGGGTCGTAATGGAGAGGTCGCAATGCAGCGGGGATTCACTGTAACATCAAGAAGGGAATTTATGTAAGATGTGTTATTTTGTGTTTTTTCAGGTTTGTTCTTGCATTTATTGATTCGTAAAACAACACACATAAAATATCTTGCTGATCTTCTGCTTCTGAGATTTAAATTACAGGCAAATCTAAACATCAAACACTATTTTCTAATGGTGACTCATTTATTTGTTTGGAAATATCTTTTCCTGTTGCCAAGGTTTCTATAAACTTACCTAACTTTCCCAATCTCTCTTGGAAAGCTTATTTCATTAAAATAAATAACATTCTCAGGTAAAACCTTGCACCAGATGTGCTTCATTGTAATCTGAGAAAAGCATTAATGAGGTTCTATGAGACTATAGATTTAAAGCCACAGGGGCAGATACTCTATTAACAAATTAAAGAATTGTGTCTGCAGGAAAGGTAGTAGGCACTTTGGCCAATATGATGAGGTATTACTCTCATCATTAGTTGCACAGTTAAATGGATAGAAGCAGTAGAGTGAGAGGAAAGAGGAGCTAAGGGATAACTCAGGTTAAAATCTGAGGGTGAGGAGTAACTTGCTTGTGATTGATCTGTGAGTGCAGTACTTCACTGACCACTGTAAATTTATTTTAGCATATTTTTAAGAACATGTTGAAGAGCAGAAACAAGATGGAGAATTCGCAGTTTAACTTACAAAACTCTTGCTCAAACTAGAAAGACTTTTAATTATTTTCACTCCTCTTTTCCATCAGTGGCTTTAAAATGCCATGCCTATGCTTACTCTTACAAGAGTGAAAGCACATCAATAATTAAACCCTTTATGACTTGAAAAAAATCATGATCTGTACATTGTAAATCAAAATGGGAAGTTGCTATCTGTTTGTGTTTGCTGAAAACTTCTTTGTTCTGTTTTTGATACTGACATACAAGAACCATTTAAAATTTCTTTGTAGATTGGGAGAGTTCCACAAGATATTATTTTTTTTCTGCCATAGCTGGCTCTTAGTTTGTTCTGCCAGTAACTGAATTCTGTAACTTCAGGTTCTGGTGTACAGAAATAAAAGACAGATATAGGGGCAGGCCACTTAAACAATCTCAGTGCTAACTTTGACACAAAATTGCTTTTGATTGCTAGTTTAAACCTGTCACTGTCAGCATCTTCACTCAACTGTCATGGTATCTCTAGATAATAACATTAATCCTGCATCATTTAAATAAAAATCAGTGACTAGTTTACATACAGAAAGAAACAAGCTTGGAAGTACTTTTTTTTTTAATGGAGTTTTTTTGTGGAGGTTTGTTGGGGTTTTTTTTAATGGAGTTAAGCTTGGTATTTTTCTCTTGCAAACAGCCACAATCATGACATTCGGTCTTTCTACCCCCCTTCCTCTTTGTAATTTAAAGTCAAGGTAGGAGGGAGTTTAACACAGTGGGAAACCCACTGACTTTTCAAAATGCAGGTCTGGAAACTGTGCAACAAATGAAGCAAGTTTTTAAGATTCAAATGCTAATGCAAATGATAAAGTTGAGAGTATGTGGCTTTTTTTATAAAATGTAGGGTTAAAACCTTTCTCTCTTGGGGAAGAAGAATCTACTTTTTATTAGATTCTTTGGCTAAAATATATGAGAATAATATAATTATGTTTTTGCTTCAAAATAACAGTAGTCATCTGATCACTGGAGCAGGAGAGTGGTTCTATATATCATATGTACCTAGCCAGAGTCTAAAATATTTGGATACAGCACATAAACTGATAATCCTATAACAGCCCTAGGAAGGATACAAAACAAAAAACAAACAAGTCAAGCTGCTGAATTTTTGGTTACTAATGCAGAAACCAAGAGCAGGATAGTGTGAGTACATGTGTAAGTACACTATGAAATCTCTTAATTACTTTGAAAGAGAGTGATTTCATGGTATTGCAATGTTGATATACAGGGTTCCAGTAGAAGAAATATATTCATATTTAACACATTTGTAAAGGGTCCACAGTGTTGTAGGAAACATAATTATAGATTTGCTAAAAGCTTTTAGAGTGATCAGAGGAGGACAGCAAAGACAATGTCTGACTTGAGATCCACTGCAGACTACGAAGCAAGGGGGACCACATAAAGCCTTTTTTCATCAGCCAATAAAATTATCCAAGTACTGAATGTGAGAGTAATTGGCACTTTGAGTATTGAGTCATTTCTTGGGAAATAGATGGACAGACTGTACAAGTTTTTGAAATATATAGATAAAAATGTTTGGGCGTGGAAAGTGAAGAAAACTACAGGAACTAAACTCTCTTATGTTCATTTCTGACCTTTAAAGATGAGCTGCTGTAAGGAAAAGAGAAAAAAAGATGGGAATAATTACACCTCATAAATACCTGCCTCTATGGTCTCTATGGAGAAATTGGATGGGAGGCTGAAATCTAGATATATATCCTCTAGATATCTAAATTTAGATGAATGAATTCCAATATATGTCAAATTACTAAACAAGTATCTAGGAAAAGGAAGCAGGCATGAAATTAGGTGCACCTATGGAAGGGCCCAAGTAGTGAGAACATAATTCATAACTACAGCACTTATAAGTTGGCAGTGAAAAAATTTCACTGAGAAAGAAAAACTAAAGAAAATTCAGTGAAAAGAAAATTTCACTGAATGAGAAAGAAAAACTAATAATAAGCAACCTAAATGAGCACTTTTGATCAGTATTCACTAAGGCAAAATGTTCCTTTGAGCAGATAACCAACACAGTTAAAATCAGTACCAAATCTGAAGACTTCAAATTGCTTCAGAGAAAAAGCAAATAAAAGATTGAGCTGCCTTTGATTTTGCCAGCTCCAAGGTTTGTTACTTTCTGTGTGCCGTGCAACACTAATTAGCATAGTAGTCAGAAATAGGGAGACTTTGTATGAATTGCAGGAGGTGATGCTTGTACTGAAGCATTTTCTAATGTGGTGATTGAAATTTAAAAAGTGCCGATTTACTGAATAGATGCCATATTTCTTTCTGTAGTTGGCAAGGAAGGAAAGCCCGGATTTTTCATGTGCATTCACTCTTTATAAACAGGATATTTTATACAATAATTCATACATTTTATGCTTGAAATTTTGGTAATATCAATTACTGTTAGACTATATCCTGACTGAAGAGCATTAGGCACTTAGAATCATGTTTATCATGCTAGCCACGCTCAATATGAATGGCTTAAGGTTTCACATACATACTTTCTCATTTTCTGGTTGTGTGCTTCTCAGGAGTACAGAAACATTAGCTTCTGTACACTGAGCATAAATTATCTTTTATCTGTGAGTTTTATGGCAGTTTGTAATACAAGGTAATAGGATTTATGACCAAGAAATGAGAAGATGTCCAAGAGTTAATGAGGCCTGTCTTTTACATACAGTGAGCAGTTCGGTTTTCCCCACATAGAATTCCAGCCCTAGGATGCAGAGAAGAATTGCTGCCTACACATGAAAATGTGGTACAGCAGCATATTTTTGTCAGCTAGCTTACCCTTTTGAAAGAGTGTGTGGCTACTTTGATAACCCCTTTTCTTGCACACAGCTTGTCTTTTGAGTGCATGCCTGACTTCTCCGTGAGAAGTGATGAATAATTTAGCACCATAGATAGTGATCCAGCAGCTAAATGTGAGCAGTAAGAATCAGGAATCCCATTCCTTATTCTTGGCTCTTTACTACCATTCCCATGAAGAGACGTATATTGTATAGTGTTTTGATTTTGCAGTCTCCTACTTTGTAAATTGGGTAAAACTCCCATCCTTCTCAAAATGGTTACTGTGAGTCTCATTTAGCTTTTTACAAAACCCCTGTTAGCATCCTCAGCTCTGCACCGGGATGGAACATAGTATTATGGTAGTAGTAACAATAGTATTAGTAAGGCCCTTAATTAACATAAACATTGCCATACACGAGGCTGTGCAGAGAATTAGTTAGCATGGTCCCAAGCACAGTTTTAGTGGGAGCCAGTGTCTGGGCACAGTTCAGGTTTAGCACAACTGCTTACTAAGTGTTTAGAAGGTACTTCCTTGTCTCGGGGGCAAGAGAGAACAGCCACACATGTAAGCACTACTGTGCTCGTTGGCTTGAGTGGCAAAGAGTATTTCCTGAACCGTTTTACAGGTGCAGAGAGTGACTAGGCGTGAAGATGTGCTCCTAGAAGAAGACTCTGCAATAGATATGAGAGAAAATACTAGTCTGAAAACTTTGCTAGTGTTTGTAACTGCAGTTCTCTATGCCAGTGTTATTTGGTTGGGTTTACACCCAGGCTTGTGAAGTTTTAATTTCTGAGTTTTTTCCTAGGAGCCAGTTCGTTGAATTTTGCAGAAACATCAAGAATTAGTTATCTGATCACTTCTGTACCTCCTCATATGTGTGAGAAACAGGTCTGACTTGCACTGGCACTCAGCGGAGAAAATCCTTAGTGAATGTCCTTATGGGGGACAACTTTCAAATCTGGAGGTTTAGTGTCTCATTATTCTGTATATATTTGGTGGGTAAATTCAGATGCAAAAAGGTCACAGCTGTAAAGGAAGATATTTAAACAAATATTTAATATTTAAGCATATACTTAGCAGTGAAAATAGTTATTGTCCTGAAAGGCTGTCTTTCCTGTTTGAGATCTGCTCTCAAAGACGGCTGTTGGAACTTAATTTACTTGACAAAGCAGTGAGTCTCTGTGCCTCAAGTTCCTTGTAAACCTATGGAATTCACAAACATACAAGCTTCTTCTTCACTGATAAGTACATCTTTCTATGACTCTTTCTATGAGAAAGCCAGCCATTCAGCTGGACAGAAACATTGCGATGCCAAAAATATTAGCAGTAGAAAAGTTCTGAATCAAGCCCTTCTCTAGGAGCCTTACTCCTTCACAGAAACCCGTGCAGAAAGGGGGTTTGTGCTTCCAGAGCTTTAGTAGCATATATAAATGGCTTCTCAGAAAAAAATAGATGTTATATTGGTAGTTTAGCTGCCTTAGGTTTCTTCTTTGATAAGAAACTTGTAGGATTTGGTTATAGCTCAACTTCTGTTCTTAAAATAAGACTTAGATTCTGTGTTTTTATTCTTCCCTGGGAAAATCCAGCTGGACTAATGACTCTTCAGTCATTTTTATCATGTGTTAATGTAGTGGGCCTGTGTAAATGTGACCTTCAAAAGGCTACAGGTCTAAAGGACTGATGCTTTTTTCATGATCTTTCATAGCTATGAAGTGGTGCTGCTTCACGTTTACCACAGGATGTCTGCGTTTTACAGAATATCAGTGATCCAAAATTAATTCATACCTGTCAATAATATTCTGGCCTG